>OX465284.1:54381106-54776847 GCA_949987705.1 Thereva unica
ATTGTTTTGCATTAAAATTTTATTTTCCATTTTTATTCATTGAAACATTTGGAAAATTTCACTTTAAACCCTTTTTTAAAGGGGTTAAACCACCCCTAAACCGAAGCAAAATAAAAAATACATGGAGAAATATTTCTTTTCGTGGAATTTTTAAATAAAGTCAAAATGCAGGATAAAAACGACAATAACACAATAATTGGAAATATGTACCCTAATGTATTTGAGTTACTTCTGAATAATGGGGTGTTCCGTTTTTTTACAATGACATTTAGGCAGGTCAGTCTTTTGCTGAAAACAAATAAAATAGCTATCGTAGTTCGAAAATTACACTATAAAAACAATTGTGATATTGTGCTTAAAGCCTAGCACGTTGATCAGGCTATAGAAATTCTAACTAAAACTATGTAAAAAATGATTTATTAGGTGGATAAATTGGTGCGGCTGATTTTATATTTTTGAATTTTTTGGCTCCCTGTTTAATTTCTACTTAAATTAGTAGTTTGGTAACCCCATTTCACTCCGTTAGGGGATGAATTTCGAAAAATCGATTCTTAGTGAATGTCCACGTCATTATAGAGATGCACTGTCAAAATTAAAGCCCTTCAGCTCCAGCGGTTTGGGTTACCCCATTTAACCCCCTTAGGGGATTAATTTCAAAAAATCGCTTTATAGTGGATGTCCACGTCATTAAAGGGATGCACTGTCAAAATTTCAGCCCTATAGCTCCAGCGGTTTGGGTAAACCCTATTTCACCCCCTTAGGGGATGAATTTCGAAAAATCGCTTTATAGTGGATGTCCACGTCATTAAAGGGATGCACTGTCAAAATTTCAGCCTTATAAGCTCCAGCGGTTTGGGTAAACCCCATTTCACCCCCTTAGGGGAAGAATTTCGAAAAATCGCTTCTTAGTGGATGTCCACGTCATTAAAGGGATGCACTGTCAAAATTTCAGCCCTATAAGCTCCAGCGGTTTGGATAAACCCCATTTCACCCCCTTAGGGGATGAATTTCGAAAAATCGCTTTAAAGTGGATGTCCACGCCATTATAGGGCTGCACTGTCAAAATTTCAGCCCTGTAGCTCCAACGGTTTGGATAAACCCTATTTGAGCCCCTTAGGGGATGAATTTCGAAAAATCGCCTCTAAGTGGATGTCTACGTCATTATAGGGATGCACTGTCAAAATTTCAGCCTTATAGCTCCAGCGGTTTTGAGTTGACCCTATTTCACCCCCTTGAGTTGATCGTGTGGACCGAAAGGGTCGAACCCACATCCCAACTAGTTTCTATTTGTAGCCGATTTAGGGGTGGTTTCAACCCTTTAGGATCACCCCTTATCATAAAGTTCGCGTTGATTTAGTACAAATCAACCACCTTCGCAAATAAATATTAAAAAAAAGTGTATTTCATTGCATTAGTTTTCATTATTATCGAAATAATCGCGAAAAAACCCTAAAAAGGGGTGTTTTTTGCATTTTTAAGGGTGACGCCCATGTTTTAGGACCGCAGGACCCCGATTTTCGTGATCAGCGACCCCAAAAACCTTTAGGGTTCGATTTTCTTAACGGTTTGAATGGACTATTTATCTGTTTTCAGCAAAAGACTTTTATTTTTATATTTTAAAAATAAAAGTCTTTAAAGACTTTTATAGAAAAAACTGGAAAAATAAAAATCTTAGAAAGACTTTTATGCAAGACAGTCTTTTTTAACAGTTATTTTTGATTTTAAAAATAAAAGTCTTCCCATAAGAGTTTTGGAAGACTTTAAAAATAAAAAACAAAAATAAGAGTTTTTAATGACCTAAAACTTTTTTAGTTAAATATAACTGTTATTGTTTATTTAAAAAATTTAAATTAATTTTAACTATTAAACTTGACTTTTATAATAAAAAAGTCTACAATTTAAAAGTAACCCCACCACCGCGTAGAACTCGCTACTCTGAGTATCCAGTATAAATTTTATGCAGATCAGACAACATTTACTATTTGATTTTTTAAGTCAAAAATACAAATATAACAGTTATTTGCGATCCCTGCACGAAAGATATTGACTTACTTGAGGTGCCGTTCGAAGCGTATTAGCGAAAATATAATCTGAAAAGATTTTTATAATATTCGGTCCAGCGGTTTTTTGGTTTATATGACTTAAGTGATTTTTGTACCTGCACGATATCGCGCGAACTATAAAAGATATCGACTTAGTTGAGGTGTCGTTCGAAGCGTATTAACCGAAATATGATCTGAAAAGATTTTCATAAAATTCGGTCCAGCCGTTTTTTTGTTTAAGCGGCGTAAGTGATTTTTGTTTCTGCACGATATCGCCCGAACCACGAAAGATATTGACTTACTTGAGCTGCCGTTCGAAGCGTATTAGCGACAATATAATCTGAAAAGATTTTTATAATATTCGGTCCAGCGGGTTTTGGTTTAAATGACTTAAGTGATTTTTGTACCTGCACGATACCGCGCGATCTAAAAACTATATCGACTTCATTGAGGTGCCGAAAAACATTAATACATCAATTTTATAT
The DNA here is from genome assembly GCA_949987705.1 of Thereva unica. Lineage (NCBI taxonomy): Eukaryota > Metazoa > Arthropoda > Insecta > Diptera > Therevidae > Thereva > Thereva unica. Next base: position 54,383,634 of record OX465284.1, read on the forward strand.
ACATTTTCGTCATCCTAATCTTGTAAGTGCGCACATTTAGTTTGACATTTTAGCGAAAATATTGATAAACAATTGTGACAAATTCTCAGTATTATAGATATATTCTATATTGCCTATTGTTCATTTATTATTAAAATATCCAATCATATATTCAACATCCATCATACTGGGAAGTTGATCGTGTGGACCGAAAGGGTCGAACCCACATCCCAACTAGTTTTTATTTTATTTAAGAAACGAAAGGTCCCAAAGTGGAAATATTTTAATACAGTTTAGATTAGTATTTATTCCCTTGTTATATTATGAAGAAAAAAATTAACTCGCTTATTTAAACACGCTTCTTGCACACTATTTTGTTGTTTACTCTCTTCTGAAAATCAAACCACATTTTTTTTCTTTTGCAATATAATAATTGTAGTAATAATATTGAAAGTATATATATATTTGTAATTGCGTCCCCAAATTAAATATCGGCTATTCCTTGAAATTGAGATTGATCAAAATGTTTTACCAATTGAATTATGTACTTTTCTTTTTTTCTCTTAATTATCCTTACAATGGATTGCGGCATTCAAAGGTGGCCAATAACTATGTAAAAGTTTTGGATTTCTAGCCCGGTAGAAATAACTTACATACGAAGTACCTCATGCCAGCACTAAATAAAGCGGTTATAAGTATCGTAACGATCCAAGCCAAAGGTGGCCAATAACCATGTAAAAGTTTTGGATTTCTAGCCCGGTAGAAATAACTTACATGCGAGGTACATCATGCAATGCCATGCGAGAAAATGGTCTGCAAAAGGGCCAAAGAACTGATAAGACCAGACCCGGCGAAGGCAGGCTACCAAGAACGCCGCTTGGCTAGTCGTATCCTTCGCCGCTTGGCTACCAATCCGATCGGGGAGGACCAAGTGTCGAAGGAGGATTTCACCAAAATCCAAGATGACATTGCTTGGGCTAAGCAGGTCATACTAAACTTTACCCTAGAGTTTCCCAGAGGTGAACCAGCCTCTAAACGTCAACGATCTGTGGAGGAACCAAGCACCCACAGTCCAGTTCCTAAAAGGTCGAAGACGCACGGAACTAAAGCCATATCCTTCGCAGAAGTTGCAAAGGATCGCAAAGTAATCGGCGTCTTAGATGAGAACGACGAGAACGGGAAGATCCCTAAGCATCAATGGCGGTGGGTGCACGTCGCCCTCGCTAAAGTTGCCATGGAGGTCCGGAGGGATAACCCAGGACCTCCCCCTTCATGCCTGGATGCCGGATGGTATCAAGGTAATATTAAGTTGACAGCCTGCGACAATACCAGATCCGCAGAGCTGTACAAGGCTGCTATAGCTAGAGTCGGAGAGGTTTACCCCGGTGCCCGACTCAAAGCAGTAGACGCTTGTGACATTCCGTCACGTCCGAGGGCCAGAGCATGGCTTCCAGTGGCTCCATCGGAACCAGAAGAAATTTTAGAGATGCTAAAAACCTTCAACCCCCAGGTTTCAACCCATAACTGGAAGGTTTTTAAAACAGAGCAAACAAACAGAGCCACTATGCAAGTTGTTCTGCTCCTGAATAAAGACTGTCTAGAGCAACTAGCAAAAGACAATTACGCCGTGTACTATGGCTTCGAGAAGATAGAGCTGAAGGTCTATAAAATAGACATAGAGGCCATGGTAAATCGGGCGGCCTGCACCAAGGCCACAGCCGAGAAGGCTGAAAAACTAATAAATGACGGCGAAACCGAAGCTCGGAGCGAAGCTGGTGCATTGTCAGACTCCGAGCTGGACAGAGCCATGGAAAATCTGCACCCACTCCTTAGCTCGGACATCGACGAGGACATCTCCAGCGACGAAGAAGCAGAGGTGACCATCGTCGAGGTCATAAATCAACAAAATGATGAAGGTGATACAAATAAACCTCCATCATTGTAAAGCAGCGTCTGCTGCTCTTTTGCTTTGCCTGGCATCAGGCGAAGTCGATGTTGCCCTAGTCCAAGAGCCATGGATCGCTGGTGACAGGATCTGGGGCTTAAGGACGCCCAAATTTAATCTCTTCTATACCAAAGGCAAGGGAAAACCTAGAACAGGTATTATGGTCAAAAATGACATTAATGCCTTCTTTCTCCCTCAATTCAGTGACGGAGATTTTACCGTAGTCGACCTAGAGTTAAAACAGAAAAAAACTCAGGCTGGCCTCCTTTTATCTTGCCCACGAAGATGAGGGCCCTTTACCTCCAAAAACCTTTCAGAACCTGGTAAGTTACACCGATGCTACCACAGTCCTGGTTATGGGAGGCGATGCAAATGCGCACCACACACAATGGGGCAGCACGGACACAAATGACCGTGGTGAAGTCATGTTTAACTACCTATTAGGCACGAGGCTTGCAATCTGTAACAGGGGAAATGACCCCACCTTTGTTACCAAAAACAGGGAGGAAGTGCTGGACATTGCCCTTGTCTCGGACTGTCACTCTGACCAAATACTGTCTTGTAAGGTCTTGAAGGAGCACTCTTTCTCAGACCACAGGTTTATAGAGTTCCTTTTGGAAGAATCTAGCTCAACCACCCCGGCCAAAATAAAAAACCTTAAAAAGACAAATTGGGGTTACTATACTAGGCTAATCACAAAGAACCTAGCCCCTAATCCACCATGTATTCCCAAAACCCGGGAACAACTCGACAGCATTGTGAACACTTTCACAGAACAATGCTCCTATGCTATAAATAAAGCTTGTCCGAACAGACCTCATAAAGAGGCTTCCAAACCCATACGGTGGTCTCCAGAACTGAATTCAGCTAGACGCAGCAACAACGTAACCTCCTGGGGCTGCTACAAGTCGAAGCTGAATAGATACAAAATGGCAATAAGGAAGGCCAAACGTACCTCCTGGGCCACCTTTTGCAGAGAGTCCACATCGGAAGCCTCAAGGCTACGTAAAATACTTACTAAAGCGCCAATAATGCTTAGTTACTTACGCAAAGAGAACGGCGATTGGACAGACTCAAGCACAGAATCTTTGACACTGCTCATGGACACCCACTTCCCGAGTAGTACCGTAACTGAAACAACCATCGCCTTAGACCCTCCGACCTCACCACAGCTGGTCAAATCCATCATAAGCAAAGCGAGAATTGAATGGGCTGTACGCACCTTCAAGCCCTATAAATCACCAGGCCCTGACGGCATAGTACCGGCACAACTGCAACGCTCGCTTAATCATATAATGCCCTGGTTGCAGGCCATGTTTTCCGGGTGCCTGCAGATCAACTGTATTCCTTCTAGCTGGAAAGAGGTAAAAGTGGTTTTTATACCCAAGGCAGAAAAAGCCTCTCATACAACACCCAAAGACTTCAGGTCAATCAGCCTATCATCCTTTTTATTGAAGACTCTAGAACGGCTAATTGAAATATATCTGAGGCAGACCATACCAACCTCGGAGCTTTCTGGCGCGCAGCCCGCCTATACAAACGGCAGATCCACGGATACTGCCCTTCACTCATTGGTTTCAACCATAAAAAAGTCACTCCAAATTAAGGAATACACCTTAGTTGCTTTCCTTTTAACAACGTGCTCCCGGACGCCATTACCCTGGCCTTGGCGAAGCTGAGAATAGAGGCGCCGCTGGTGTCTCTTATACATCAAATGCTTACCGGCAGGATCGTGAGCTGAACCCTTGGCAACTGCTCGGTTCGAAGGGCCGTCAACAGAGGTACCCCGAAAGGAGGAGTACTTTCTCCACTTTTATGGGTCGCGACTGTGAACCAGCTGCTGCGACGCTTGGAGGCAGTGAGACATCATGTACTGGCGTACGCGGATGACATTGTCAGCATCATAAAAGGAAAATTCCCACAAGTCCTCTGTGATCTCATGGAGGCGGCGTTACTAACTCTTTCAAACTGGGCTGCCACCCGCGGACTCAGCGTTAACCCTGATAACACAGAATAAGTTCTCTTCACGAGGAGATATAAAACTCCACCACTAACTCCACCCCGGCTAAACAATGTCAGACTCAAATTCAGCAACAGTGCCAAATATCTGGGAATAACCCTGGACAAGAAGCTCCTCTGGAATGAAAACACAGAAGAGCGCATTAAGAAAGCCAACATAGCGCTTTTCGCTTGCAAAAAATCCATAGGGAAAAAATGGGGTTTCTCCCCGAACATAGTATGATGGATCTATACAGCGATTGTCCGTCCAATACTCCTATACGGGGTCTTAGTATGGTGGCCAACCCTAAATAACTGTGCTCAACAAACTACAAAAAGTACAAAGATGTGCGGAGTTATGCATAACAGGAGCCCTTCGCTCCACTCCTACAGACGCCCTAAATGTTATGCTATTCCTTCCTCCTTTAAATCTTGTGGCTAAGGAAAGCGCAACCATCGCAGCCCTTAGAATAAAAGAATCTGGCTTTTGGACCGGAATCGTAGGAGGACACACGAAAGTGCTGGACTCGGTTACCATCCCCATAAAAACGGACTTCTGCATACCCGAAATCAACTTCACAAGAAACTACGGAGTCCACATCCCTTCACGTTGTAAATGGAAAAACAGACCACACAGTTCTCAAGGTGCCACAAACTTCTTTACTGATGGCTCTAAACTCGAAGGTCGAGTAGGAGGAGGAGTATTTTCCCCAGAGCTTGGGATTGAAGTCTCCTTTCGACTACCCGATCACTGTAGTGCATACCAAGCAGAGGTTTTAGCAATACATGAGGCTGTTCTACTGATCAACCAACAAGGCGACAGAAATCGGGCTGTTTACATTTTTTCAGATAGTCAGGCGGCTCTGAAAGCCCTGCGCTCTTGCACAAACAGCTCTAGAACTACCTCTGAATGTCGCAGATCTCTTAACGAGATGGCTCAACAGTTCAGGACCCTCCTCGTATGGGTGCCTAGGCACCGTAATATAGAGGGAAATTGTAAAGCTGACGAACTGGCTAGGAAGGGCACGACCGTTACTCTCCTTCCGGAAAAGGAAAGAGTTGGTATGCCTTGGGCCACTTTTAAACTCCAATGCAAACAGCACACAATGCTACAAGCGAAAAAGCATTGGAGAGATCTTAATAAATGCATGGTGGCCAAACTAACCTGGCCCTCTTATGATCTTCGGCGGACCACGTCATTACTGAGTCTCGGTAGACCAGACCTCTCAGCTATAGTGGGAGTGCTTACCGGACATTGTCTGATAGGGACGCATGCGACCCGCTTAGGTCTTGAGACCTACGATTTTTGCAGAAGCTGTAAAAATCCGGACGAGGAGGAAAGTGTACTACATCTCCTCTGTCACTGTCCAGCCCTATGCAGAAAGAAACTAAGCGCGTTTGGCGAGCCCTTTTTAAACACGCTTACGGAGATCTCAAGGATCGGCATCCCGCAACTTAGAAGATTCATTACTTCCTCGAGATGGTTTAGCGAAGAAACGACACTTGAACAACAAGTTTAAAGTGGGATCACTATGGCATCACAATGGGCCTATCCTTTTGGCCTAAGTGTATGAGCTCAATACCAACAGCTCAGCCATATCTAACCTAACCTAACCTACATCATGCCCGCACCAAAATTAAGCGGTTTGGGGACCGTAACAATCCAAGCCAATGTTATGTTACGAAACACTCTCCCCACTCGCTGTTTTCTTAGTTACCGCTCGGGGAAATTTGCGGCATCTCCGGCATGCGTATTATGAACCCGCATAACCAACAAAAAACAACTGAACCAACCTTGTAGGTGGTATCGGCAAAACTTTTCCTTAGAAAACCGTAATCTAAAATAAAAAGTAAGCAATAACCTAAAAAAGAATATAATGCGGGACAAAAAAAAAAGTGGAGCAAAAAAAATTTTTCAAACCAGAAAATATTGTTAAATTAAATCTAATAAAAAAAATTGGCAGTTATAGGGACTGCCGATAGAAGTGAAAACTTCGAACTTAGATGTTGAAATTCGATTCTTTTGAAGTAATACAAAATTCTATATTTCTTGAAAGGACTAAATCTTTTTGATTGCAGTATTTTCATTAGGACATTAACCAACTTATTAAAATATGTAGCACAAGTAACTGCGTCTTCATTAATAAGTGTACTTTTTTCTATAAAATTTAATGCTGTTGCATCTTCAACCGATATCTCAGAATTATTTTTTAAATTATGTAATAATATATCAAGAAGCACTAAAGTAAAACTGTACAGAACTCTTATAAGGCCAATACTACTGTATGGATCCGAAACCTGGACATTAAGAAGTAACGAAGAACAACTCCTAGGGTTCTTCGAAAGAAAAATCCTGCTCACTATATATGGAGGAATCAACGAAAACGGTGTTTGGAGGAGAAGATACAATCACGAATTGTATCAGTTGTATAAAGATCCAAACATCATTAAAACTATAAAAATTAACAGAATCCGATGGGCAGGACATGTTGAACGTAGCAGTGACGACAGCATAACAAAAATTATTATGAACAAGAGACCAGACGGACACAGAGGTACGGGACGTCCAAAAAAGAGATATTTAGACAGCGTAGAAGAAGATCTACGAACCCTAGGTATAAGAAATTGGAGACTTTAAGCCAGGGACCGACAGTTCTGGAGGAGGATGTTGGAGGAAGCCAAGGCCAATAACAGGCTGTGGAGCTATTTATGATGATGAATAATTGTAGCAATTTTGACCATCCTATTTCATTAGCACTTATTGTAAAAAAGATACAATCGGGTTATGGTAACTAAAGTAAGAAATGAAAATGTGATTAAGTAAGAAATGAAATGTGATTCAAATTTATCTAAGTATCGCGTAAAACCGCATCGATCGTCGTTTTATATTTGGTAGTACTAAGTTTCCGATCATTGGACATATTTAAATTAAGTGTTGCATTTAAAAATTCAATTAATGGTAGATTTTTATCATCTGCAAAGTTAATATTGAAGTCTCCACTTAAAATCATCGGTACATTATCATATTTTTCGCCGAATCTTTTTTCGAGAATTTCAGAACCTTCTTTTGTATAAATCATCAAATTTTCGAATAAAAATTGTTGTATCTGTCTCATAGATTTTCCAGGCGAAATATAAACGGCAACCATTAATACGTATTGCCCATTCTCGGAACTGCAACGAACAACGCATATTTCGCCTATATCAGAAACATTAACACCAATGCCTCTAGTGAATTTAGTATGTATGTCCATATATGAAGTAATGAAGTGTGAAGTTCAAAATGATTGGTTTTATATTTTCATTTTCGATACTTAATTGAATAATAGTAGGCGGTCAGATTTATTTTTTTATTCAAAATCAAAAAGTTTTTGATTATAATCGATTGAGCGCGTGCGCCAGTCATGAGCATGTCGGTGACGCGAACCCATAACATTTTCCCCTATCAAAAAGTGCCCAACGCGGCTAAAGAAGTTTTCACTTCAAAAAATGGTGGGATGGTCATGTAATTTTGAGTGGCGCTTCTTTTCAAAATTATTAAATTATTGAAGTGAAAACTTCTTTAGCCGCGTTGGGCACTTTTTGATAGGGGAAAATGTTATGGGTTCGCGTCACCGACATGCTCATGACTGGCGCACGCGCTCAATCGATTATAATCAAAAACTTTTTGATTTTGAATAAAAAAATAAATCTGACCGCCTACTATTATTCAATTAAGTATCGAAAATGAAAATATAAAACCAATCATTTTGAACTTCACACTTCATTACTTCATATATGGACATACATACTAAATTCACTAGAGGCATTGGTGTTAATGTTTCTGATATAGGCGAAATATGCGTTGTTCGTTGCAGTTCCGAGAATGGGCAATACGTATTAATGGTTGCCGTTTATATTTCGCCTGGAAAATCTATGAGACAGATACAACAATTTTTATTCGAAAATTTGATGATTTATACAAAAGAAGGTTCTGAAATTCTCGAAAAAAGATTCGGCGAAAAATATGATAATGTACCGATGATTTTAAGTGGAGACTTCAATATTAACTTTGCAGATGATAAAAATCTACCATTAATTGAATTTTTAAATGCAACACTTAATTTAAATATGTCCAATGATCGGAAACTTAGTACTACCAAATATAAAACGACGATCGATGCGGTTTTACGCGATACTTAGATAAATTTGAATCACATTTCATTTCTTACTTAATCACATTTTCATTTCTTACTTTAGTTACCATAACCCGATTGTATCTTTTTTACAATAAGTGCTAATGAAATAGGATGGTCAAAATTGCTACAATTATTCATCATCATAAATAGCTCCACAGCCTGTTATTGGCCTTGGCTTCCTGCAACATCCTCCTCCAGAACTGTCGCTCCCTGGCTTAAAGTCTCCAATTTCTTATACCTAGGGTTCGTAGATCTTCTTCTACGCTGTCTAAATATCTCTTTTTTGGACGTCCCGTACCTCTGTGTCCGTCTGGTCTCTTGTTCATAATAATTTTTGTTATGCTGTCGTCACTGCTACGTTCAACATGTCCTGCCCATCGGATTCTGTTAATTTTTATAGTTTTAATGATGTTTGGATCTTTATACAACTGATACAATTCGTGATTGTATCTTCTCCTCCAAACACCGTTTTCGTTGATTCCTCCATATATAGTGAGCAGGATTTTTCTTTCGAAGAACCCTAGGAGTTGTTCTTCGTTACTTCTTAATGTCCAGGTTTCGGATCCATACAGTAGTATTGGCCTTATAAGAGTTCTGTACAGTTTTACTTTAGTGCTTCTTGATATATTATTACATAATTTAAAAAATAATTCTGAGATATCGGTTGAAGATGCAACAGCATTAAATTTTATAGAAAAAAGTACACTTATTAATGAAGACGCAGTTACTTGTGCTACATATTTTAATAAGTTGGTTAATGTCCTAATGAAAATACTGCAATCAAAAAGATTTAGTCCTTTCAAGAAATATAGAATTTTGTATTACTTCAAAAGAATCGAATTTCAACATCTAAGTTCGAAGTTTTCACTTGTATCGGCAGTCCCTATAACTATTTAACATCTAAATTTTCTGTACTACTTTTTCCAAAAAAATTTTTTGTATTATTATCTTAAATGTGTTTGAAAAAAAAAAAAAAAATATTATATTTTACTGCAACTAAAACAAAAAAAATGCCCTTCAATTACTTACATAGGCACATAAAATATTAACCACATAATAATCATCTCAGTGTCCACCATTTTGTATGCCTTCCCCCGTTAACTAGGCAAGTTCGTTTATTTTAAAATTTTCTTTTTCCATTAAAAAACAAAAAAACTTAATTGAGAAAAACCTTCAATATAATTTTTGAAGTGAAAACTTCTTTAGCCGCGTTGGGCACTTTTTGATAGGGGAAAATGTTATGGGTTCGCGTCACCGACATGCTCATGACTGGCGCACGCGCTCAATCGATTATAATCAAAAACTTTTTGATTTTGAATAAAAAAATAAATCTGACCGCCTACTATTATTCAATTAAGTATCGAAAATGAAAATATAAAACCAATCATTTTGAACTTCACACTTCATTACTTCATATATGGACATACATACTAAATTCACTAGAGGCATTGGTGTTAATGTTTCTGATATAGGCGAAATATGCGTTGTTCGTTGCAGTTCCGAGAATGGGCAATACGTATTAATGGTTGCCGTTTATATTTCGCCTGGAAAATCTATGAGACAGATACAACAATTTTTATTCGAAAATTTGATGATTTATACAAAAGAAGGTTCTGAAATTCTCGAAAAAAGATTCGGCGAAAAATATGATAATGTACCGATGATTTTAAGTGGAGACTTCAATATTAACTTTGCAGATGATAAAAATCTACCATTAATTGAATTTTTAAATGCAACACTTAATTTAAATATGTCCAATGATCGGAAACTTAGTACTACCAAATATAAAACGACGATCGATGCGGTTTTACGCGATACTTAGATAAATTTGAATCACATTTCATTTCTTACTTAATCACATTTTCATTTCTTACTTTAGTTACCATAACCCGATTGTATCTTTTTTACAATAAGTGCTAATGAAATAGGATGGTCAAAATTGCTACAATTATTCATCATCATAAATAGCTCCACAGCCTGTTATTGGCCTTGGCTTCCTGCAACATCCTCCTCCAGAACTGTCGGTCCCTGGCTTAAAGTCTCCAATTTCTTATACCTAGGGTTCGTAGATCTTCTTCTACGCTGTCTAAATATCTCTTTTTTGGACGTCCCGTACCTCTGTGTCCGTCTGGTCTCTTGTTCATAATAATTTTTGTTATGCTGTCGTCACTGCTACGTTCAACATGTCCTGCCCATCGGATTCTGTTAATTTTTATAGTTTTAATGATGTTTGGATCTTTATACAACTGATACAATTCGTGATTGTATCTTCTCCTCCAAACACCGTTTTCGTTGATTCCTCCATATATAGTGAGCAGGATTTTTCTTTCGAAGAACCCTAGGAGTTGTTCTTCGTTACTTCTTAATGTCCAGGTTTCGGATCCATACAGTAGTATTGGCCTTATAAGAGTTCTGTACAGTTTTACTTTAGTGCTTCTTGATATATTATTACATAATTTAAAAAATAATTCTGAGATATCGGTTGAAGATGCAACAGCATTAAATTTTATAGAAAAAAGTACACTTATTAATGAAGACGCAGTTACTTGTGCTACATATTTTAATAAGTTGGTTAATGTCCTAATGAAAATACTGCAATCAAAAAGATTTAGTCCTTTCAAGAAATATAGAATTTTGTATTACTTCAAAAGAATCGAATTTCAACATCTAAGTTCGAAGTTTTCACTTCTATCGGCAGTCCCTATAACTGCCAATTTTTTTTCAGATCCTCTTTTAAACTTGTGCTTCTAAGATTGGAATCACTTGGCTGCTATATATAATTTAAAAAAAAATAGCCGGTGATAAACAGACTGTAAAGTCCGTCAAAATGTCACTAATCACTCCTTTCCTTGTGCACTCTCAAAAATTTAAAAAAATTACATTAATTTTAACTATATTCCAAAAAAACTCTACATAAATATCCCAAAGGAACAAAAATCTCACGTCTATATCGATTGACAACTTATTACCGACTCTCGTTCCTTTTTTCTTTTCACACCCCCGATCAGGCACTAAAAAAACGCACCGTTATTTCGCATTCCTGATGCCTCTTTTTTCTTTCGACGTTTTAGTGCCGTCGGAGTTGATTTCGTCCAACGGTACTGAAATTTTGGCCTGGTATTGGTGTGTATGGGGCTGCCAGCTTTTAATTTATCGGGATTTTTAATAATTGGTAGTTAATTTTTGGTTTTATGGGAATTTTTCTTACAGGCGACCGTTACAACATATATTTCCACATTGTCGCAATATAAAATATAAATAAAAACTTGCATTACTTGCAGCTTCAAACAAACAAAATATAAACACACTTTGAAATGTCTTAAATAACAATATTATTACAACGGTTACATTGGATTTTGCATACTTTTGGGAGCAGTTATTTTGTGAAAACGACATTCGACGCGTCGACTTACGTGAACCCAAATTTAATGTTGAAGATATTAACGTCGTTTTCATAAAAAGACGACGTCGAGTGTCGAATTGCGTGAACTGGCCCCTGGACCAAAGTAGCTTTTATTAGCGAGTGTTATTCGGCCGATGAATCATTACCTGTTGTTATAATTGTTCCTAAAGATAAAAACTCATCTACTGCTTCTATATTGTAGATGTCTATCGTTATATTTTGTCCAATTCTGACGTTTTTTGTGCACATATACTTTGTTTTGTCCTCGAATATTTCCAACTTGATGTTTTTTTGGCTTGTTCGAGTGCTACAAAGGTTCTCTTTACGCTTCCAAATGATCTTCCAAGGATAGCAATAATATCGGTAAAGGCTAACATTTCCACAGACTTATCAAAGATACACCCTGTTATATTAATCGGAATACACTCAACTATCAGTAAAAGTATTGTTCCTATTTTTTTAAACACCTTTATTGGTATGGTTACTACAATCTTAATTAATATTAATTTATTAGTATAGTTAACAATAGTACTTAAATTAAGCATGTCTTAAAGTAAGCATACACTTGTATGGGATTTCTGTACCAGTGTCCAGTTCCCGTAGTATGTAGTATTCATCAATTTTGCATCAGTTCGTGAGGTTTTACTCTTTTGAGTCGTCTTATTTCGTTGGTGGTATCCAATAATTGTATAGCCTCAACGTTGGTGTGGGCCAGAAGTCTCTTCTCGTGTTTAATGGCATATTCGCGGATGACCTCCTCTATCCATTTTATATCCAATTCATCATGTATTTCTTTATTAGTCACATAGCGGTAAGCGTTGGTGATCATTCGAAGAAATTTGTTTTGGCTGCGTTGAATTACGTCTCGATTAGATTTATGAGTACAACCCCAGAGCTGCACACTATACATCCATATCGGCTTGAACATAGACTGGTATATTAGTCTTTTGCAATACAGGTTCATTTTGGAGTGATGTCCAATTAGCCAGTACATTTGACGCTGTTTTAATCGAATCTGTTCAGTTTTTTGTCTCACGTGATGTTTCCAGTTCAGTCTTGAGTCTAAATGTAGACCAAGATATTTTGCAGATTCTGCCTGGGGTACTTGCACCCCATTGAGGTACGTGTGTAAGCTGTTGTTTTTGAGACGCAGCGTAAACGTCACATGGACCGATTTAACCTCATTAAGCTTGATTTTCCAATCTGTTGTCCATTTGCTAACATGATTCAAGGCTCATTGGAGTTTTTCTACCGCTTTTGGTTGGGATACGTCTGTTGACATAATTACAGTATCATCAGCGAATGTTCCGATAAATGTGTTATCTGTTGTTGGAATATCCGCAGTATAAAGCAGGTATAGGAAGGGTCCCAATACGCTTCCCTGCGGAACTCCCGCTAATATCGGACAAAAGTCAGAATATGCTTCTTCATGGATGACTCTGAACTTGCGATTAGAGAGGTATGACTTAAGCAGTTGGCAGTAATTTTGTGGTAGGAGTTTGCTCATCTTGTATATCAATCCTTCGTGCCAAACCCTGTCAAAGGCTTGAGCTACATCCAGAAATACGGCAGGGCAATATTTCTTTTCTTCTAACGCTTGCTCGATGACAGCAGTGATTCGATGGATTTGATCTATTGTGGAATGGTTATTCCTGAATCCAAATTGAAAATCAGGAATGTTTACTAACGGTTTCAGACGTTTTAGTAACAATTTTTCAAACAATTTAGAAATGATGGGAAGCAATGAAATTGGTCTATATGATGTTACTTCTTCATCAGGTTTGTCTGGTTTCTTCAGCATGATTATTTGGGCCGTTTTAAAACAGTTGGGCACATATTGTAAGCGTATGCAGGCATTAAATAAGTATGTGATCATGATGATTGCTTTTCGTGGAAGTTCCTTGAATAGATATTCCATCGATTCCTGCTGCTTTTTTTGGATTAAGATTTCTGTCGATCACCTCGGCAACCTTCATTGGCGTGAACCTTTTAAAAACTTTATTTGGTTGATAAGTAGGTCTTATGTCAATATTGGATTGTATGTTATGAGGTTGGAACACTGTTGCAAGGTGTTGGGCAAAGAGTTCAGCTTTTTCATTGTCTTGTCGAATCCAACTGCCTTGAGCATTTCTTAGCGGTGGTATTCGAGTTACGGGTCGTTTAAATTTTCTTGTTGCTTTCCACAATGAGTAGTCTTTATCCATTTCTGGACTCAGTCCGCTCAGGTAGTTGTCAAAGCATTCCTGTTTGTAATTACTGACATTTTACATAATTACTTACTCTATTGAACGCTGTTTTATCAGCAGGATTTCTGGTAAGATGCCATATTCTCCTTGCCTTTCTTCTTTGCTTGATTTGTTCTCTGATTTCGGCCGGGTATTTGAATTCACACTCTTCTTTGTCTTCTAATTCAGGAGTTGCCATTCGAATGTGTTCAATGAAGTTATTTGTTTGTTCCAATTCTTCATTACTTTTAAGCCTCACTTTTAAGTCGACCAGCTTTTCCAATGTTTCTCTGAAGAGATCCCAATCTGTATACTTATTTGTGAGATTCTGCTTTTTCTTTTTCTTGATGATTGTCGCGCTTATTGACAACAGAACGGGGGTATGATCAGATGTTAAGTCATGAATCCCTTCTGCTTGAGTATAGCTGGAAGAAATACCTTTTATGATGAAGAAATCAAGAAGATCTGGAATCTTTGCTGCATCCGTTAGCCAATACGTTGGTCCTCGTGAAGACAGATAATCACACTTGTTTTCGTTAATAGCACTTAGAAGTTCATTTCCTTTTCCGGGTGAAATTAGTCTGGATCCCCATGCCGTATGCTTTATATTGTAGTCTCCGCCAATAATGAATCTTGGACCAAGTTTATTGAAGACGTTGGTAAATTGAGATTTCGTTGGGGTATCTCGTGCAGGACAGTATGCTGCCGCAATATTTAGATCTGCACCATTATATTTAATTTAAATAACCGTCGCTTGAATGTAATTTTCACGAATGTTTTCTTGTTGGTCATGTTTGATATTATTTTTAACTAGCATAAAACCCGCGTGCCTTGCAACGCCTTTAAATAAAAACTGTTTATTATGTGCACTGTTTTCCTTGAAAAGAAAACAAACAAAAAAGTCAGTTGTTATTATCCCTAAAAAAGGTTTATTATAGAGCATTTTTTTAATAAACATGGTAAACAAATTGCTGCGTATATCACCTCTGCTCAACAAATCTGCAAGTTTTGAAGCAGAGATTGGTGTGTATATGTCATCAAGAGAAGTGACAAAGGAATCCTAAATAAAGTAAATTTTGAGTCATTCATTTCCACGTGATTATAAGGATGCACTGTCAAAATTTCAGCCCTTCAGCCCCAGCGGTTTGGGTTAACTCCATTTCACCCCTTTAGGGGATGAATTTCGAAAAATCTATTTATAGTGGATGTCCACGTCATTATAGGGATGCACTGTCAAAATTTCAGCCCTATAGCTCCAGCGGTTTTGGGTTGACCCCATTTCACCCCCTTATGGAATGAATTTCTAAAAATCGCTTCTTAGTGGATGTCCACGCCATTATAGGGATGCACCGTCAAAATTTCAGCCCTATAGCTCCAGCGGTTTGGTAAACCCCATTTCACCCCCTTAGGGGATGAATTTCGAAAAATCGCCTCTTAGTGGATGTCCACGTCATTATAGGGATGCACTGCCAAAATTTCAGCCCTATAGCTCAGGCGGTTTGGGTAAACCCCATTTCCCCCTTTGGGGAACGAATTTCGAAAAATCGCTTGTTAGTGGATGTTCACGTCATTATTGGGATTCACTGTCAAAATTTCAGCCCTATAGCTCCAGCGGTTTTGGGTTGACCCCATTTCACCCCCTTATGGGATGAATTTCTAAAAATCGCTTCTTAGTGGATGTCCACGCCATTATAGGGATGCACCGTCAAAATTTCAGCCCTATAGCTCCAGCGGTTTGGTAAACCCCATTTCACCCCCTTAGGGGATGAATTTCGAAAAATCGCCTCTTAGTGGATGTCCACGTCATTATAGGGATGCACTGCCAAAATTTCAGCCCTATAGCTCAGGCGGTTTGGGTAAACCCCATTTCCCCCTTTGGGGAACGAATTTCGAAAAATCGCTTGTTAGTGGATGTTCACGTCATTATTGGGATTCACTGTCAAAATTTCAGCCCTATAGCTCCAGCGGTTTTGGGTTGACCCCATTTCACCCCCTTATGGGATGAGTTTCGCAAAATCGCTTGTTAGTGGATGTCCACGTCATTATTGGGATTCACTGTGAAAATTTCAGCCCTATAGCTCCAGCGGTTTGGGTAAACCCCATTTCACCCCCTTAGGGGATGAATTTCGAAAAATCGCCTTTCTGAGATTTGAAACAAATAATTTTAAACCAGAATTGTCTAATCTTTCAATTGGTGGCATTCATAATGTTCTACGATATACATTAGCCGAGATACCAGGCGTAGAGCGTAAAAAATGGTGACAAATCGTACTAATTAATTAATTAAAAAAAAACTAATCAAAATAGCGAAAAACGGAAACTTACTTCCACCTTCTGGGGTATCCATGCATCTACAAAAAAAATTTCAGATTTCTATCTCTTCTAGTTTGGCTACAATGCGTGACGGTACGCACAAGCAGACACACAGATACACAGACACACAGATACACAGACACACAGACACACAGACACACACTTTCCTTTATTAATATAGATTAGTACAGCTGATCCACCCCTAGCTCTTCCACTTGGATGGGTTGTCCAATAGGAATCGAATCCATTTATTTTGATATAACTTTTGTCAGAGAAGTGCGTTTCAGAAATCAATGCAATATCTATGTTGTTTGTATGGAGAAATATTTCCAGTTCCTGGGCTCTTTGGTTGAGCCCATTTGCGTTCCATGTAACTATACGTAGGAACGAGTTAGTCATTTTTGTTTTTTTCTGTCTTTTTTTGCTTGGCGGTTTGAAATTGATTTCCAAATTATCCACTCTTTCTGCTAACTGACTAAGTGCCTGTTGAATCTGACTGAGCATTTTAATGATATCATTGTTATTAGGCTCGTTATTAATTCTAATGTGTTTGTTGCCTTGGTTTGGTTTATCATCAGATATTTTGCTGACTTGTGCATAAGATAATCCAACTGTAGAAGGTGTGGTTGTTGCTTGTGGCTCAGGTAATTTTTTTATTCGATGTACAACATTTGTTTTATCCTTGTGTTGGCTTTTAATTTTGTTCTGATATACTGGACATCCTTTATAATTTGCAGTATGCCCTTTTTGATGACAAAGAGCGCATGTTGGTGCGCTGTCTGGCTCTTTTTTGCATTGTTTTGTGTGATGGTTTTCGGTACACTTAACGCATTTGCTTTGACGTCGGCAGAAGCTCTTGGTATGTCCGAGTTGTTGACAGTTCGTGCATTGTGGGATGCCCCTTGACTTTTTAGGTGGTTCAATTTTAACCACGCAATGTGCTTAATTCTTGATATTGTACATTTCTTTGTTGTTATCTTTTTGTTTTAAATCGACGTAAAACAGAGGAAAGGTTTTCCTGACTTTTACACCATCAATTTTGACCATCTTAAATATATTAGTAATACCTGCGAATTCAAGCCCCATTTTTTCTAAGTCTGCTTTAATTTCTTCGTGACTGATTGTTGATGGCAAGCCTCTAATGACAAATCTATACAATTTATCACTCTTCAGCTGAAAGGTGTGATATTCGATATTTTCTAGTTGATGACTGGGTTCTTTTTTTAATTCTTCCAGTAATTTTTTGAGATTTCTGTAGTCATTTTCGTTTTGAACGGTAATTTTAATATCACTGTTTGAAAGAGGAATTTGGTTGATTCTTTTGTAATTTTAAGTACCTTTTGTCGAAATAGTTCAAAATTGTTGATGTTGCTCACATTTATTGGTGGAGGCAATGGTATTTTGTGGTTTTTCTGTTCAGTGTTGATGTTCTCACTTTGATTAGTACTTTTTGGTGGCGTTTTTGTTGTTGTGCGCCTGCGTTTCTTGTTATTATTATCTAGATTGAGAAATTCCTTTTCCAATTCTTCCTCATCTGTGCAATATTCCTCTTGACTCAGATTATTGTTATTCTGGTGAGAAACTGGAAATTGTCGTAACAACCAATTAGAATTATTTGATTGTTCATGTTGGCTGGAAGTAGGCTGACTTTGGGTGGAAGGCAGATTATTAAGTCGTGCCTCGAGTTCAGTTATTTTTTTATTCAAATTATTTATGATTTATTGCTGACTACTGCATGTGTTAACAAGGTCATCGTATGTTGCCATAGTGGTGAATATTGTTAATAAAAAACATTATTACACAATCACACACATTACATACAATTCACCTCTTTTCTTTTTATACTGCTCGATATACGCACGCGGCGGTAAACACGTCTATACACTTCAAAACCGTGCAAATGACTGACTGTTGTTCCTATGATAATATAAAATTAAATAGTAGACAGTGAACAAAGAGGGCACGTACGAAAGAAAAAATTGCTGGGCTTGTCAATAAAAGTGGTCAGGCCAACCAATAAAAATGGCATTTTTAATTTCTATTACCAATATACAATGTGCTCTTTTAGTATCATATGGATACTTACAGAAAGCTTATGGATACGTTTGGATACTTTTTCTGTATTGTAATGGATACGACCAAGCCCTCATCAAGTCGTAACACTGAAATTAACAAGTCTTTCATCTTCATATGGTTAATGAGGCGAACAGCTACATATATGACAAGTTCTTCAAATGACGATGTTAGGCTATCAGAGAGGGAATGAAACATATTTATGCGCGTTTGCACACAACTAAACAGGGGAAACTTTTATGAGTCTATATGGGGACAAACTTGATCTATTGGTGCATATGTGCTCGTTTGTTTTGATTTATGAAAGAAAACAGCTGATTCAGTTGTCTTTCCTTTTCTGTTCTGCACACTTGATCGAAGAGAGAGAATATGGCTTTGTCCTTTGAATAGAGAAGAAAGGAACCGAAAATAGCGTACATGTACACGGATTTGAGGGAAACACTTGGGATCAAGAAATTTTCTCTCTAATTCTCCCCCTCCACGGGTGTCAAGCAACGCTTGCCTTTGACTTTAACCACAACAACAAAATACATTGTCTAACCTGAACAGAGGATTAGTGAAATTTGTTCAGGTTTTGCGAAGAGTGTGCTTCAAACATTTAGCCAAGTGAAGCGTTCTCACCGAGATGGTTGCTGAAAAACGATATCCCTCCCGGTTTTTGAATAAATATAACACAGCCACTGTCCGGGTTAGACACAAATACGTAAAGAATGCTATGCATTAGTTTTGCCAAAATGCTTCCCCGTGTTTAATAAATTGCACTTCCTCGTCTTCTCTATTCAAAGGAGTTGTCTCGCCGAGTTGTGTGCGTTGAGGTTTGCTCAGCAGTGACGTTCATATATGCACACACACAACTAACGGGGGGGGGGAATTTTGTATGAAGATGAAACTCTTGTCTTATTACTTCACATTTAAGTTTTAAAGCCATAAGTTGTTTATAAGTACGCTACGATTTATATTGTATTTAAAAACAAGGTAAGCAGCCACTAATAAAGCTACTTCTTAAGTTCTTACTAAGCATCTACATGTAGATAGATCTATTATAAAACTTTAACTTTTATTTAACCCTTTTAAAGAAGGGGATTTTGAGTTTTGAATCATTTGGTTATTGGTTTACAAAAAAAGACGTTTGCTTACAGAGTGATGGATGAAAAAGTTGTTTTCCTTGAAAATTTGAATATACCCCCCATGGGCTGAAAATACTGCTTTAATTATTGTTTGTTAATACTCAATGTCGGCAACCACAGCTTGCATGAAAACACTAATGACAATGGACAGCGAGTTGTAGAGATGGCAGCAAGTAAGAACTTGGTCGTTGCAAGTACTAGATTTGCGCGTAAAGATATCCATAAAGCCACCTGGGTATCTCCTGATGGAGCCACTCGCAACCAAATAGATCATGTGTTGATAGACCGCCGCCACCTTTCGGGTCTGATGACGGTACGAACGTACCTAGGTGCCAACTTCGACTCGGATCACTATCTTGTTGGTTTGGTGCTCCGAGAGCGCATTACAACGCTGAAAAGCTTTGTATCCGCTGATCAGGCTCGAATCAACACAGCTGCACTACGCAATGAAATGGCCATAAACAGCTACGGTCATGCATTAGAACTCGCCCTAAGTCCTGGGGATGAGATGCCGGGCGTCGACGAGAACTGGACCCGCCTTAAAAATACTGTCATTAGTACTGCTGATTCCATCTTAGGCAGAAGTCGTAAAGATCGGAACGACTGGTTCGATAATGAATGCAAGCTGGCAACTGAACGTAAGAATGCTGCGTACCGAGCCATGCAGCAGTCTCAGAGAACACGGGCACACGAAGAAGAAAAGAGAATTCACAGACGAAAAAAGGAAGCCTGGGAAAAAAATCTCGTGTGTGAGCTAGAACAGTATAGAATTTTTCAAACTCCGTGACACAAAAAATTTGAGCAGTTCTGCGCACCTCGTTGCCAAATTTTATAAATAATGTTCCATCATTTCCCCTCTTTTTAGTTAAAACAGCAACAAACACTGAAAAAACTCAACAAAATAATTTGGGAAGGGACCCAGTAGGAAATAGTGCAAGTGCTTATGGGATAATCAGAGAATTCATGCATGAAAAATCAAATAAAGTAAGTTCTTCTATTTGTAATAACTAAGAAGCGAATAGGTAATGGCCCCTATTGCGAGTGTCGATAACTACTCGACAAGCGACATTTATCGATTATCGGCTGTCGATTATTTAGTTTGATATTGCGAATGTCGATTATAATCGAAAATTGTCGATTTGACAGTCGACTTTTATCGATTGCATTTTTGCTCACGACAAAATTTGAAATGAATTTTAACAACAAAAATAATTTTCTAATCAGAGTAGCTCAAATATTTGTAGATTGGGTTATACAATGCCAAAAAGAAAATTAATCGACACCATCGACTATAGTCGAGTCGATCGTTAATCGACACTCGCAATAGGGGCCAATAACTACACTTTAGTCGGGCGAGAATGAAACATGTGAGAACGTGCTGAAGGTACCTTTTACAAATGTAATGTCTGGTAAGTGTACTTACCACCCTAGGACATCTACGTGTAAAAGTAATCGATTCTGTAATTGGTAATGTAACCTATTGACATTACAAATCGACACTACTCAATCGATTCGGCAATGCTTACATTTCCTACTGGGGATGCGCGCATGCCGAATGAATAAAGTTAATTTATCTTTCTATGTGTTGAGCAGAGCTTTTAAATACATGTAAAACCCCTGCTCAACAAAGGCAGTTTATTCAACATAATAAGCATAATTTTACTTTAATTATGCGAAATATATCTCATTTCTAAAATTAAAATAATTTAAAAAAATGCTGAAAAAAATTCCTTTGAATAAATGAGCGTTTTCATTCATAAACCGACAGTTCCCCGCTGTTTCGTAGCTCAGGTTTCCTTGCGGTGCAGGTCATCTATTCTTTCTGTAAATAAGAAATAATCTCCAAAGAAATTTTATTAGTAGAGGATTTTCACAGATACTGTGCCAAGGTTCTTTAAATTCCCTGCCCGCCAGCCAGGTTCACGGACGAACGTGACTTGGATGATAATTACTAATGATTAATTGCGAGGTGGCAAATTGTCCGAACACCTCTAGATAAACGATTCAATTTGTCTTGTAAATAAATACGCACTTCCTTTCCACGTTATAAAATTTTATTTTCATAAATTTAGAATTCGGTAATCCACTTTACACTTAATTTTACACGTTCTTAATGTTCTTTCACTTAGATATTGTACATTTAATTTTACAATTCATAAAACAAATATAATAAATATAATTCAAAAATTTTAAAATATTCTTACGGAAAATTACCAGTATAAACCACTATATTTTCTCGATCTTGTCCGTTGGAAAGTGCTGGGCAAAAGAGAAAGCTCCTTTCTCCTCCACGTACCTTTATAATTTCACCCCTAGCGGGTTTTCTTCTCGGCGCTTCTTGAAGAGTTCATTGACCCCCGGCTATATTTCCCATGGACGATGACTCGTTGTCTCGCTTCCTCTTCATCGATCAGCTGTTGACCTATATCCCGCATAGTTTGATTTCGCTCTCTCTTCGCTGTTGTTGGTCGAGCTTTTGGTTGTCGTCTTCGGAAACCTCGGCGATGGCATTGCAGTTCCTGCAACTTCGCTTTTGGTTCTCCCCGCCATCTGCTACCTCGGCTCTGCTGGTGGTCATCTGACAGTTGTCATATGGTGGTCGTTTTGGTGCAATGTTTTGGTGCAATGTTTTGTGGGTGCTGAGAAGGACGCATTTGTTTTTTACAGGTAAGAGTTCCTAAGATCTTGAATTTAGTCCCTCTCGTTGTAGGTCATCTCGTAACATACTCCCCCCCTTGGCATCGTTTCCAATAGATGCCAACATTTGTAAGGCTGGGTGCATTCCTCGTCCTTCTAAGGCTGGATCTATCTGTAACGAGAAAAAACATGTGGACAGGAAGGGTTATAGCGCCCTTACTCGCTCTCCGGAATGGGGGTTGGAAAATGAGAATCATTAGGATGTATATAATTCTCAGGTATGTGGATTATTTTTGGATTATATTAGTTTCATAATTTGACATTGTTTTGTTTTAATTAAATTTGTATGTGTTTTGTTATGGATTGATTTCTTTTAGATTTCTTCATGTAATGTATTTCCTCCTTTTATTAATTTATTTAATCATCGAGTGCGTGGATTATTTTGATAAACCTTAAGTGATTATCATTGTTTGTGATATTGTTTTAAGTTTAGTTCGGGTTATCGGTCGTCGATTGAAATGGTAACTTGCAGAGTTTCGTGACTGGGCGTTTCAGCACTCGATTTCTTGTTTTTATGGTTGCGACGCCTACCAGTCCGTCTGTACCTGGGCATACTTCTAGAATTCGACCGAGAGCCCATTGGCCTGGTGGTAGATCATCTTCCTTTAATAAGATTAATTCCCCTTTTTTCAAATTCGATTGTGTATTGAGCCATTTTGGCCTCTGTTGTAATCGACTCAAGTATTCATTCTTCCATCTTTTCCAGAAGTTCTGAACTAGTCGTTGCATTAATTGCCACCTATCTAATCGGTTTATCTTTATTTCCATAAGTGATGGTTCTGGGATTGACAATAAATTTCCTCCTATTAAAAAATGGGCTGGAGTTAAGGGAGTGTAGTCATTTGGATCTGTGCTTATCTCGGTGAGTGGTCTGGAGTTTAGACATGCCTCTATTTGAGTTAGAGTCGTATTGAACTCTTCATAGGTAAGGTTCACGTTCCCAATGACTCGTTTGATGTGGTGTTTTGTAGATTTCACTCCAGCCTCCCATAATCCTCCGAAATGTGGTGAGGATGGTGGTACAAACTTGAAATTTATTCCGTCATTCTCCAGTATCGTGGCCATTTCATCATTTATTTGTTGTGCCAGTTGTTGTTGTTGTTTCTTGAGTATCCGATTTGCTCCTACGAAGTTGGTACCGCAATCGCAAAATAAGTTGCTGCACAATCCTCGTCTGGAAGTGAATCGACGGAATGCAGCGATGAAACCTTCAGCAGTTAAATCAGTCACTAACTCTAAATGTAGCGCCTTTGTTGCCATGCACACGAAGAGGGCGATATATGCTTTATATTTTTTCGGGTTTCGCCCTTTGTGTGTTTTAAGCTCGAACGGCCCGCAATAATCCACTCCGGTGTTGGTGAATGGGCGTGCCACTTGTACCCTTGGGGCAGGTAGGTTGCCCATCAGTTGGGTTTGTGTGACGGCTCTTTGTCTATAACAAGTTAAGCATTTATGAATTACCTGGCGGATCATATTTCTCGCATTTAGTACCCAGTATTGTTGGAAAAGGACTTGTGTCATTAGTTGCGCGCCTCCATGCATTGTATCTCGATGTACCTTGTTAAGGATGAGCTCTGTAAGATGGCATTTATCGGGTAAAAGTATCGGGTATTTTTGGTGGGGTGACAAGTCGGCATGTTGTAATCTGCCTCCAACGCGGAGAATGCCCTTGTCATCGATAAATGGAGTTACCTTCAATAGTCGACTTTGGCGTGGTAACGTTTTTCCTTGGCTGATTGCCTTGATTTCACAGCCGAATTCCCTTTGTTGATTCTGTCTTATCCAATACATTAAGGCATCATTTAATTCATCATTTTTTAAATACGCATTTCTCCTCTGCGACTGTGGCCTCTGGGCGTTAAAGATGAATCGCTTGCAATATGCGGTTACACGAATAAGTTTGGTAAGCGATGAATATTTTGATTCTATTGTGTCGTTGTCGACGTTAATTTGTAAGTTTACAATCTTCCTTTGTTCCAGTTCAGTGTGTATTGCTTGCTTTTCCTACGGCCAATGCTCTTCCGATTTCCGCAGCCAATCTGGTCCATTCCACCACAGTGTGTTGTCACGTAATTCAGTTGGAGACATTCCTCGAGAGGCACAATCCGCAGGGTTTTGTTTGGTAGGCACATGTTTCCATATATTTTTTCCCAAAATGTCGTGTATGTATGAGACCCGATTGGCTATGAAAGTCTTCCATCTGGTAGGGTGACCGCTTAGCCATGCAATCACAATTTCCGAATCACTCCATGCATGACTCGTGTGCGGTGTTTCTAATTTTAGTGATGTTGTCACATATCGCATTAGTTTTGCAAGTAATGCTGCTGCGCATAATTCCAGACGGGGCAGACTTATTGTCTTCAGGGGTGCAACCTTTGTTTTGGCAGCGATCAAAGTCGAATGTCGTTTTCCTTCTTCGTTAACAACACAAAGGTATACGGCGGCAGCATACGCCTTCATGGAAGCGTCTGAAAACCCATGTAATTCTGTTTTAATGTTTGTTTTTATGCAGTGTGTCCACCTGTTAATCTTGATGTTATCAATGTCTAATAAACCTTCCCGATATTTTAGCCAATCCGCCTTGAGATCGTGCGAGAGATCCTCGTCCCAACCAAGACCTTTCAACCATAGAGTTTGAATGAGGAGTTTGGCTTGCAGTATTATGGGCGCCAACAACCCGAGTGGATCGAAGAGTCTGGACGTTTCGGAAAGAATTGTGCGTTTCGTCCATTTCGTTGGATCCTTACTTACTCTGTACGTGTAGGATAAGGTATCGTTTGATGGGTGCCAGATAATGCCTAAGGCTCGTGTGCTATCATCGTGGGACATGTCGCAAGTAAGGTTTGTACCACGATATTCCATAGGTAATGCTTCTAATATTTCTTTGTAGTTCGATGACCATTTTCGGAGCGAAAATCC
The DNA here is from genome assembly GCA_949987705.1 of Thereva unica. Taxonomy (NCBI): domain Eukaryota; kingdom Metazoa; phylum Arthropoda; class Insecta; order Diptera; family Therevidae; genus Thereva; species Thereva unica. Next base: position 54,408,491 of record OX465284.1, read on the forward strand.
ACCTGCTTTCATCATCTTTAATAATTGTTGCTGCGTTGCTAATGCTTCTTCAACAGAATCGGATCCAGACAACAGATCATCGACATAGAAGTCGGCCGCGGCGACTTCGGATGCCTTTGGGTATTTTGTTTTCTCGTCCATTGCTAGCTGTTGTATTACCCTTGTTGCTAAGTAGGGTGCGCTCTTGGTCCCAAATGTCACTGTCCTTAAGCGGTAATCCTCGATTGGCTGCTGAGGGGAGGTCCTCCAAACAATCCGCTGGTATTCCGCATCACCTGGTCTGACTTGGACTTGCCGATACATTTTCTCCAGGTCTGCATTAAAGGCAACTCGATGTTTCCGCCAACGGATTAATAACGCGGTTAATTCATCCTGTATCACGGCTCCCTTGAGCATCATATCATTGAGAGATGTACCACTCTCGGTTGATCTTGATGCATCGAACACAACTCTTAATTTGGTTGTAGTACTTGTTTCCTTGAAAACTCCATGGTGTGGCAGGTAACTGCAAGTGTAGACGGTTGTTCCATTCAGCAATTGACGGTGTTCTTCTTCGGTTGATGTTACCTTCTCCATGTGTCCCAACGTTAGATATTCATTAAGGCATGCAGAATAATCTTCATGTAACCTTGGATCCTTGGCGAATCGTCTTTCCATTTGATGAAGCCGTGGGACTGCGATGTTTCTAGATTTACCTAAATGAAGGTCTTCGGTTGCTGGTTTAAGTGGTAATTGAACTTCATATCGTCCTTCTGAAGTTCGTTGCGTAGTCCTTTGAAATATTTGTTCGCTTTCGATTTCCTCTTCTGTGTTTCGTGCCTTGTCTGGTACCTCTTCGATTTCCCAAAAGCGCTTCAACTGATCATCCAATTCAATACGCATATTGAAGTTTTGTACTTGTACTGAATATTGCTCTTGGTCATTCACTTCTCCAGAAAGAATCCATCCCAGTGCAGTATGTTGAGCTATAGGGCTTCCATTTATACTCTCTATCAATCCGCTCCTTATGATTTTACCATAAACTTCTGCTCCTAACAACAGGTCCGCCTTACCTGGTCGATAGTATTGGGGGTCTGCAAGTTCAAGATGTTTTATATGTTCCCAAGTTTGATGGGCGATGGAATGCGTTGGCACAATGTCGGTCAGATTTTGAAGTACCAGTCCAGTCACTTCAATGCTATAATTACTACTTCTTAGAGGTTTGATGCTGAAGTTCGTTCTAAGTCTCGGACAGCTAAGATTTTTATTTTCTATTCCACGGATCCTCGCGTTAACTGGTTGTCCCTTTAGTTTTAGATCTTGCATGATGGTCTCCGTGATGAAGGATGCTTGTGAGCCTTGATCGATCAGGGCACGAACCACCTGTTCTCTCCCACTTGGTGATACGACTCTCACCAAAGCAGTAGCCAATAATACCTGGTTTGATTTGACCTCACTCACAACATACGAACCATAATTTATTGGGCTGGTGCAATTTGTAGGTTGCTCGCTTGCCGAGGATGATGCCTCCGCTGTTGGACCCGTTGCAACATTGACGCTAGCGTGGTTGGTGCTTGAATCGATCAGTTGCTCCTTTGCGCTATTGGATTGATGTGCTCTAGTGTCGGCTATCTTCTCGTTATGCAGTAAGGTGTGATGCCGTTGGTGGCATTGTCGACATCTTTGCGGACTGAGGCAATTCGTAGATCTGTGTCCCTGGCCAAGACAGTTGATACATAACGACTTAGTCCTTGCTATTTCCATCCTCCTAGGTATGGCATATGATAAGAACTTGGAGCACTGTCTAATGCTATGTGCTTGAGCGCACAAAGAACATGATTGCTGGTTGGTGATGTGGAAATTTTTGGCATAGGTTCTCGTGTTGAATCTTGGACCTTGATTGGTGAAGGTTTGTTTCTTTGAAGAAATAGCCTCCAGTGTCCTAAATCGAGTCTTCAGAAACTCCTGCAACGTCTTCCAATTTGGTAGTTCGCCTTGTCCTCCAGTTGATTGTTCCCAGAGTTGATGGGTAGAAGAAGGAAGCCGCTTTACAACTAAATACACTATAAGTGGGTCCCAATTTCTTACCTCAATTCCTAAGTTGGTCAATGCTAGCAAACACTCTGTAGTGGTGTCTAACAACGTTTTGATATTTGACGCTGTCTCAGATGAACTACCAGGCTGATTAAATAATGTTTCCAATTGAAACCATACCAACACCCTTTTATTATCATAACGTTCTTTGAGAAGCTCCCAAGTAGGTTGATAGTTATCCTCAGTTATTTGTAGATGACGCGTTAACTGTTCTGGTTCCCCTTCTAATAAAAGTTTTAAATATTGCAACTTTTGAACAGGTGCATAACTTTTATTTTCATGAACCATTGTTTTGAACAGATCATGGAAGGTGGTCCACTTTGTGTAATCTCCGTTGAACTTCTCTATCGTTAACTTCGGCATTTTTAATGACGTAGTGTTGTTATTCTCGCGAGGAACGTGCTGTGAATCGATGGACAATTGATTTATGGGAGAAGTTGACGGGGTTAACTTCTCAATGGCTGCTTCCAACATCGCGACATTTGTCATAAAGTAATCTTCGACTTTATCAAAGATATCATCCACGAAATACTCACATTTAGTTTTATCAAACTTTTCCGTTGAATATTGAAGAACCAGGATTTGCTTGTGTCGTTGCTGGAATTCAGCCCATAGGTTTTCGAACTGCTCAAGTCTCCTCTCATAAAATGCTTTTGTTCTTTTGTCGAGTGCTTGTTTTTTAGTATTGTTAATACACCCTTGTATTAACTCCCACTGAACCTTTTGTTGTGTAATTAAAGGTTCCATGATCTTGACGCTTATATGTACACTTAGAAGTTATATGTTACGTAAATTTCCGCAAAAGACACACAACAAGGTAAGTTCAAATAAATTTCAAAAAAACCTTTAAAATTGGTAACTCATCAAGCTTCACCCCGATTTATTATTTATTATATGTAATTATTTATTATATAGTATGTACATATATTGTAGAAACTCTTGAATAAAACTCAAAATAATTACACTTTCCTTAGTCTTTATTTTCTTAATGTCTTTAATTTTCTCAATGTCTTTAATTTTGTGACTCGTTTATTATTGATATTATTTAAAAGAATATAATAAGATTTCAAAATTACTCACTGTGGTTTTATTTAATACTGGTACTCCGTAATTCATAAAGTATTTTCCTCTCTATTATTGCCCTTGTGATCTACGGGGGATGCTGTTGTGTTTGGTGTCTTTCTTTTGTTGAGTAGCTATTGCTTCCACTAAATTTCACTATTACTGTTTAACTTTTCACTAGCTGTTTATGATTGTAACTGAATACTGAAAATTTTCCGTTAGTCGATTTCCGTTACACGACCGTTAAAAGGTTCCGTTCAAATTTTCCGTTAGTGATTCCGTTCGTTGTTTTTCACAAATTTTAAATTTTTAGTTTCTCGGGTTCCGCGGTTTCACTGAAGTTTCACAGATTCGCGATCGATTGATTATTCACAGATTCGCGATCGTTTAAGATAAGGCTTTCACAAGTTCACAGGTTGTTTGTTCTTAGTTGTAAGCTAAGCCTTTCACAGGGTTTTGATTTTGATTATCCGCGGATTGCTACCGAACTTTTGTTTTAGTTATCACTTCACTTGCTGGTTTTCTTCCTCATGTGTTTCTGCTATCCGGCTCGAAGGACCATGTTTCGTAGCTCAGGTTTCCTTGCGGTGCAGGTCATCTATTCTTTCTGTAAATAAGAAATAATCTCCAAAGAAATTTTATTAGTAGAGGATTTTCACAGATACTGTGCCAAGGTTCTTTAAATTCCCTGCCCGCCAGCCAGGTTCACGGACGAACGTGACTTGGATGATAATTACTAATGATTAATTGCGAGGTGGCAAATTGTCCGAACACCTCTAGATAAACGATTCAATTTGTCTTGTAAATAAATACGCACTTCCTTTCCACGTTATAAAATTTTATTTTCATAAATTTAGAATTCGGTAATCCACTTTACACTTAATTTTACACGTTCTTAATGTTCTTTCACTTAGATATTGTACATTTAATTTTACAATTCATAAAACAAATATAATAAATATAATTCAAAAATTTTAAAATATTCTTACGGAAAATTACCAGTATAAACCACTATATTTTCTCGATCTTGTCCGTTGGAAAGTGCTGGGCAAAAGAGAAAGCTCCTTTCTCCTCCACGTACCTTTATAATTTCACCCCTAGCGGGTTTTCTTCTCGGCGCTTCTTGAAGAGTTCATTGACCCCCGGCTATATTTCCCATGGACGATGACTCGTTGTCTCGCTTCCTCTTCATCGATCAGCTGTTGACCTATATCCCGCATAGTTTGATTTCGCTCTCTCTTCGCTGTTGTTGGTCGAGCTTTTGGTTGTCGTCTTCGGAAACCTCGGCGATGGCATTGCAGTTCCTGCAACTTCGCTTTTGGTTCTCCCCGCCATCTGCTACCTCGGCTCTGCTGGTGGTCATCTGACAGTTGTCATATGGTGGTCGTTTTGGTGCAATGTTTTGGTGCAATGTTTTGTGGGTGCTGAGAAGGACGCATTTGTTTTTTACAGGTAAGAGTTCCTAAGATCTTGAATTTAGTCCCTCTCGTTGTAGGTCATCTCGTAACACCCGCAGTCGCAGGCAACGCAACCTCCCCGGGCAGAAGTGCGTATGCAGGAAACGTCAACAATCTAGTAATCAAAGTGATAAAAACACAAATTTCGTATTTTTAGTAGAAATTACTACAAATTTTTTCTGTAGCCTATGTGTAAAAAATAACCTTAAAATAAAAAAAATATATAAAAACGGGTGTTTTTCAGTCATAATTTGTAAATTTTTTAAATAATCATTGAAGTCCCAGAAAAATACACTTCCCTTTAGCAATACGCAGCCGCGACTGATTACATGGCAGCAAGTGATTTTATAGGAGGAGTTAACTGAAGCTTTTGTCTGAACTTTTAAACATTTTTAAGAGCTTAGCTGGGGAACATGAGCGGGATGTCACGAGGTTTGAAAACAACTATACAGGGAACGACGGCCGCACCAGGCGCGGGAGTTCTACCAAAGTCCGCAGTATGACGCAATTCACACCACGTTGCACATTCTGCAAGGACAAAGAAGGGAATCTGATCACCGATCCTAAAGGCATCTTGGAGCGATGGGAAGAGCACTTTCATGAATTGCTAAATGGCGAGCTAACTGAGGATTCGGAGGCTCCACCAATATCTGATGACAATGCTGTGCTGCCGCCACCAAACGTAGAAGAAGTTAGCAGAGCCATCTGCCGGCTCAAAAACAAGGCCTAGGGTGCAAACGGCATCGCAACGGAGCTGGTTAAATATGGAGGGCCTACATTACACCAAGCGATTCATGAATTAACTGTGCAAGTATGGGAGCAGGAAGTGATGCCAGAAGACCGGAGAAAAGGCATCCTCTGTCCGGTACACAAAAAAGGAGATATCACAGCGTGCACTAATTATCGCGGTATAACGTTGTTGAGTACCGTGTATAACATATTCTCCGCTATCCTACAAAACAGGATGGCCCCATACGCCTATGTGTTGAGCCATAGGCCATTACCAGTGTGGCTTCAGCCCAAGCAAATCAACGACTGATCAGATTTTCACCTTGAGGCAGGCTATGGAAAAATGTCTAGAGTTTCAAAACTCAATTCAACACCTCTTCATAGACTTTAAAGCCGCCTATGATAGCATAGCCAGGGTAGAACTCTACAAAGCCATGAGAGAATTCGGCATCCCCAACAAACTGACAAGACTATGTAGGCTGACCATGATCAATGTGTCAAGCCAAGTAAAGGTATCCGGAACACTGTCCAGACCAATCAACATCTATAATGGACTCCGACAAGGGGACGGTCTGGCCTGCCTCCTTTTCAACCTGGCGTTGGAGAAAGTGATCCGAGATTTGGGCGTGAAATCAAGGGGTACAATCCTCCACAAGTCCACCCAATTACTGGCTTACGCAGACGACATTGACATCATTGGAAGAACAACAACAGCTGTACAAGAAGCTTTCACTCAGATTGAGCAAGCGGCAGGAAATCTGGGACTGCACATTAACGAAAGCAAAACAAAGTACATGGTGGCCTCGTCTGGAAGAACACCTAACATTGGTCCCACAATCAAAGGTAGCGGAACACGAGTTTGACGTGATAAAATCATGTACCTACCTTGGGTCAATAGTAGCAGCCGACAATAGCATGGAACCAGAAATACGCGCACGACTGCTAAAAGCCAACAAAGCCTACTATAGTCTGTCAAGGCTCTTCAAATCCAAATATCTAACCATAAAGTCTAAACTTTTACTATATAAGACGATGGTCTTACCCGTCCTCACATATGCATCCGAAACGTAGGTGCTTAGCAAAAAGCACTCAAACCTCTTGGGCGTGTCGAGAGGAAAATACTTCGGAGGATTGTTGGCCCCGTATGTGAGGAAGGACGATTCCGGAGACTCTACAATGACGAGATCTACGAGCGCTATCGCGACATAGATGTTGTGAAGAAAATAAAGCTCGGTAGGCTCCGGTGGGCAGGGCATCTAGCTCGTATGAGTGAAGATGAGCCTGCTCGGAAAGTTCTCTGCGGTAAGACCAATGGGGTGCGACAGCGAGGGAGGCCCAACCTTCGCAGGAAGCATGGCGTGCACCAGGACGCTCAGAGTTTAGGGATGCCAAACTGGATGACATCGGCTCAGAATCGGGACCGCTGGAGAGAACAGTTGCGCGAGGCCAGGACCGGATCCCGGTTGTAGAGCCGTTAAAGAAGAAGAATACTCAATTTAAAACTAAAAGAATTCGATGGAAGTGGGTGAAATAAAACGCGTACTGGAGTTGGCAGTTCCTTCTCTTCTCTGCTTGCTTGCTACCCGTCTTAACACTAAATATGTAGAACAGTCGATTGTACAAAAGTTCTTACCTTGAAGCTCTAACATGTCACATAAAAAAAACATATGAATAACTATTCAATTCAATACACTTTTAATCTGAGTATATTTCCTCAAACGATTTCTTAAGTAACAATAAATCTAATAAAATAAAATAAAAATTAAGCAAGACATTCATCTCTTATTTCTTAGTGCTGCAACAACAAAATTTAGGTAAAATTTTGTTTCGCCAAATCTGGATTAAATTGGCTGTTATACTTCTGTCTCTTCGTAACTGGCTGTTGATCTTGAGTTTTAAAAGAGCTTTCTGGTACTTTAAAAAGATTTTCTTGCCGTTTTCTTTCTTCTGCTTCTCTTTGTAATCTCTCCTGTCGCAACAAATTCAAGCTTTCAATTTTCTCTTTTTTATGGCTTCTAGATAATTCATGCTTTTCTTTTTTGCTCTTTTTTAGTTTGTGTTTTTTCTTCCGTACCTCATTAAGTGTATCTGCGAATTTACTATTACCGGAACAATCATCCTTAAGCTGTGTTTCTTTGGATTTCGAATTGGTTTGGATTACTTGCGGATTCTGTCTGAATAAGTTAATGGGGTCATGCCTATCTTTAACTTTCACATCGATTTCCACGGGGAAATTGTCTCCTACAGTGTGTTTCGGAATTTTTTCGTACCAACTTTGAAGTTTCAGTGTTTCATTAGTATCCTGACCAAGATACATCAAGTAACCAATTTGTTTTTCATAACGCTCTTTCTCTTCTAACTTTTCCTTGCAATGTTCTTTATTTGCTTGAGTAGTTTTTGCAACCCCTTCTTCATAATCAGCAAAAAGATTTACATGTTTAGATTCGCTTTCTTTTGAGTTAGTATGTTCATCTTTTTTTGTAATACCACGGAGAACGTTTATACGAACTTCCTTTTCCTAAAAAAATGTTGAAGAATAAATTTATAATTTCAAAAAAAAAAAACAACTTTACAGCAAGTTCTTTCCTACGTTCGAGTTCCCTTTCCTGTTCTAGCGCTTGGGCCTCATCTCTTCTAACTCTCGCAATATTATCCTTTGTGCGAACGTGCCATCTAAAAAAATCCTTATTTAAATTTCTTTATATATACCACATTTTACATCTACAAAATAATAAGATCAATGGTTTGCGATTTAACAATATAGCTTCAAATTACATTTCCTGGAAATTAAAAAATTTATAAAGCATTGTGATGATTTATGCGCCATCTGTTTGTTAAAAAGCTGAATCAACGATTGTAAGTAATGACTTTGGTTGTTGTCTGAACTGACGGTTAATGTACTGAACTAAAATTGGAAATAAGGCATTTTTTTCCAGAAAAATTGCTAACTCGGCGACGCCGTTGCAGTTTTTTGCCAAAAATCTTTAAAAAATTAAAAACCATAAAAAAAATTAAAAACTAGAATATTAATGATTGGATATTGTGAAGAGAGTCTTAGAGCATACGTAAAAACAATCAGGACCAAGATGGGATTTTTTCTTTTGGCGTAGTAACAAATTTAACTTTTTAAATTCACTTAATTGCAAAATGCATTATGCAAAAACTATTTGACCGGCGGTAATCGGGTTTTGGATATAAGTTAAACATGCCTTTAACTATCTAGTTCCAAAATTAAATTGGAATATAATGGTTCCTTGTGATAACTTTAAAGTGATAACTTGTGATAACTTTAAGTTTACTTTTTTCGCAGTTTTCGGCTATTTTGCAATGCAAAAATTCAAACAAAAATCCACCTTAGGGTAAGTTTTAGCAAATCCAATAACGAACAAAACATGCTCAACAAATTTTTCGCCTAGAAGCCTTCGTTAAGAGATATTTAACAAGAAAGGTCAAAAACAGCGAATTTTTAGTGAATTTTTCAGTTTTTGGGCTACCACAAAGTTTCCTGGGAGTTTCATGCTTCATTTCTGACCGATTCCACCAAAAAAGTCCGTTACATCACGCCAAAACCACTGGAAATGCTCCAGCGCCCGGACTAATACCACTAGGACCTAGAAAATGGACGAAGGTTCCAGAAGTTAGATAAAGGTGGAGTTTGGATAAATAAAAGTGACTTGCAGACGGGCAGATGACTTGAGAACAGTGAAAAGTGATTATTTAAAAGTGAATTATAAAGCGATAGATAGAATTTAATAGTGCGAGATATTAAATTGAAAGTGATTATAGTGAACTATAAGAATTGTGTCTGTTATTAAATTGTGTTTTGGTTTGTAATAAATAAATTTTTGTGTGGATAATTAAAAAGGGTACTATTCCTTAACACTAAACCTACCGATACTTCATGTATTCCTATTCCTACCAAAGCGGGTCAAATGACACGTCTTTAAAATGTTATATCTATTACTATGTCTAGCGAAAAATATATCGATTAGGCCAATTTGGTACATGAATAAAACAATTTTTTTCAAATAACGATTCAAAATAGTTTATATATTTTATTTAAAAAACATAAAAGTAATACAAGAAAAAAATAAAATATTCTTCAGTTGAATCTCAAATTTAGAAAACAGTTAAATAATATGCTAACTTTATTCATGTTCACCGCATATTTTGCAAGTTATTGGGTTCTCGAAGGTACATTTTCCACACACATATTTATTGCATTTGAAACAGATTTTCGTAGTTTTCTTTTCTTTGCAAAAACCTATTTGGCACCTTTTTCGCATTTGCACACGAGAATCCGAGCTTGAATTTGTTGACGTTTTCTGTATATTTTCTTTTTCTTCATGTTGCTCATGTTGAAAATCTTCGACAAGTTCTTCAGCTAATTGGAATAAAAATTGTTGCCTAGAGATTTTTTCGCCGGATGTTTCTCTGTATAAAACCCATTAGTTGATTCCAGCCAGGTCAAGAATATTGAAAAAAATCTGCGCAGGCCATCTTTGCGATTTCGATTTCACGGAGTATTTTCTGGCCATTTGATCCGTCATGTCTACACCGTATTTAGTATTATTGTAAAATCTAATCGTTGCAGGTGTACGCTTGGCATGTGTTTCAATGCTTACAGATTTATGCTTTGAGCTTAGTAGAAGCACTTTTTTGTTTGGCTTACTTTTGTAAATGGTAAGTGAACAATAAGTCGATTTATATAGTTTTGTGGAGAAGCGTGGCATACCATCTTTCGCCTGCTTGGCGAATTTTGGTAGTTCTCTTCTGTTCCCTCGGATCGTACCAACAATAGTGGTTCTTTTTTCTAGTAGTTTTGCAGCTAGTGATGCGCTCGTAAAGAAATTGTCTGTAGTGACGCTTCTTCCGCATCCTATGAATGGTTCCATTAGTTTGAGAACAGAACAACGAATTCCCCAAGCGGAGTTGAATCTCCTCTGTTTTCTTCCTTTCCCAAATATGGAAATCCATTTATGATGTATTTGTTGCTGACATCAGATGCTAGCCAAAATTTGATACCAAACTTATCCGGTTTGTTCGGCATATATTGTGTAAACTTACACCTCGCTTTGGTTGGGAAAAACTGTTCATCGATAGTTACCATGTTCCCCAGGCTTGTAACAATTTTGGCTATTCTCGATGAATTTGTACCATACTTCAGATATTAGAGCAAATTTATCTGTTTGTAAACGCTGGCTTCGTTGACTTTTTTATCAAACCTAATAAACCGCATAATTTCACAAAAATCACCCCTGCTCATGGTTTTTGAAAAAAAAAGCGGGACCCCATTTACTGTTCCATAGATATGAAATATTCAAATTTTTTGCTTGATATGCGCCACGTGCGTATAGAAGAGCAATAAATGCATTTATTTTTGCAGGAGTAAGATACCATTGAGTCTCCAGTACTCGAGAGGCTTCTTCTGTGCATTTTCTTATGTGCTCCATTACACGATTGTCAAAATCAAAGAAAATGCAGTTCTTACTTTGCCCTTCATAATATTTCGTTTGGCATATGCTGTCGGGCCTCCAACCTCCCTAAAAATATTATAAATTGGACATCGTCCAGGTGTTGAGCCTTGTTCAATTTCTTTCCAAATTGTACCATCAGCCGCAATTTCAGTACATCGGTCTTCCACATCACTTTCACTTTCTGAACTCGATAACGGTCTTTTTCTCTTTTGTCCTCTTCGTACATTCAAAATATTATCGTCTTCACTTTCTTTACCTGATGACTCACATTCGCCCGTAGTGTCAAATGAATCACTATATTGTTCTATATTATCTACTTCACTTTCAGATAGTTCCTCTTCACTACATTCCGAACACTCTTCATCTATGTTATTTATAATTTGCAATGATTTCAAATATCTTGAATGTTTCGACATTTTTGGGATAAGAATTATTAGTAAAATGATGAAATAAGAATTCTTGATTCACAAAATAGCACTATCACTTGAAATTTTTACTGTAATACTCGCTTGGAGTAGACTGAAATTGGCTATTCATCCGTCAGCCAACAACAAATATAACACAATGCAGCAAAATATATCACGCAATAGCAAAAATGTCCAAAATCACAAGAAATACAAATCAAGATACAGAATCTTTGCATGGGTCAAATGACCCCTTGCGGTAGTTAGAGCAGATAACATATCGTCGCTTATCCAGAATAGTGTCGCAACTCAAAAACAATGAATTTTACAGGGGAGCCGTTAGTATTAGTTTCATACAAGCCCATGTTATGATCTTGGATTCCAGCGGGTTTCCAGCGGTCATTTTTAGAAGTATTAATATGGATTTTTGCTACATAAAAATATGCATATTTAGCTATACATTCTTAAAATAAACTCGAAATTGGAAATTTTTGAGTTGTACCACTATTCTGGATAAGCGACGATATGTATATTTCTCGGTAAAAAAATTAACAAGGGAGGAGTAAATCCTGAAAAACGCATTCAATGTATTTCGTAATAAAAGTCGTAAAGGCAAATGGCGATGTGATATGTTATTTTCTGACAAAAAGTTTAAAATGGGTCATTTGACCCGTCATGGTAGGTTTCTTCTTCTTTAACGGCTCTACAACCGGGATCCGGTCCTGGCCTCGCGCAACTGTTCTCTCCACCGGTCCCGATTCTGAGCCGATGTCATCCAGTTTGGCATCCCTAAACTCTGAGCGTCCTGGTCCACGCCATCCTTCCAGCGAAGGTTGGGCCTCCCTCGCTGTCGCACCCCATAGGTCTTACCGCAGAGACTTTCCGAGCAGGCTCATCTTCACTCATACGAGCTAGATGCCCTGCCCACCGGAGCCTATCGAGCTTTATTTTCTTCACAACATCTATGTCGCGATAGCGCTCGTAGATCTCGTCATTGTAGAGTCTCCGGAATCGTCCTTCCTCACATACGGGGCCAACAATCCTCCGAAGTATTTTCCTCTCAAACACGCCCAAGAGGTTTGAGTGCTTTTTGCTAAGCACCCACGTTTCGGATGCATATGTGAGAACGGGTAAGACCATCGTCTTATATAGTAAAAGTTTAGACTTTATGGTTAGATATTTGGATTTGAAGAGCCTTGACAGACTATAGTAGGCTTTGTTGGCTTTTAGCAGTCGTGCGCGTATTTCTGGTTCCATGCTATTGTCGGCTGCTACTATTGACCCAAGGTAGGTAAATGATTTTACCACGCCAAACTCGTGTTCCGCTACCTTGATTGTGGGACCAATGTTAGGTGTTCTTCCAGACGAGGCCACCATGTACTTTGTTTTGCTTTCGTTAATGTGCAGTCCCAGATTTCCTGCCGCTTGCTCAATCTGAGTGAAAGCTTCTTGTACAACTGTTGTTGTTCTTCCAATGATGTCAATGTCGTCTGCGTAAGCCAGTAATTGGGTGGACTTGTGGAGGATTGTACCCCTTGATGTCACGCCCGAATCTCGGATCACTTTCTCCAACGCCAGGTTGAAAAGGAGGCAGGCCAGACCGTCCCCTTGTCGGAATCCATTATAGATGTTGATTGGTCTGGACAGTGTTCCGGATACCTTTACTTGGCTTGACACATTGATCATGGTCAACCTACATAGTCTTGTCAGTTTGTTGGGGATGCCGAATTCTCTCATGGCTTTGTAGAGTTCTACCCTGGCTATGCTATCATAGGCGGCTTTAAAGTCTATGAAGAGGTGTTGAATTGAGTTTTGAAACTCTAGACATTTTTCCATAGCCTGCCTCAAGGTGAAAATCTGATCAGTCGTTGATTTGCCTGGGCTGAAGCCACACAGGTAATGGCCTATGATGTTTCTGGCGTATGGGGCCATCCTGTTTTGTAGGATAGCGGAGAATATCTTATACACGGTACTCAACAACGTTATACCGCGATAATTAGTGCACGCTGTGATATCTCCTTTTTTGTGTACCGGACAGAGGATGCCTTTTCTCCAGTCTTCTGGCATCACTTCCTGCTCCCATACTTGCACAATTAATTCATGAATCGCTTGGTGTAATGTAGGCCCTCCATATTTAACCAGCTCCGCTGCGATGCCGTCTGCACCCGAGGCCTTGTTGTTTTTGAGCCGGCTGATGGCTCTGCTAACTTCTTCTATGCTTGGTGGCGGCAGCATAGCATTGTCATCAGATATTGGTGGAGCCTCCGAATCCTCAGTTAGCTCGCCATTTAGCAATTCATGAAAGTGCTCTTCCCATCGCTCCAAGATGCCTTTAGGATCGGTGATCAGATTACCTTCTTTGTCCTGCAGTATGTGCAACGTGGTGTGAATTGCGTCATACTTCGGACTCTTTGGTAGAACTCCCGCGCCTGGTGCGGCCGTCGTTCTCTGTACTGTTCTAGCTCACAGACGAGATTTTTTTCCCAGGCTTCCTTTTTCCGTCTGTGAATTCTCTTTTCTTCTTTTCTGAGCTCTTTATAGTTCTCTTCGCGTGCCCGTGTTCTCTGAGACTGCTGCATGGCTCGGTACGCAGCATTCTTACGTTCAGTTGCCAGCTTGCATTCATTATCGAACCAGTCGTTCCGATCTTTACGACTTCTGCCTAAGATGGAATCAGCAGTACTAATGACAGTTTAGGTAGGTTTAGTGTTAATTAATCCTACGAATCCGTTAAGCTGTAAAAACGTAACAATTGGTGTCAGAAGTGGGATTAGTTAAGAGATAAGTGAAATAAATGAATTTTTAAAATAATTGTGACCGGAATTTAATTTTTGTGAGTGCGAACTTAAGACATAATAAAAAATGGGTCGAAAATTAGTTGATTTGCGTACTGTGGAGTTGAAAAGAGAATTAAGTAAACGCTCGTTGTCAACGGTGGGTGCTGAAAATTCCCAACCCGCGCTGCTTTGAGAAGGATACGAGGGTAAAGATCCTGAAACCTACATGTTTGAAAGCGAGGTAGAAGCAGAGCTAGAAGAAGCGACAGTGAGTATGGCAGAACTTTTTAAGACATTGATGGTGATGAAGGTAGCGCAAGAACGGTCATCAGCAGCGCAAGAACGTGCATTAGCAGAGATGAAGGAAGCGACAATCGAGATAAAGAAAGCGTAAGAACCTTCGACAACATCTCTGTTGATCTCTCAAGGCGGAAGTGTTGGCATTAAAAGATGAACAGAAGTTGTTAGCAGTAGCTCATGAACGCTCGTTGTCAGAGCTCAAAGAGTGTATGGAAGAACAGAGAAAACCCCGATAGAGCAGAAATTCGAACTACTGTCGCTCTCTGTTGACAAAAAGGTGGAAAACATAAAGGAAAATATAAGGAATGATCTAGAAAACCTCGAATCTTCCATCACGGCAAATGTAGGGAATGATCTGGAAAAGCTCGAAAATTCCATGAGGGAAAATAATGGAAAGTTGAAGATTGAGCTAGAATCGGCCAGAGCCGACCTAGAAAGAACAAAGATTCACCATCCAGCGACAGCATCTCACGAAGTCATCGATGTTAGGAAACTGCAGCCTCCAACTTTCGACGGGCAAAGCCCATGGCCTACTTATAAGCTTCAATTCGAAGCAGCAGCAGCAGGCAATTTATGGACAGAGGAGGAAAAAGCAATGCCCTTAACGCTGTCACTAAGGGGCACAGCAGCAGAAATATTACAGTCAATTCCAAGCAGCTACGAGTTCTTGGTTCAAGCCCTGAAAATGCGTTACGGCGATCAGCACATGCAAGAGGTTTATCGAATTCAACTTCG
Source organism: Thereva unica (assembly GCA_949987705.1). Classification (NCBI taxonomy): domain Eukaryota; kingdom Metazoa; phylum Arthropoda; class Insecta; order Diptera; family Therevidae; genus Thereva; species Thereva unica. Next base: position 54,423,505 of record OX465284.1, read on the forward strand.
AAATAGACTTCAAAAGCCAGGAGAAACATTACAACTATGCGCCGATATCGAGAGGCTAGTGCATCTGGCATATCCTAGTTTTGGTCAAGACTACATCAACGAAGTAGCAAGACAGGCTTTCCTTAACTCTTTTACGGACGGGGATCTGCACAGGCAGCCAGATTGGCTGGAAAGAAGAACACCGCAGAAGTTTTGGCATATGCTCTGGCCTACGGGGCAGCGAAGCAAGCAACAAGGAGTGCAGTCCGCCTCAGGGAAATCAACACGACAGAGGAATTTGCAACCGAATGAATACAACGGAAGTGCGCGGTCGAAGAAACCATGGAAATGCAAATGCACTATCCCGACGGCCATGCGTACCAGATTGCAAACATTGTGGGTGTATCGAGGAAAATTGTCAAAAGACGCCAGTTGAGCCAACGACATGATGGGATGACCAAGGACTCCGTGACGACCAACGCAACAACCCATATATTTCTTCAACTCTAACATGGAAGGAATACGAGAAAAAGCCTGAATGGAAGGACATTGCAAAGAGAAGCGAAACTCTGAAGAGCTATTGGGCCCAATGAGATTCATTGCACATCGAGCGAGGAGTATTAAAGCGCAAATGGAAAACTTCTGACGGTGCCTCTCATCGAATGCAGGTATTAGTCCCTCGCGTTAGAATAAGAGATATTCTCGAGGAGTGTCATAATGGCGCATGAGGAGGACATCTGGGAGTCAATTAAACTTTGGCAAAAATAAGAGATAGATTCTATTGGCGTCATATGCGGGACGATGTTGCAGGCTGGTGCCGTAAATGCACAATTTGTGCCAGCAGCAGAGGGCCTCGAGTAAAAGGAGAAATGCAGCAATGCAACGTGGGAGCCCCATTTGAAAGAATTGCAATCGATGTGGCGAGACCTTTTCCAGTGTCAGACCGAGGGAATCGTTACATTTTGGTGGTCATGGACTACTTCAGTAAGTGGCCCGAAGCATATGCCATTCCAAAACAGGAAGCAATCACTGTTTCAGAGGAATTAGTGAACAATTGGATCTGCAGATTTGGTGTTCTTCATGAGCTTCATTCTGATCAAGGGAGAAAATTTGAATCTCAAGTTTTTGAAGAAGTATGTAAAATAATCCGAGTGACCAGGACGACGCCCCTTCATTCCCAGTCCGATGGAATGGTAGAACGATTCAACAGGACAATGCTAGAGCACCTAAGGAAAGTTGTTAGTGAGCACCAGCGCGACTGGGACGGCTACATCCCTATTTTTCTAATGGCATATCGGACAGCAGTTCACAATTCCACAGGACAGACTCCCCTAGCGGCTGCCAAGCTACTTGAAATTTGGGACACCTGTGGACAGCAAGTGGTGATTTAAAAGTGAATTATAAAGTGATAGATAGAATTTAATAGTGCGAGATATTAAATTGTAAGTGATTATAGTGAACTATAAGAATTGTGTTTGTTATTAAATTGTGTTTTGGTTTGTAATAAATAAATTTTTGTGTGGATAATTAAAAAGTGTATTCCTTAATTAATCCTACGAATCCGTGCAGCTGTAAAAACGTAACAATATTCAACATAGGCTATCTGGAATGAGATTACAAACTTTGTCTCTTACAGCAGAGGTTTACTTGAATAATACATCACTGAAATTACGTTCCATGGATAAAATTAAAACTCTTATATACCAAGAAAAAGATACTCCGCAAAAAGCAGTGGAACATTCCTGAAAGGAAGTTATTTTAAGGAAAATTGTTCTAAATAGTGACAATATCCAATCCCCGTGCTTGTAAGACAGGCCAGGGGGCAATTCTGGTTCGGTGCAGTGAAAACGTGAAAACACTTTACACGTTTACACCTTTGTTTACGATTCTTATTCCGTGCAAACCACTGTCAAAAACTTTGCACGTTTAAAAAAATTTTACACCGAGAAATTTAGAGTGAAGTCGTGAAAAGTTTTCACTCTAGATATGTACCTACTAGATTTGATAAACTGACACTTGCTAGTATAAAAATTCAATTCAGGCCGTTTGCCAAAATACCATTTCGAATTTTTTTCATTTCCCAAGGCCCTTCGATATTCTAAAGTGTGCCAAAATCGCAATTCAGACATTTCAATGACAGTTAAAAAATTCAGTAAAAATGGACGACAAAAAAAACATTTGTTTGAAAATTTTTAATATTTTATTATTTTAGATTAGATTGTTAGATTGTTTGTTCTTCTTCTTGTAAATGAATGATTGAGCGTTATCCCTGATTGCAATATTTTTTTAGTTTCTTCCTGCAAAACTAAAAGTATTGTACTAAAATAATATCTTCTTGCGAGTGTTTAAAACCACAAATAATTAATAACTGGTTTTCAGTTATGTTTTGTTTTTATATTTTTACTTTTATTTCGTGTTTTCCAGTTGATATTAAGATATCAGACAAGCATATTTGGGTGGAAAAAAATCAGAGCAAGATTTTGTTTGCATAATATTTTTCTCTAAACATTTTTCATCTCCGTTTAGCTAAGCAACAAATTTATTATTTTAAGTAAAATCTTCTTTGCGTTTCCTTTTTTCCATAATTTTTAGTTATTACTTGTTTACTTTTTTAAATTTATTTAACGGCTGACTTGATTAAAGTAAAAACTGAAATGTTTATAATTTAAGCATTTCCATAGACGCAAACCGTCGAAAATCAAATTTACCAATTGAAATGGGTTTTCCATACAAATTGACATTTGAATTGCTATTTTGGCACAGACCCTCAGCCTTTATTCAGCACTAAGTTTTCACGAATGCAACGAGAATCGCTTTTTCTGGTGGAGTGCAGTGATAAAGTGAAAAAAGTGTGTAAAACGTCAAGTGCAAACTTTTTTTTCACGTTTTCACTACACCGAACCAGAATTGACTCCCAGAACACCATAATTTCATGTCGAAAAAAAGTTTTCAAGATAATCATTATGTTGTTGGGTAGTTTGGTAGAACCACAATACTTCTTCTTTCTTGACGTTCCTTCAATCCCTCATGGGACATAGGGCGGAAACAGTTGCCCTCCAGGCGGACTCTGTTTTGCGTGTCAGCTCTCAGCTCCGACCAGGATATCTCAGCTTTTGCAGCTTCTGTTAATAAGGTTCTCCTCCACGTTGTTCTAGGTCTTACGACTCGACGGGATCGTTGCGGATTCCAGCCAAGGGCCTGTTTGGCTAGATTTCGTTTTCGCGTCGCAAGGTGTATCCAACCCAATTCCATTTCCTTCGCATGATTTGGTCGTCTATTCTTTCTTGGCCGGCACGGCCGGCGCCATAGTTCTTCGTTTGAAATTCTATCTTGCCAGCGGATTTTTAGGATATGACGCAGGCATCTATTAAGACTTGTAGGCGCCCGGTGATGAATTGGGTGACTTTCCATTTCTGCCTTAACGTTGGAGTTGAACAGCCGCATTTTCGTGTTAGTTGAGATCTCCGTTGATCTCCATATGCGGAACAGGCATGCATATGTACCTCGTGCTTTATTTATTCTGGAACTGACGTCTTCTTATGCCCCGCCATTTTCGGTAATAATGTTACTTAGGTAGCAGAATTTATCTACCGGTTCCACGTCACGGTTATTCAGCGCTGTCCGTTGGACTACTTTCTGTTGCCAAATTCTTTAACATGTTTTTGAGGTCCTGGTGTCTGTGGGCAAGCAAACAGATATCATCCGCGTAGTCGAGATCCTTAAAGCGGTCCAGCAAACCCCATTGTATGCCGCCTGTTCTACTATCTACAGTGCCGACAAAGATGATTTTTATTACTATAAGAAACAGTAAAGGCGAAACTAGGTCTACAGTACACAGCCAGAAGTGCTTAAGTGCAAAATATGTGTTTCGAGAAAATCGCCCTCAAAGTTTTTTTTAGATACAGAATTGTTCACAAAAGCAATTTTGCCTGTCGGATAACTCAGGAACCACAGCTCAGTTTAAGACAAGAATTATACCAATGATTAAGAATAAAATACTGAATACAACAATGCAATAAACTCAAAATCGTCAAAATTGCACTTAGACACTTCTGGCTGTGTACTGTAGAGGTATCCTTGTCGTACTCCTGAACTCACCTCAAAGCTGTCGGATAATTTTCCATTATGGAGAACTCTGCATTTGGAATTGTTATATAGGGCTTTTATCAATTCTATTATTTTATCAGGCAATTCACGTCGCCGTAGTGTCTGCCATATAAAGCTCCTATTAACCGAGTCGAACGCTTTCTCATAATCTACGAAAGCAACGTAAAGGGGGGATCGAAATTCAGGAGACTATTATTCTCAAGGTGTTAATATGATCAATACATGAACCCTACCTGAATTCGGCCTGCTGCCTCCTAAGGATTCGGTGTACTGCCTCTCTTATCCTAAATAGTAATATATGGGACAAAATTTTGTCCACAGTAGATAATAAACAGATGCATCTAGTTTTCACATATTGTTAGATCCATCTTTTTTGGTATATTGACTATGATACCTCCCGTCCAATCCTCCTGCAAGGTACAGGTGCTCCATGCTATTTTCAGAATTAGCTGAAGCGCATCTGCTATGAGGCTTGAATCGGCTTTCAACAATTCTGGCGGGATGCCACCATTTCCAGCTGCTTTCCCATTGGTCATCGCATGAATTGCGGTTACAATTTCCGTCTTGGATGGGGCCCGGGTGGTGATTCTTATTGGCTGTGCATTGTTGATGTTTTCCTGAGGTTCCTGTGTAAGTGAACCGTTCAGGGCGGCGAAGAAGTAATGGTTGCAGAAATCCGCACTATACGGGATCCTTAACAGAAACACTGAGAATCTGCAGCAGTAGTTAGTCTGTACTTGAACTTCCTGCTAGCTAGTCGATTCTAATATAGAATCGGGTATTTCTGTAATGAACGAACTAAAAAGCAATAACTGGAGATTCAATCTGGACGAGATAAGCAAAAACAACAATGTATCATAACTTTCTAAATATTGGTCCGAAGAGAATCAAATTTTGTGTCGGGGCGGATTCAAATACGGAGAATTCAATAACGAAAATAACTCAATTTTGTTTTATGTCGACTTAAGCGGTTATACATTATCACCACAGAAACTGGGAATGAATGTTACATCTGGTTTATTCAAATGGGACCTACTGAATCTTTGACCGTTAAGTTTATGATTTTTCGAGCAAAAACATGGGAGTTATACAGATTTTAGTCGAGCGGCAATGTAAATCTGGATAAATCTTCGCGCGTAAATCTGGATATATCAATTATAGCTAATTATCTCCAATGGGAAGCAATTTTCAAAAAAATATGTAAAGACGTTTTTTGTGTAGATTTTCACGGTCTACAAATTGTTGCTATAAATTATGTCGAAATTTTCAACCACTTCCAAGTTATTGATGGAATATCAATTTTCCGAGTTTTCCCGAGATTTTTCCGCACTTTCCCTAGCTGTTCACGTGCAGAAATTTTTTTCAAAATTAACTGATGTGGAAACTATTTTTGGTTGGACGCTTCATGGACCAGCAGATGATAATACGTGTACTCCAATGAAATATACAGGAATTTGTATGACTCTAACTGTCATCGTTACTGATAAAGAAATCTCAAAGTTATGGAATCTTGATGTTTTAGGAAATTCTAATGAAGTGGATTGTGTTAAGGACAAGTAATTATTTGAAAGATGTATAAGAAGATGCAATGATCGTTATGAAGCGAGTCTTGCCTGGAAAAATCCGAATATAATTTTAGACGATAATAGAAACGGCGCACTTAATAATAATAGAGTTTCCCTTCTTATGAAGAAGGCGCACTTCTCAGCTGGGCTGAGAAACATTTACCACCACCACGTGGGCTCGGCTGAGACATGCAAACATAAAAGATTAAGTACCAATAAAAATTGCATGCGAAACACATAAATAGTCATGAGACAACAAAGAGACTCCTTTTAAGCAGATCTTTGTTAGTGCTCACGCTAAAAACATTAATATTTTTATTTACATTAATGAACATGCGATTAACAAGCTCAAATCGGCCATAATTGGTGTTAGAGGAGTTGATGTGTAAGAGCGGTGGTCCTTTCAGATTGTATCGGCTCTCTCTAAACGACGCACGGCGCCTTAGAAAATCAGAGTCGGCACGTCCATTAAGAAGCTGGTGGACGAAAACAACATGGGCCACCTCACGACGCTTGTGGAGAGTGTTTAAGTTGAGTAACTTAAGTCGGTATTCATATGGTGGAAGAATTAAAGGGTCTTCCCAAGGAAGGTGATTCAATGCGAATCGAACGAACCTACGTTGAACCGACTCAATTTTTCCAACATGCGAAGAATAGTGAGGAGACCAAACCTGGGACGCATATTCAAGTAAAGGTCTGACAAGGGAAATGTAGAGGTGTTTAGTGATCAGGGTGCTATTAAATTCTTTGGACCACCTTTTTATAAAACACAAGACTAAGCTGCTTTTGGAAGAAATATAGTTGATATGAGTAGAAAAGTCCAGCTTGGTGTCAAATCTAATCCCGAGATCTTTGACAAAATTAACACGGGGGACACCCTCACTAGAAAATGAGTAGTTATAAATTATAGGATCACGTCGCCTACAAAAAGTCATGACTTCGCATTTACTAATATTAAGGGGGTCCGCTCATGGATCGCTCGAAAAAAAAGGCGGTTTTCAGGAAAATTTTTCTTAGAAATAAAAAAAAAGAAACAAGTAAAACTTTTTCATCATGTTATTCATTATAGATTTAAAAAATAAGAAAAAATTTTTGTGGGTAAAAAAATCTCAAAATAGTGGACTTATAAAGGATTTCTCTCAATGCCTCTCCGTAAAAAAATGAAACGGTGGGCATGATGCAGCTCGAAGTTTTCATCTGACACAAAAAACGAAAACACATTCTTAATCAGAAGACCTTACTGCACAAAGTAGACCTCTAAAACCATTTAAAAGTAAAAAATTTAATGTTAAAATTATTGTTTAAAAAAAAGTTCAATTTTTGACTTGTTTTTTCTGGCTATTACTACCCTTAGAATATATTTTACACAATATTTTCGTGAATGTTATAGGTCTACTTTGTAGGCCTTTTAATTATCTACAAAATAAAATCAAAGTTTTGCAAATATGTTCAATAGTTTTTTTTTAATCCTGCCCACCGTTTTTAGAAATATAGTAATGAGAAAATGGGGTTTAAAGTTTTATATAATGAAAAAATAGACTTACGACGATCAGATGTTAATAAGCTATACCCGGCCCGTATAGTAAGCCCTCGGTCGGTACATTACTGTTTTCGTCAAGGATCGGAACTATACTGAACTATATAAATAGGTTGATTCCGATGGGGCAGGTGTGTCACCGCGGGACGCCCGCCGCGACTCGCTCGACCGGCAACGACTCTCTTGGAGATGCCTTTGTAACTATACAGATTCAGACTTTGAAACTTGAAAACAACATTCTTAGAACATGAATCTAACGATGCAAAAAATAAAATTTCGATTTTTTGAAAGTAAACCATGAGCGGACCCACTTAAGAACCAGGGGTGGTAGCACGTAAGTTGGTTCAATCGACTTCTTCATACAAAAATCTTGAATTTTTGTATGGAAAGGTCGATTGAAACAACTTACGTACTACCACCCCTGGTTGTTGTTAGCGCACCAAGAGTAAAAGGTGTCAAGGTCGACTTGCAAAAGTTTGTAGTCCTCCATACTCTTTACGTGACGGTACAATTTGATGTCATCAGCATAAATCAGGATTCTGCAGTGTCTTAGCAAGGTAACAATATCATCAATAGAAAGAATAAAGAGGATAGGGCCAAGATGACTGCCTTGAGGGACACCGGATGACGCCTCAATGGTCGCGGATTTGGATCCACGGAAAAGGACTTGGTAGGTCCTGTCAGCTAAGTAGGACTGGAACCATAATAGAAGGGCTTCAGGGAAACCTAATTTTTTTAGTTTGAAAAGTATAATGGAGTGGGAAAGCTTTTCAAATGCCTTACTGAAATCAGTGTAAACACAATCAGTTTGGCAACCGGAAACGAAGCCTTCAACAGCATGGGAAGTGAATTCAAGGAGATTGGTGGTAGTGGAACGAGCTGGAAGAAAACCTGGTTTGTAGAAATAAGTTTTTTGCAGATGGGCACGATTGCAGAATAAATGATTGATTCAAAAAGCTTCGGTATGACAGACAGCTTGGCAACTGGTCTGTAGTTCGATATTTCGTTCTTGCTACCACTTTTGTGAATAGGAATTATGAACGAATTCTTCCAAAGAGTAGGGAAGTACCCTTTATCCAGAGACTTTTGAAAAAGGGTTTTCAGTGGAGACTGGAGAACCTCCACACAGGATTTAAGGACAGCAGGAGGGATACCGTCAGGGCCGGAAGTGAAATCGTATGGGAGTTCATCAATATGTTTCATGATATCGTCAATGGAAATTGAGAGAGATAAACTAGTAGCCTCTCGGTGTAGAGTTATGTGACGAAAATTATTGTCATTAGGCTGAAAGTTAGAAGGGGTGAAAGATTGATGAAAGAATGAAGCAAACATGTTGCAAATCGAGGAAGATTCACTACGTTGACCAGTTAGTGTGCTGCATAGTATTTGGGTAGTTATCAACTTTTTTCTTGGAGTTGATAAATTTAAAGAAGTTTCTAGGATCAGTATAAACCTGGTCCCTTATGCTGCTGAGATATTCGCCATACAGAGCAGAAGAGAGTAAACGACATCTGTTATAGCAATCAGTAAATGTAATAAGACTCGGAGAGTCCTTTCTCTTTAAATAGGTCTTCCAGAGTCTATTTTTCTGATTCCTTAAATGCTTCAGCTCATTATTGTACCAAGGTGGAGTAGAACTGCGCAATTTTTGGGGCTCAAAAGGTACGCATGAAGCGATAGCTTCATATAGTACGGCATAAAACCGTGCCACATCGACATCCAACTCATTTGCGGAAAGTAATCTGTTGAAATCGATCAAGGCAAGCTTAGATGAGAGTTCATTAAAGTTAGCCTTCTTAAAGTTGAAGGAATGGGTTACCGCCTCCGGACAAGGATTGTTCTTTGAGTTCAAGCAGTAATTGAGCGAGAGAGGAGGGTGGTAATTGTCAACGGACGTCATGACTATTGGACTGGGTTCAACAATCTTGTTTCCTGAGTCAGTAAAGAATACAAGATCCAACTGCCTCCCTAACACATTAGTCACACCACTCATTTGACTAAGGCCAAGTGAGAATAAGGAATTGAGAAAACAGGATTCCTTAGAATTAAAATTGCCTTCGGGGAGGTAGTTATCGTCAGCTTCGTCAAATACCCACTGAATATTGGGTAAATTGAAGTCGCCAAGAAGAAGTAATTCATCACCAGTGTTCATCATATTCAGGCTATAATCAACACAGGAGATGAGAATATCATAGAGGCTTATACCTCCATCGTCAAGTGTGCTTATCATATCTGGTGGGATATAGCAGCACAACAGGAAGAGATTTGATTTTGAAAAAGAAATCTTGAGAGCGACAAGCTCAATGTCCAAGTGGTTAGAGAAACTAGGAAGCGTAATTGGGTTACAACTGCGGCAAGCAAGAAGTACGCTGCCCCCACGAGCTTCCGAGTCAGTGTGACGATCCCTCCGAAAGACTTGGTAGGAGGAATCGAAGAGTTCAGCATTAAGAATGCCTTCATGGAGCCAAGTTTCAGTGAATGCTATGACATCGAACCCGCTAGCCGTCGATGCATGAAGGATGTCGTTAGTTTTTGACTTTGTTCCCCTTACGTTCTGGTAGTAGAGGGAAAGCGTCCCGAGTTTTTTGACATCTGTGGAGCGCTTGGAGTAGAAACATTTGCATGAAGGGCTCGGGTACGGATACGCGGGACAAAGAGCTTCGAAAGAGCACCAGCAGGCCAGAAGCCAGGATCTAAGAGAGTCTCGGCAATAACAGGTGGGGCAGACAAAACAAAAGAAGCAACAGGCTTTGAAGCCTTGCTGACTTTTCTACAAGAAACGGTTCCTGGGTCTATAGATTTTGTCCTTAAGTAATCACAGATAGTTTCTGTCCCAGTTTCAGGAGAAAATCTCGAGATGAAGATATTTAAGGGTCTCGGTATCGTAACCAAAGAAGTGCGCTGCTCCAGGGGAGCAGTAACTTCAGTGACCTGAGGATTGACCACTATGAGCGACGGAGAGGTTGATACCGAGACCGACCCAGAGGTCGACTCCGACCCTGGAACACGGGGCAAGGATTTGGCGATTTCGATTATTCCTGCGACTTTTACGACACACCTTCATACCACTACTAGGCACGATGGCATTGTTGACTACCTGTTGCAAGACAGCATTCTCCGTAAGAAAAGCAGCCGTGGAGCAGGGTGAAGACAGAAGGGGCTCCCCAGCAGGCAGGGCGCAATCAGATGCCTGCCGCAGAGGAGGTGTTCTTCTTATCATAGACGCTCTCCAATCTTAAAGACAGAGAGGTCAGGGCATTGTGATTTTTTACCACTGCAGATGACAGCGACTCAACATCAGCCCGAACACGCTTGGTGTTCCTTTTGATATCATCCAGTAAAGGATGAATTGAAGCTGAGGGGTTAAAAGTGCAGGAGGAAGAAGTTCCACAATGTAGTCAGTAAATTAACACAAGATTCGAAAAGGTTACTTGAGTACGATGTGGAAATGAGAAATTTTATAGATTTGGGATTTGCTGAAACGAATAGACGACATGTGTTCAGGAAAAATAGCTTACTACTTGCCCCATCGCCCAATCTCTCGTGAAGATAAAACCACCACCAAATTAAAGATAGTTTTTGTCGCCTCAGCAAACGGGCCAAACGCTACTTTTCTCAACAATAATCTACATACCGAAAAAAAAAATTTTTGCCAGATGTTCTGAAGGTCATTTTAAATTTTGGTTCTAGGGGAATTGAATTAGTATCCGATATAGAAAAGTCGTTCCTGCAAATGGCTCTGGCCGAAGATGATCGAGATGTGCATAGGTTTATTTGGTACGCCAACTCAATTAACTCGTTGCAGGATTTGCCGCAATTAGCTATTTTTCGCCTTACAAGAGTGACATTTGGTATTACCAGCAGCCCATTTCATTTCACTGCCAATATTAGGAGACATCTTTCACTTGAAGCATCACGATATCCTGAAACTTGCAAAATAATGAGAGACTCATTTTATATGGATGATTTGTCTTTTTGGCGGCGATGATGAAGCAGAGGTAGAAAAATTATGTTCGGAGGCAAAGGTCATTATGCAGAGGGCATCTATGCGGTTATATAAGTGGAAGTGTAAGTGGAACAACCCTAATTTACGAGTTTTATTTGTCGCGCACGGCAAAAAATGCCCTGTTATACAAAAGGTTCTAGGGGTAGTGTGGAACGCCTTCAATGACGATTTAACCGTGAATATGGATCCGGTCATACAATTTATAAAGAACGAAATTAATTACACTAAACGAGGTGTTTTGCAAGTTATTTCCAGGATTTTTGACCCTATTGGCATGCTTAGCCCCGTCAGGGAAATTAAAAATATTGTTCCATGAATTATGGAAACGGAAATTATCGTGGGTATCTGCTGTATAAAGAAACAAACGTAAGAGTGACTGAGTGTTGTAATGATTTATTAAATCTTTCAGATTTATTTCTGCCAAGGTCATCGGCTGGGCTTTATCTATGGCACAGCTTCATGTTTTTGCTGACGCCAGTTTACGTGCTTATGGTGCGTATGTTAAGAGCATAAACCAAACAGGAAATGATGAAGTAAATTCGCTCTGTTCTAAAAATCGAATAGGAAGATATTATCTCTTAAGAAAGATAATAGCTCTGGAGAACTGACTCTACTAAGGTTAGAATTAACGGCTGCATTAATTGCTTCGCGATTATGTGACTACATAAGATCTCTCAACTTGGAATTTGAAAGCACATATTTATGGACAGACTCGCAGATAACGCTACTTTGGATAAGTTGGCGAGCTGATCAGTGGAAATGTGGCTTACGAGCATTGGATCTTGGAAACATTATCCCGAAAAGTGTAATCCTGTGGATTTGTTGACACGAGGAAAAGGCGCTGAATTTTTAACAGAATCTGTTTTGTGAAAGTATGGACCAGATTGGCTTCGTGAAGAGATTGAACATGATTATTCAACAGAAGAATACTTGCCAATGGCTGCTGCGCTCGCAATGCTAAATCAGTCTACGTCATCATCGATTGTTAAGATTTCCGAGCCAGTAATACCGCCATCAACATATAGCGGCTGGAGTCGTTTATTACCAGTTACGTCTTGGATATTCAGTTTTTGTAAGGGAAAGAGCAGACCGGTAACAAGTTTTTCGACGGCTGAAGAAATTAACTAATCAGAAAAATATTGGATCAAATTCGTTCAAAATTCTTATTTTCAGGAAGAGATTAATGCCTTAATGAGTCAACAGGAAATCGCTCGTTTTTCAAATTTACTTACGCTAAATCCAAAATTAGATGAAGATGGTTTGTTAAGAAAAGTTGAGGGTAATACGAGGAAGGACTTTATTTATTTATTTATTAATAAGCCAAAACAAGGAACACTTAAACTAATTTACATCATTGCTCTTATTTAAATATAACTTAAGCTATATTGATTAGTACAGGAGTAGGATATAGGGATATCAATTTTCTCTTAATGGACTGTTTACTTATGGAGGGGGAAAACAGGATTTGTAGGTATTGAACACCACACAACATCTGTTAACAGGTTCGTTCTTGGCATACTCGGTGCGATGTGAATATTCTTTATACCACGGCTTGACCGCCAAAATTTCGCAAGTTCGAGCAAATTAGTCTTATACCCCGGCTTCACCGGCCTTAGTTTATACCCCGGCTTCACCGCCAAATTTTCGCAAGTTCGAGCAAATTAGTCTACAGTACTTTAAAATTTCCTGATTTCCCATACATTTTTCACATTTTAAAGTCAGGGAAAAATGCCTGCCTTTTGAGCGAGCTTTTACTTTGAAACTCAATTTCATGTTCTGTAGGCCCAAAGCCAAGAATACCAAAAGGGAGTGGTGAATTAAATGTGTAAGGTGCTGTTGTTTAAAATTGGCACCCACTTCCCCTTTGGTGAGATGTGCTGGATCTTTCCCCTTTTTAAATTACACTTTTTTTAACTTGCACAAATCGACGAATCGTTTATGTCAAAACATTACACTGTTGTGAAAACCGTTATATGTTTTTTGGGTCGGTCATTACGAAAACCAGGGTCCCACAGTCTCAAAATATGGATGTCACCTTTAAATATGCTTAAAAATTCCCCTTTTAAAGTGTTTTCGCGATAATTTAAATTATAATCAAAAACAATCTAATAAAATACATTTTTTGCAACATTTATATTCAAAAGTGGTTGATTTATAACAAAGCAAATTTTATGATAGGGATAATAGTAAAGGGCTGAAACTATCCCTACATCGACTGAAAATATAAAGGCTTGTAAAAAATTTTTTTTAACTTTATGCTTCGAATTCGGTTTAATCAGCCAAAATAAATTATTTTCAACTACGCATAGAAAGAAGAATTTGAAAAAAGGTTGATTGCATATCTTTTTGCTCCCTTTAAAAATAATTGGCTTCCTAAAAGATTGTATGGGACGAAGTAATCAGGTAATTGGCTAGGTGGCCATAAAGGGTGCCAATACCATACTCAAGTAGACTGGCTCCCGTTCGTGAAGAACTGCACTGCGGCTCGCGTAGGTAAAACTTCATTGTATGTGGTTAGCGGACTACTTGGTAAACAATAACTGGGTTTGGAATAGTCTATGCTGATGCGGATGCAATTATTAATGATCATGAATGTAGCGGGAGCAGAGCATGCATACAGCTGGTGACATATCCAAGCGTACATGCGTTCAATTCGTTGATAAATAATATAGAAGTGTGTGTATTCAAATGCGGCCTGACGGAATGTTCCATGAATGGAATGCATGCCACACAAAGGTCGGACTACTTTTAACTTTTTCTGTAACGCCGCATTCGAAATAGCACACACAAGTATGCACAACAAACACAGGTAGTATTGGATGGCGTCGAATCCGACCCCCACCACATCTCCGCAGGTGTTCCCCAGGGCTCAATTCTATCACCAGTTCTCTTCCTAGTTTTTATAAATGACCTGCTCTCAGTCCCCTCTAACTCACTCCACAGCTTTGCTGATGACGGTACTCTACGTTCCTCCTATGGTTTTGATAATGTAACACAAGCGCGTGCCAGACCTTGTCTACATCATCGCCAACTGTTGACCAATTCAATCAACAGGGACATCGAACGATTTCTTGAATGGGGCCGCAAGAACCGTGTCGAATTCAATGCATCTAAAACGAAGTACTGTCTCATCTCCAATAAAACTTGCACCGAACCGCTTTCTATTTCAGTGGACAACAAGACCGTAACGGCAGAACCCTCTCTAAACATCCTAGGCGTAACATTAGCTGAAGATCTGCGCTGGAATAACCACATATTCCAAAGTGCTAAACAAGCATCCCAATGTCTAGGATTCCTCAAAAGGTGCAAATTTCTCCTTCAGCCGTCTGCCTGGGCTATAATATACAAGTCCTACATTCGTCCCCGTCTTGAATACAACTCGTATATCTGGGCCGGGGCCCCAAGAACCATCTTAGCTTGGCTGGACAAGGTGCAAAACCGTGCTCTCAAACTTATTGGTGACAGCGCCATTTGCTCTTCAATTGACTCATTAAGCCACCGTAGGAATGTTGCAGCTCTAGCAAAATTTTATCGTTTTTTTCATAATGATTGCTCCACTGAAATAAGTAACCTTATGCCTCCACGGCAACATTTTTCCCGCAACACAAGACTTGCCCGCTCGGCTCACCCCCTCAGTTTACAGCCCTTATCTTCGCGCACACTCCGATCTAGAAATTCGTTTATAACAAGAACCACTCGTCTGTGGAACAACCTTCCAAAGACGGTATTCCCGAACTCATACAACATCCAAGAGCTCAAACGCAAGGTTCATCGCCACTTTCTGCAACACCCCCTTGACTCCCCCTAACCTATTATGTCCTTCTCTCTATCTTTCGAGCTAAGCTTACTACTGGACATTGCACCATGACCTAAACGACATGACGTACTAGTAGTACAAAGGGTGACACCTGAGCTTAGACTATCACATAAAAAAAAAATGCACCTTGCATGCACTCGTTACTTAGATTTTCGGGCTATGTGCGAAAGCCGGGACGGAAAAAACCATGCAATTTTATGAACCTCTGAATGCAATGCATGTACGCTTGCATATGTCACCAGCTTACTTCCATGAGGCGAATGTTGTAGTATCCATGCGGTAGTATCCATGCCTGTGGCGGAAACGTGCATACCCGTGTAGGATGCGCACTTATATGCTATACGTACTAGGTGCACCGCGTGTATGCTTTTAAGAAAATTAGCCAATAAAAATTATTTTTACTCGGTTACTTTTAGGTTTTAATGTATGTAAATAGGAATTCATAAATATTGATATTTTCAAATAGAATTTGTATCAAGTTCGTCAGTAGATTCGTCACTATTCTTCCTGAATCTGTCGTTGGCCTGAATTTTCTCAAGCGTACTACAGATCCGACAGACTTTCCACTATATCTATTGCATATTACTAGCCGTTGGGCACAAAAGTTTTACTTCTAAAGTGTGGTCTTAAGCACACTCATATTTTTTTTGTACTGATTCAAATCACCTAAATCTCTAATTTGATCGACATGGTCAAGAACCTTGTCGTTCAGATAATACTGCCGGAGCTGTATACTTTTTTTTCGTGAGAAGGTGATTGAGTGACATTTAGCGATGTTGAGATGTAGTTTATTTGTTGTGCACCAGTCTTGCAGAGCAGTTTTGACTGAAAGAACGTTACATCACTTTGGGACCTTATGATGTTGTATATTTTAAATCGTCTGCGTAAAATAGATGTGGAATATCCTTCAGTTTGTCAGATAAATCAGAGATAAATATATTGAACAAGACTGCCCTGGGGTACACCGGAAGTCACGTCGATTTCTTTTGATAGAAATCCTTGAAATCGAACCACCTGAGTTCGGACCGGATACTCCAAATTTTGAAAGTTTTGTTATTAAAATATGGTGGTAAACACGATCAAAGGCTTTGCTAAAGTCCGTATAGACTGGTGGATTTGGTGACCATTCTCCATACCACATAACAGTTCACAGGTTAAAATCATAAGGTTTGAGGTGGCTGAACGCCGTTTTCTAAAACCGTGCTGTTGCTCGCAAAGGAGTGGTCAATGATGGGAGCTATCTCGTCAAAAACAAGTTTTTCGAAAAGTTTTGGTATTGAAGAGAGAATGGCATTCACCCTATAGTTGTCCACCAAGTGCTTATCGCCTGCCTTATGGATTGGTGTAAGATAGGATTTTTTCCACAGCGATGGAAACACTCCTATTGACAATAATTTGCTTAGGAGTGCTGGCAGTTCTGTACTTGTAAAGTCAGTGTGAGCTGTACTATTCGGGCAAAAAACTTCATTAAACCTATCAGCCAACATGTTACAAATTTCTTTGGGGCATGAGGAGTGTGTGCTACCAGTTGTCATAGTTGACAGATAACCTAAAGTTTTTCTTTTTATATTAACGAAGTCAAAGAATTTCTTAGGGTCATTTATAATATTTTTTCCGATGGTGTTTAAGTAAGTCTTATAGGCCTCGCGTGACCTACAGTGGCCTCCAAAAGTCAGTTGAAATACGCTCCTACATATTTAAAAACGTCGCTGTTCCTAGTAATACGTTTTTCAACGGCCAATATGTTGTTTATGATTTTCAGTTACAATGCCCAGTTGGCTTTATGTCAGACTCCAATTTCTTTATGAAAACGTTAGAAAAACAGTTTATTTAATAAATAATATTTAAATGTAACGTATTTTTTTATTTCACACTTTGTTTTTAAGATAAAATACTGAAATATACAATTTCAACTGACTTTTGGAGACTACTGTAAGTGAGAATTCAGAGGCTAACCTAGCGTATTCTAATTTGACTTCCGCCGTTACGTGTATGTTTTTTCTAATCATAACTTATTTCTCTGATTACGCAGAGATCGCATATTACTAGCAAGCCAAGGTTCAGATAATTTATTCCTTTTTCTAATTTTGGGGACATAGTTGTAATTGATGTTGAAGATAATAGTGTAGAAGGACGACACTACTTTGTCAAGATCATTGCTTGAAAGCCTATGCTCCTAGTCGACAAGCGACAATTCGAAACCAATGCTATTTAAATTTCTTAAAGTCATATACTATTGAGTTGTTGTATGACGTATCATTGTCAGAAATGGTGGTGCTGAGTTCAAGCACCCAAGCGGAGTGGTGAGTAGAATTGGTGAATAGGTTCTCCTCATCGGAAGCGGGTAGGATAATTACCTCCTCATAGGAATTAGTGAAAATCAGATCCAACTATTTACTAGAAGAGTTTGGTTGCCTGATAATTTGTTATTGCCATAAAGAGTCGATAAAAGCTAATAAAAGCTATCGTCAAGAGATGTGTAACTTGCAAGAAACTTAAAGGAAAGGTGTTTTCGCAACCTTTTTCACTTTTACCAAAGGAGAGGCCAATCTCTTCCAGACCATTCGAATCCGTGGGAATAGATTTTGCTGGTCCACTTTTTGCTGAGGCCAAGGAAGGCAATATAATGGAGTGCTACATCCTGGTTATAACTTGCGCAGTAGTTCGTGCTGTGCATCTCGAACTCGTTTCTTCCTTAACTACCGAAGGATGATTATCGGCATTAAGAAGATTTATAGCGCGAAGAGGAGCCCCAAAGGTAATACTTTCCGATAATGTCAAAACTTTTAGGAGAGTAGAGCTTGAACAATCAAACGTGGATATTATAAATAACAAAGTATTTCTCGAATTTTTAACACATCATGCAAACTCCTGGCGATTTATCGTGAAGCGCGCCATGGGGGGGATTTTGGGAGCGCATGATGCGAAGCATAAAGGAAATTCTAAGGTCCATTTATGCAAAGAAAATTTTGAATTATGAGGAAATAGAAACCTTACTAGCAGAAGCCGAGAGTGTCATAAATCAACGCCGTTGACCTACATTAGTGACGGTCCTGCCGATTTAACGCCTGCTCACTTCTTGACGGGGTATGGAGAACGCTCATCTTAACTTCCAGATAATTTTCCATCATCTAACGCCGATGATATGAGAAAGAAATGGAAGTTACGGTATGATTCGTTCATTGTGGAAGCGATGGCGCTGTTACAGCTGTTACGTTCTCATCATCATTCGCATCCAAGAGCAGCGTCAGTTATAAAGCCTGGCGAAGTGGTGCTGGCATTTGATCAATCTAAGCCTAGATTGCTTTGGAGACTTGCTGTGATAAAATTTACTTTTGAAGGAAGAGCCGGAAGAATACGACCCTGTGAGGTGCGATTTGCTGAAGGAACAAGTTTAAGACCGCAGCATTGCTCCATTTACTCCTCGCTGGGAGTAATAGTATTCATGTTGTATGTGAGTGCAGTATACATCAAAATATCAAGCTTATGTTAGAAGGTGATCATCATTGAATCAGTCATTTTTATTGTTATTTTTTCAACATTGTTTTTTGTGTTTAACAATTTTCAGGATGCAAATTTTCGAAATTGGCAAAAGGCACAGATTTCATTGTAGAATCAGAGCCGATTTATAGCAATTTATTAAAAAAAAAATTCATATGTAGTGAACCAACGGAATCATGCTACGATAGAACATGCGGGGAATGCCCAAGTAAAGAGGTCATAGTCAAAATTTTCGATGAATTATTTGACGATTTCGATATTGAAGAGATTCAATATAAAATGTGGACAGCTACAGATCGTTGCACAAGCACGACAATTTCAACGGCAGAAAAAAAAGTCAAACATAATTCACAGTGAACAATAACTCATAAAAAAACCCGTAACAAACAATAGAAATTCATCCGGCGCTGCAGTCTACGCGAAGGCTCACCACGAAGGCTCACTACAAGACATCGACGAAAGACACGACCGACGAACAGCAAAAGTAAGTACCCTTGCTCCCTACCCTCTCTCGCATCAGGGACCTGCAGGTTAGTCCAGTAAATAGGTATTTTTTCTTTGCAAAAAATACCGCACGCGATTTTTTTTTACCAAATGTTTTTACATATTTTTATGAGCTTAAATTCAAAATGGCGTCATCCCCACCCTTATGCTTCACTTACAATGAAGGGAAACGCGTTTAATTCTAGATCTCAGAAACTGTGCGTTTTGCGACAAAAATGTATATAATCTTTTTTGTAGATAAATAAGTGATTTAACTTTTTTGTTCAGAACTTTTTTTTGTAAAGTCAATATGTTCGGAGTTATAGTGCTTCAAACTTTATACATTACTTTCTTTGCACTATATTTCGTTAACGGTTAGCCCGCCATAAAAAGATCCTTCCTAAGACTTATAGAACACACTATTATCTATAATTTTTGCTCTTATCATTTTTAGATAGGGCTAATATTTCACGAGTTATAGCGCTTCAAATATCGGAAAATGTAAATTCAACAAAAAAAAATTTCCTAACATCTTTTTTCCCCCGTTTCATTTCAAAACTGATTATATCGTGTGTTGAGCTCATCATTGCCCACATTTGCTGCCTTTACTTTTTTCTATAAAGTTGATATTTATGGATTTATTACACCTCAAATGTTTATTAAAAGTGGGTTTTTGCAAATATCTAGTCAACTATTTATTTACGACAAGTTATACCAACAAATATGTTTGTTATAAAATTCCGTTGAAATTTTACTTTAAACATTTTTTTCTAGCATTTATACTTTAGCTAATGTTCATACATACATATAATTAAGAAATTTTGTTGGCGTACCTTTCCAGAATCGGAATGATAAAAAAAGTTTGGACATTGTGCAACGTATTGCAAATGTTTCTGATGCTAAAGCTACAGGTGCTAGGTATCATCATTCCTGTATGCGAGATTTGAAAACCACACCATCTACAGGGGGAAAAAGGGGTCGTTCTAATAAAAAAATGTCCGAGGTGATGCAAGTTATTAGTAGCTTTATAACGGACAGTGAGGAATGTCAATTTAGAGTTTCTGAGTTACTAGCATTAATCGACAAGGAAAATCGTCCGGAAATTCGTTTGTTTAAGCATTCACTAAGGTTCAAATGTTTTGGAAAATCGGCTACAAAACCAAAGTGAACTTTTCAGCTCTGCCTCCAACTAAAGATGCTGCTCGACTTCACTCATTTCGAGTATATCATCAAGTGCAAACTTGGCTTGATAGTTATCAAACCCGGAGGAATGGGACTGGAAGCGAACAAGATTTTGCTTACAACCAGTCCCAATGACAATTGCTCCGGCACCAGCAAATTTATTAAAATTAATATCCTGCAAATGTAGGAAAAAATGTGACGGTTCCTGTAGATGCCGCAAGGCCGGTCTCAAATGTACCATAATTTGCTCTAACTGCAGTGGAGGAAATTGCGAAAATGTGACGAAGGATGCAAACCTCCTTGAAAACAATGAAATAAATGAGAACATTTGCGAGTTTTCAAGTCTCCCAGATATATCATTCGACGAAGACAACGTCAAGTCATTAGATGGCAGCTTCATTGGTCTATCCGATTGTCAACCGACATCTTCGAAACATATGAGGCTAAATAACATGTTAAAGCATCATTGTTTCGTTTTCTTGTGGATTAGGCCTACTGGGGAAACCACAATATAAAACGCGCCAAAAACTCGACCTCCAAGGTGGTGTGGAAAAGGGTTTGTACGCCAACGAAATTTCTTAATTATATGTATGAACATTAATCTATATGAAACAATCGGCGCTGAATTGCGGCTTAAGTATAAATGCTAGAAAAAAATGTTTCAACGGAATTTTATAACAAACATATTTGTTGGTATAACTTGTCGTAAATAAATAGTTGACTAGATATTTGCAAAAACCCATTTTTAATAAACTTTTGAGGTGTAATAAATACATAAATATCAAGATTATAGAAAAAAGTAAAGGCAGCAAATGTGGGCAATGATGAGCTCAACACACGATATAATCAGTTTTGAAATGAAACGGGGGAAAAAAAGATGTTAGGAAATTTTTTTTTGTTGAATTTACATTTTCCGATATTTGAAGCGCTATAACTCGTGAAATATTAGCCCTATCTAAAAATGATAAAAGCAAAAATTATAGATAATAGAGTGTTCTATAAGTCTTAGGAAGGATCTTTTTATGGCGGGCTAACCGTTAACGAAATATAGTGCAAAGAAAGTAATGTATAAAGTTTGAAGCACTATAACTCCGAACATATTGACTTTACAAAAAAAAAGTTCTGAACAAAAAAGTTAAATCACTTATTTATCTACAAAAAAGATTATATACATTTTTGTCGTAAAACGCACAGTTTCTGAGATATAGAATTAAACGCGTTTCCCTTCATTGTAAGTGAAGCATAAGGGTGGGGATGACGCCATTTTGAATTTAAGCTAATAAAAATATGTAAAAACATTTGGTAAAAAAAAATCGCGTGCGGTATTTTTTGCATTACGAAGGCCTTTTTTTCGACCTATTTACTGGACTAGGTGCCGCGGCCAAAATCTATCGGTCGATAAAATTTGCCCCGTTTCAAAAGGCATAACACTTTGACGCTGACAAATTTTTTTGCCTCTGATGGACGCGACAAATGTAATTCCGGAAAATATCCCTAAGAATGTGGCGATTGAACCCGCGCAACCGAAGTCCCGTAACAAGTCAAGCTTTGCTATTGACCTCTGTAACATTCGTGGACTTCATGCGAACTTCTCGTTTGTTGAGTGCCACTTACTGAATTATAAACCCCCAATCTTCGCACTTAGTGAAACCCAAATATCACCCGATAATGACTTAAGTCATTACCAGATATCGGGGTACACTTTGGTGCACAATCTCTCCCCCCATAGGGGCATTGCCATCTATGTTAGGGATGACGTGGCTTATTATAAAATATATTCAAGCACGACTTCAGATTTTAATTATCTTTGGATTAAAATCATCTTCCGAAGCCACGTCATATTCTTCTGCTTCCTAGAAGACACAGAAGCCCTAACATAAGTAACGAAGCTTCAACTTCACCATTTGATGTTATTTCTGAACAGATCTCGCGATTCTTATCATCCAATCCTGAGTGTGAAATCATTGTTGCGGGTGATTTCAATGTTCACAACGTAAACTGGCTGACTTACTCAAATGGCACCAGTGTTTCTGTCAAGGACGTTGAGCTCTTTGCAGACACCAATAATTTACACCAAATTGTGGATCATCCCACGAGAGTCCCGGATGTTTCTGATCAAGGAACCTATCTCCTTGATCTTTTTCTTACCTCACATCCAGCGAGGTACTCCGTCGAAATAGATTCACCTCTCGGCAATTCGGACCACTGCTTAGTCAGTGCTAGCTTCCCTTTCGAATTTCCCACCCCTCCCAAACCAGCCAGGAGAACTGTATGGCATTATGGGAAGGCCAATTGGCTGGGGCTTATTCATTATTTCCTAGCCACTGACTGGGACCAGTGTTTCCGAACCAAAAACATCAACTCTGTCGCTATCCGTATCACCAGGATCATTCAGGCAGGAATGCATTTATTCATTCCTCATTCTACCAAATCTGTGAAGCCTAGGCCCAACAGATGGTTTAATCAGGAGTGTATGAACGCAATTAGAAACAAAGAAGCCGCCTTTCGGCAATACAAGAGTTTTCCGAGTGAATCGCTCTGCCTAGAGTATATAAAACTTAGAAATTCCTGTAAAGTCACCATCAGGAATGTCAAAAATTTATTTGACTGCAAGTTGAGAAGTAAACTCCTTAACGCAACCTCTGGGAGCAAAAACTTCTGGTCCTTGGTAAGCTCCATTAAGAAGAATTTCACTTCATCCACAACTCCTTCACTTATCCACAATGAGAAAGTGATAACAAACAGCAAATCCAAGGCCGATTTACTAGCATCTCTGTTTGCATCAAATTCTTCTCTACCCGAAGCTGATACGCTATCCCCGATTCTCGAGCTCAATGCTCATTTAATGCCCAGGGTTTTCTTCAGGACTCGCGAGGTGTACAGGTGTCTCAAAGAGCTCGTTGCCAACAAATCCACTGGACCTGATAATATACCCCCCCATCGTCTTAAAACAATGCGCCTCACCTTTGGCTAAACCTCTGCGCAAACTTTTTGCCCTATCATACTTCTCCGGAGTTTATCCAGATTCTTGGAAAATTGCCCATGTTCAGCCCATACCGAAAAAAGATGACTCCAGCGATCCCTCCAACTACCGCCCAATAGCAATTACTTCTATTCTCTCCAAAACCATGGAGACGATAATCAACAAAAAGCTAATGGGATATCTAGAATTCAACCAACTTATCAACGGCAAACAATACGGCTTCCGACAAAAAAGATCCACTGGTGATCTTTTAGTTTGCCTTACAGAGCACCTCCATCAAAGTTTGCATGGATCTGGTGAATCCAGTTTGGTTGCTTTGGATATTTCCAAGGCTTTTGATAGAGTATGGCACTCAGCCTTGTTAGCTAAATTCAAAGCTATTGGAATTGACTCGCTTCTGTATAAGTGGGTTGAGAGTTTCCTTTCCGGCCGTTCAATTAATGTAGTATTGGATGGCGTCAAATTTGAATCTCACCCCATCTCTGCGGGAGTCCCCCAGGGGTCAATTTTATCACTGGCCCTATTTCTCATTTTTATAAATGACCTACTTTCAGTCCCCTCCAACCCACTTCTCAGTTTCGCTGACGACGGTACCCTGCGTTACTCTTACAGCTACGATACAAGACACACTCATGCCAGATCCTGTCTTGATGATCGTGAACTAATGTTCAACTCTATCAATAATGACATTGAACTCATTCTAGAGTGGGGAAAGAAGAATCGTGTTAAATTCAACCCCACCAAAACCAAGTACTGTCTTATTTCAAAGAAAAAGATCAACACCTCACCATCCTTGAAAGTGGATGACGTGGTACTAAAGGCCGACCCATCCCTACACATCTTAGGCGTGACATTAGCCAAAGACTTGCGATGGAATGACCACATATTCCAAATCGCCAAACAAGCATCCCAGTGCTTGGGATTTCTTAAGGGGTGCAAGTTCCCCCTCCAGCCATCGACCCGTGCTGTTATTTATAAATCCTACATTCGGCCTCTTCTCGAATATAACTCCCTCGTTTGGGGCGGCGCCCCAATAACCACCTTGGCATGGTTAGATAAGGTGCAAAAAAGGGCACTCAAGTTAATTGATGACGACACCGCCTGCTCCACCATCGACCCCTTGAGCCACCGTAGGGATGTAGCAGCACTGACAAAATTTTATCGCTACTATCATAGTGACTGTTCCTCCGAGTTAAACGCTCTCCTGATTCTACGGCAATCAAGGTATCAGTGACTGACGACGCCGAAGATCGGCCGCCTATCTTTAGACGGCGAGACACCCGCGTCGTCAGAAACACCTAGTTGGTGATGCTCAGTCAGGACTCTCATGGAGATGTCAACTACGTACCATGGAGATTAAAGTTAGATGTTGTCATGAAAACAAAGAAAATGTATGATATAGCCACGGGTGTAAAAGCAAGACCGGCAGGAGCAGCTGAAACTCCAGAAGTCACAGCATGGATTGAAAAGGACTTGTAGGCTCAGCAGCTCATTGTTTTGAATGTGAGCGATCAGATAGCGTACAAAATTGCAAATTGTTCGACAGCAAATCAAATGCTGGAAAAATTAGTTAGACTTTATGGTACAAAGACTGATATGACATTGGAAATTTTGCGAAGGCCATTTTTCACTTACACTTTTGATGAAAATAAGTCGGTCATAGAAAACTGTATGGAGTTGTTGTCCATAGGTGAGCAACTGTCAACGGAGAATGATCCGGTACGAGACAACTGGATGATGTCGAGAATTCTGAGCATTTTACCACCCCGACTGGCACACTTTGGTACTTCATGGGACAACGTGACAGGTGCAGACAAAAACTTCACAACAATGATCGAGCGGTTACGACTAGAGGATGAAAGACAGAATAATCAAAACAAAGGACAGGATTCAACCTCATCGAATGCACTTTTGGTGAAGAGATACCACAACAAGAAGTCGCACGGAAAGTCAACAAACAAAAATGAGAAAGGCGGATTTGAATGTTACAAATGTGGAATGAAAGGTCACACCAAAAAGGACTGCAGAAACAAGCCATGTGCCAAATACCTGGAATATTGTAAGAAGACTTATGCCTGCAACTCGTGTGGACAGAAAGGTCACTTTTCGAACGAGTGTCCACAACGAGGGAACAACAACAACGAACCAAGAGGGAAACCAAATGTCTGGCTGGCAGTGAGCTTGAAGACGTCGGACCTGGATAGCAGCCCTGATCACCTGGAGGACAAGTTGACAACATGGTATCAAGACAGCGGTGCGAGCCAACATATGACCTGGCATCGTGATTGGTTCACTGAATTCGACGAATTGAAAAGGCCCATGTCAATTATACTTGGTGATTCGACGGAGATAGATGGCGTTGCAGTCGGCACGGTGGAACTGGAGGCTTTTGATGGTAACGAGTGGCACCCCATCATACTGAAGGACGTTTTGTATGTTCCAAAACTGAAGTTTAACCTATTCTCAGTCAGCCACATGCTCGACCAAGGGCATGTGATGAAATCAGACAAGGACAGAACAGTATTTTTGAAAGCAGACAAGATGACGACTGTTGGTGTAGCAAAAAGGCATGGCAACCTTTTTGCAATGATGTTGAGACGTGCAAAACGACCTCCTGGCATTGCACCAATTTCGATTCGAACGTGGCATGAGAGGATGGCGCACCAGAATGTAAAGTATGTGAGAGACGTTCTAAACAGAAAAGGCATAAAGTTTGTCGACGACTGGGACAACTATTGCTGTGAAGGTTGTGACTATGGCAAACGTCATCGAGAATCTCACCCTGAAAATGAAAAGGTAGCGAACCAACCCCTGGATCTTGTTCATGTGGACATGGGCGAGATGAGAGAACCTTCGCTAGGTGGCGCTAAGTACTACTTGGTATTCAAGGGTGATTTTTCGCACTTCTGGACTGTTTACTTCATGAAGACAAAGAGTGAAGCACCAGACAAGCTGAAGTTGTTCGTGAAGATGGCAGAAAATCAACTTGGAAGAAAAATGAAATGTTTACGTTCTGATAATGGAAAGGAGATAAGAAATGCAACTACTGATAAGTTTCTGACTGACTTGGGAATTTTCCACACATTTACAAATCCATACACGCCACAACAGAATGGAAGGATAGAACGTGAAATGAGAACCATCGGTGAAGCTGCACGCTCAGCCTTAACAGCAGCCAACATGAGTGTAAGACTGTGGGCGGAGGCAGTTTCATACGCCGTTTTACAGAGCTATGGTTTGGACGTCAGATGGATCTGAATAAGTTGAAAACATTTGGATGCGAGTGTTACATTCTGATACCGGAACACAAAAGAGGCAAGTTCGACCGAAAGTCAGAGAAGGGTTATCTGATTGAATACGACTTGAACTCGCCAACTCATCGGGTCTACATTCCTGAACGTAGAGACGTAGTCAGCGAAGCAAATGTTAACTTCAATGAAGAATATGAGAGAAGCAAGACAGAAGTTGTGACTGAGGCAAGTGAAATTAAACCAAAAGAAGAAAGTGCCAAAGAAGAAAGCGAAACTGAGACTGATGAATACCACACTGGTGAAGATGAAACTGAAGAACAAGAAAGTGCAAAGGAAGAAGAAGTTGAACCCCCAACCGAAATTCGAAAGAGACCAGTTCGTTCGACGAGAGGAATTTTGATAAAGAGATATGAGGACTCGGTGATGTGGTACAGCAGAGGTATTAGACAAGAAGACACAGCACTGATTGGCGAAGCTGAGGACATCACGGTGTCTGAAGCGCTGAAGGACCCAAAATGGCGACGAGCCATGGAAGAAGAATACAAATCGCTGGTTGACAGGAAGACATGGAAGCTGGTAAAGTGCCCTGAAGAAGTGAAGCCACTGACATGCAGATGGGTTTTGACAGAGAAATCGAATGGCAAATTGAAAGCGAGGCTAGTGGCTCGAGGTTTTGAACAACAGAAAGGAATCTATTATGATGGAACGTTTAGTCCAGTGGCAAGTTACTCATCGATCCGACTTATTCTCAGTCATGCCGCCTCAGAAGGATGGAAGTTGATAACATTTGATGTGAAGACAGCATTTCTGTACGGCAAGTTGAAAGAAGATCTGTACATGGTACAACCGGAAGGATTCGAAGACGGGTCAGACAATGTGTGTCAGCTGTTCAAAGCAATTTGTGGTTTAAAACAGGCGCCAAAGCAGTGGAACAAGGAAATAACAAGCTCTTTTGAGGAAATTGGTTTGGAAAGTTCAGACGATGATCCATGTGTATTCTACAACAAAGGCAAGACAACTATTGTAGCATTATTTGTAGATGATGGATTAGTCACTGGCAAGGACGAGAAGAAAATTTTTGAATTTTTGAAATTGATTGGCAAGAAGTTCGAGATTACACACAGCAAGACTTTCCAAAATCAGTTCGTGTACCTCGGCATGGATCTGAAAATCGACTGCAAGGGAATATTTGTGAGTCAACCGAAATATACACAGAAGATTTTGAAGCGAATGGAAATGGAAGATTGCAACCCTGCACCGACTCCCATCGAACCTGGTATGGTGGCTGAGTCGATTGATTTTCCAAATGACGAGAAAGTGCCTGCAGGAACACCTTACCGTGAAGCCATCGGTAATTTGCTCTACCTAGCTACAATATCGAGACCTCAGCTACGCGGTGAGTTACCTCAGCAGACATTGCAGTGATCCGAAGAAGAGTCATTGGAAAATGACGAAGAGAGCTTTTCAGTATCTTAAAGCGACACCTGGGGCAGGTATTTACTTTGATGGAGGCAAGAAGATAAAGGTGTACACAAATGCTGATTTCGGAGGAGAGAAAGAGTCAATGAAGTCGACAAGTGGCGGTTTGATCTTCAGAGGTGGACCAATTGTTTGGTATTCACTGAGACAGAAAGTGGTGTCAACGTCTACGGCGGAAGCAGAGTACAGAGCAGCATATCAAGTGATCGACAATGTGTTCTGGCTGAAGAGACTGGCCCTGGAACTTGGCATCATGAAAGAAGATCAACCTATTGCTATGTTTGTGGACAACAAATCAGCTGTCCACATGTTGCAAAACACCCACGAGGGAAAACTGAATAAGGGAAAGAAAAACATCGAAATTTTGAGAAAGTTTATTAAGTATCACACGGAGCAAACTGTTAGTATTGAGTACATTGAAGGAAAGAAACAAATTGCAGATATTTTTACAAAGCCTTTGAGTAAAGTTCTTTTTGAGTTAAATCGTTCATTTTTGATTAAGGAGGAGTGTTGAGTTTAATCAAAACTTGTTCATTATAAACTTGTTCATCAATGAAAATTGTCAAATTTTGAAAGTGAAAGTAAAATGTAGTAGGCAGAGAAAGCAAATATTGACTGCTTCAATTGTTATCTGGGACAGAATTGTTTTTAAATTGTAATCGACGAACAGTCTCAGTCAGGATCTCTTATATAATAAGTCGGTTGTGCAAAAGGTTATTTTTTGTTCTGTTTTTTTGTCGACGTTTTTTTAATAATAAACAAATATTTTCAACGACTCGACTGTGTTCTTTGGAGATCCCTATTACAATTAACAACAATATATAGGCTTTGATTTTAATATTATAACAAAAGGATAATAGTCCACAGTGTGTAAACTTAGCACCATACATAAATTTGCAGTTTTGTTCTTCGTTTAAATATATATTGTCTTTTTGTTTAAATTAATTTTAAAGTCCTTAAGAAAAAGTCTTTCACAGGTGTGGTAGCGACGATTCCTACCAGTCATCACCGACAATAAGGAACTAAAATATCTGCTTACAATAGTAGTAGTAGCAATATTAGTAATAGTAATAATAAGAAAAGAACTATTCGCTAACCCAAAAACTACATAAGAACTACTAGCGATTAAATTGCAACTTCTCACGGATCCATATTGCAACAGCGGAGAAAAGTGCTGGATAAGTCCCTAATTGCAAGTGTGTCGGAAAATGTGTTTTAACGGGGGGAAATACCTGAAGTCTTAAATTTTAAATAAACTCGAATCTCGAAATTCACAATGAAAAATTAACAAAAACCTGCATACTTATTGGAGAAAATTAAATCATAAGATGTCTACTTGTTAGCCTTAAATGTTTCACAAATTGTGTATGTATTAAAAGAAAATACTCATCTAATTCCACCTTTATTCCGGAAAATCCTTGATTTGGCTTTTCTTTTTTCATTCACCTATCCACTCTGATTCATGAAACTAAGCAATTTCTCCTTCTTATCCGATTCAATTTTAGCTTTTTTTAGCACTGCTCCCTTGCGCCTTAATATCTTTTTGTGAAATTTCATATTTTAATTAGATGCACCACAAAATTCCTTTTTTACTCCTATTCGTTATGATCTATATGTACAAAAACCGCACTATGTTGTTACTGTTGTTAAAAATAAAACAAACTTCAATCGTGATTCTACTGACTCCTAAGCTCTAGCACCATCCGATTCTAAGATTCTCTTTTGAATCTTTTTGTGCTGGGCACTCTTTTATGGCATCATATAGTGGTGCGCAGTATTTCGCGACGTTTGGTAGAAATCTGTGATAGAAATTGATCATGAGGGTGTCGGAAAATCAACTATTGCTTCTACTCTTTTGATGGTGTTATGCCCTTTTCCGAAATTTCGTGCCCTAAAAATTCAAGTCGACTAACTCCGAAAATACACTTTGTTTTCACAGGGGGGTCTTAATATTTTAATCAATAGCGAAGTTAATTTTTTTTAAATTCTGAATTTACTGTTTATTGTGTTACTACAAATTTTTTACTACTAATAACTAATTAAATACATTTATAGGTTAAAAAGTTATAGTCATTGGAAGTCAGAGTTTTATGTCACATAGGAGGTGGTCTTAATATTTTAATCAATACTTGGATTTAATAAGCTATGTTTACATTTGATTATGTTCGTTACGGCATCGCTAATTCTTGTCTTTGAAATTATTAGCCCAAAGACAAACTCTTTTTGACGGGGCGCCAGAAGAAGATGCGATTAGACTTCGCGAAAAAACATTTAAACTGGACACCTAAGCAGTGGCAATCCATTATATGGAGCGACGAGTCTAGGTTTGAACTGCAATTCGATAGCATATCCTCTCGCGTTGTCAGGAAATCCGATGAAGCTTACAGGTCCGACTGTTTGCGCCGGAAACCCAAGTACCCTTCATCAGTAATGGTGTGGGGATGTATGTCCGCAAGGGGTACAGGAGAGTTTCACATTATTGATGTGAATTTATTTAATGTACTTGTTGTTATTGAAATATAATTTTTATGTTTTTGGAATACTAGCAAACATTCTTTCAATATAAAATAATATTTATATTAAAACCTATTCAGTTCTTTATTTTTATGCCAAAATGAAAACTCTCAATTTTAGTTGCTATTGTTTTGGCCACCACTGTATATAACATTGTTAATTAATCTTAATCCAATATTGTTATGTATATTTTCAATTCATTATTTTATTACAAAAGCAAAGCAATAAGATGGCACAGTAGACATGAATATGTCTTATCCCTGGGGTCTATTTGTTTCTTGTTCTTATTGGAAAGAACCCCTGGAGGGGTCGAAAGGAATGCACACAGCAATATATATCTGTCTCGCTTCAATACATACCCTTCAACCACTTTATCCTTTTTTCCACAATGTAACAGAATACAAACACACGAAACGAAATCGTTTAAAATAAAAAAAATGTGCTTTTGCAAAAATTCTAAACGAACCGCGACCGCACCACACTCAATCCGCAAACTGTAAGAAAATTCCCTGACATCGACTCTGATTCCGCCCCGCTTCGAAAACACAAAAATATCGCGCGACGGACGACTCAAGCACACTTTTTCTAATGAGGCCCATCCACAGACCAACTAGTTGTCCAAACTGAGTTGTGTTGTCACTGAATCGCATCGTGTGTGGGGCAGTTGGCAAACTGATTTGACAGTTGGGGTTGGGATAAATCAAAATCTTTTAATTTTATGGGGGCGGGGCCTAGAGTTTGGGCAACTAGTTGCACTGTGTGTATTGCAGTTTGGCAAACTACTTGGATAAATTAAGCTTGAATTCGAAGAATATATTTTTTTTGCAAGTTTATTTTGCATTATTTTTAATTTAAATTATGAAAGTTCACATAATATTAAATTATTTTCATAATTTATACTTTTAGAATTTAATTTACATTTTAAAAAATATAAATATTCATATTAATAATTTAAAAAAATTATAATTAATCTAAAAAATCATCTTTCTCCAATTTTTATTATTATAAAACTTAGTCGCGGGTTTTCTACAATTTCATTTAACTTTCAAATTGCCTATAAAATATCG
The DNA here is from genome assembly GCA_949987705.1 of Thereva unica. Taxonomy (NCBI): domain Eukaryota; kingdom Metazoa; phylum Arthropoda; class Insecta; order Diptera; family Therevidae; genus Thereva; species Thereva unica. The sequence goes on from OX465284.1 coordinate 54,454,976, forward strand.
AATTGACAGTTGAAATATCAACTCAGTTGAAGCGTTGAAACAGCAACTTTTTACACAACTCAGTTTGGGCAACTAGTTGGCCCTTGGGTGGGCTTCATAAGCTGTTTAAAAAATCTCACACAAAGTAAAAAATCCTCGACACTTTTTCTCACTCTTGGAACAAGAACTCGCAGCGATTGAACAAAAAAAGTCCACCCAATGACGACGAAAGAATAAACAAAGCAAAACAAAAACAAAATGAGTCAAGGAATGTGACGACTTCCGTTCCGCACATTCTTTTTAATAGACTCCAGGGATAAGACATATTCATGTCAAAAGTTAAATGATATTGTTGGTAGTAGCATTACATCAATCAAAAACTCCATTCTATCTTTGCCAGAAAACTTCAAAATTTTCTTCAAGTTTACATCAAACGTGTTCAAAATTTACTTCATTGTAATTTTTCTTTATCGTTATTTGTCGTTGAATCATTCAGATTTTTTTTGTTCGCCTCAAAATAGTTTTTTGATTTATTTGTTTCGCATTACATACGTTATTGTTGAATAAAACTTTATTAAAAGAGCTTTCAAGCTCGAGCAGAGCTCGAGCCAACGAGTCAAGCTCGAGCTTCCGAGCTGGCTCGGGCTCGGTTCGTACTCGACTCGAGCTCGAGTCAGCTCGGCTCGGCCCGGCTCAAACGGAGCTCGCACATGCCTACCTTATTGAATTGATGTTATGGCATTGGTCCTCCTGCATAAAGTTCTCCGTACTAACAGTCCGTCTTATCATTCCGACGTCAATTAAATTTCTCATTCCCGCACATTTCTCCTTAATTGGTACTCGTTCTTTCTTTGTGCTCTTGCTCAGGCTCTGGAATAGTCTTCCTAACTACATCCAAAGAATAGGCACAGTCACAGCTTTCAGAAGGCAAGCATCTCTTTTTCTTTCTTCTTCTTCTCTCTAGTATTTCTAATCTTTCTCTTCTTTACTTCCACATATTCTTGTCCTATCTTAGTAAAGTTTTTGATTACTATTTTCATTCTCTCTGTTCTCTTTCCTCTCTATGATCTTTACTACAAGATATTTTATTTTCCCTAATTTCCCCTCTTCTTAGTTTATTAAGATTAGATTAGTTTATATGTAATATTAAAATTTATTTTTATCAATTTATTATTCTATGTACTCTAAAAGATGTAAGTCTTGTGTACATTCCTATTCTATATGAAATAAATAAATGAAATAAATAATTAGAAAAGAAATTGGAAGTGAAATATCTTGCGCTTTAGCAGGACCAATACTTATATTTCAATAGAAACAAAAGTGCTGCTCTGGCCAAGGCAAACAAGGCGTTTCTTATGACCAAAAGGCTTTTTTATAGCAGACACCTAAGCCCACGGGTCAAAGTGATCTGATACCAAGCCTTGGTCAGACCAATTTTAACATACGGTTGCCCAGTATGGTTCAACATATCCCCTTTTTATATGCAAAAGCTTCGGGTTTTCGAAAGACAATGCTTAAGGGCTTGCTTAAGTTTATATCGAACACCCGAATCAGGTTTCACTAAGTTTCACGCCAACAATGTCCTCTATGATAAGGCATTTGTTAATAGGATCGACAACTTTATAATCAAGTTGATTCGAAGACATATTGCTAGCGCGATGGAGAGCGACAATCCTCTCATTCGGGGAGCGTTCTACCCGAACGGAAGATACCACAAAACAGCTTGTTAACGCGGCTTTATTCCTCCAGAGGCATTTGTTTACCTGGACTCAAAAAGATGACTGCAGGATAGATCGGGAGTGCCTCTCTTCTACCACATGTTTCATAGGGCATGTGACAAGCGTTTCACTTTTAGCGAAGAGGATATAAATGTTCAAGATCTCTTGAGGTCCAGCACAAGAATTTCAAAAGGAGATAAAAATGATGCGCCCAATGCCAGCGCTTGGTTCTGGTAGTTGAAGGACGAGTAATTGTTGCGTATTCGTCCTACAAACTCCAGATATAGTTTAGTTTGATATTTAGATTTAATGATTAGCTTAGGGCTTAAATAGGATCTAGTTCTTGTTTTTACTCAATAATACATTTAGATTTTAGTAAGCTTAGGGTAAGGGAGCGCCTTCCCTCGAACTTTTGTAGATCCAAGCCCATCGCCTGGGCGGAGGTCACCCGAGAAGATTTTATCTCCGCTGCCCTCCACCCAGATAGTGTTAGGATAAGAGTAAGTAGATTAAGATAGTTTTAAGATTATTTTTATATAAAATAAATTGTAGTATCTAAGTTTTTTTGAAATTTTTCTTAGAGTTTAAAATATAATGACTTTATGATTTTATAAAATAAAATTAAATATCAGATAAGGCTTAGCTGAAAGGTACAAGTTAAATTTAAGACATAGATTAATTTAGAGTGCCACTACCGGCAATTTGGGAACCTACATTCGCGGGCAGAACTATAGGCTTTTCACAACAAGCCAAATATTTAGGAGTGACGCTAGATGCCAAGCTCAACTGGAAACAGCATATGGACACTCTGATGTGTAGAACGCGCAGATCCCTGTGGGCTTGCCGCAGAGCTTGTGGTTCCACCTGGGGTTTGCAACCGAAAACCATGTATTGGATATACACCACCATCATAAGACCCATGGTAACTTATGGAGCTTTAGTTTGGTGGCACAGAACGAAGCTTAAGGGTTCCATAACAATTTTAAGCAAAATTCAAAGAATGGCTTGCCTCTCCATCACTGGGGCCATCCGCACTTCCCCAACGGCAGCGCTGGAGACTCTCTTCAATTTGGTACCCCTCCACCTTGAGGTAGAGAAGTCCGCCATAAACGCGGCGCTGCGGCTGAAAACGAATGGTTACCTGGGCGCTGGTTTTGGGCGAGGACATTCTATAATAATCAACATCATAGAAGAGATTCCGGAAGCGGAGATGCTATCGGACGGCATGCCCTATAAAATCTCAAAATTTAAGCAACCTTCTGTACGTAACAGGAAAGGCTTACCTGGACTTTTCCTAAAGTTTTGCCGGGCGGCTAGTATGGTACACGGATGGCTCTAAAACGGAGACAGGTGTAGGCGCCGGAATCTGGAGTGAAAGTCCCAGATTCAGCAAGGCTATAAGTCTAGGCACTCTGGCAACTGTCTTTCAAGCAGAGGTGTACGCTATTCTGGCATGCACTCAGAACTTAAGAAGGGCCTACCAAAATAAACGGATTTTTATCTTATCTGATAGCTAAGCGACAATTAGAGCGATAAGGTCCTGTAGGACCAAGTCGAAATTAGTTTGGGACTACCAACGTGCTCTACATGAGTTGGGCGTTCTCAATCAAATTACACTTGTCCGGGTCCCGGGTCACCGGGGCTTCGAAGGCAATGAAAGTGCGGATGCCCTGGCTAAACAGGGCTCTTATTTAGAATTCATTGGTCCAGAGCCGGCTATTGGGGCACCGTCCAGCTTGCTGCAAAGGGCCCTGGCCGATCGGACTTTGATGAAACATATTGAACGCTGGAGGTCCGCGCCTGGACTGGCCAACTCTAAGCGGTCCTTCCAGTGCCGTCCCCTAAGACCACCAAGGAATTATTACGGCGCAGTAGGAGTGATGTTAGGACACTTGTTGGCTTAATTACCGGACACTGTGCCCTAAATTACCACTTATGGAAGATAGGAAGGGCGGAGGACCCTACATGTAGGCTTTGCCTAGAAGAGGATGAGTCTGCCCTCCATGTTCTCTGTGAGTGCCCTGCAATAGCGAGGAGCAGGGTCTCTTTGTTCGAGAAGTCCCTGCTCGAACACTCAAGTCTAAGCGACAAACCACTTGGCAGACTGCTGAACTTGTTCAGGCGGTCTGGCCTACAAATATGAGGTGTAGGGGTTGTAGTACAATAGGCCAACTTAATGGCCGCAGTACCTTTGGACCTAATACCGCACACAGGAAAAAAAATTATAAAGATTAGAATAGGCTAGAATAATTCACTTTAAGCATTACTTAAATTTATATTAAGATAAATAGTACGGAATTAAATAAAAATGCTTTTTGAAAATTTAATTTATACAAATATACTAAAATTAAACTAGTGGGATGTTGTGCCTAAAGAGTAGCCACTAATTACGCTTTTTCATGGTATTCTTTCTGTTGAATAACACTGATGACCATAAAAAATCAAGAAAATTATATTTTTTCACTTGTAATTACATAAGTAAATGTTTATGTTCTCCTGAGTATCATTATTAAATAATATAATTTAGTGACAGATTCAAAACATGTTCCACCGAAGTAAAAAAAAAACTTTACTTTTCACCACGGCCGGCCGAGGATTGAACTTAGTTCCCGGAGTGGCATTTCAGCGCCTTACCTCTAGGCTACCGATATATGTACTTTATTAGAAATCTCTATTTTGTTGTTAAATATACTTCCGGTTGGAATTTATAGACCACTTCTCTTGAGTATCATTATTAAATAATATAATTTAGTGAGAGATTCAAAACATGTTCCACCGAAGTAAAAAAAAATTATTTTTCACCACGGCCGGCCGAGGAATGAGCTTGGTTCCCCAGGGTAGCATTCCAGCGCCTTACCTCTAGGCTACTGATATATGTACTTTATTAGAAATCTCTTTCTTTTTGTTAAATATACTTCCGGTTGGAATTTATAGACCATTTCTCTTGAGTATCATTAATAAATAATATAATTTAGTGACAGATTCAAATCATGTTCCACCGAAGTAAAAAAAAAACATATGTACTTTATTAGAAATCCCTTTTTTGTTGTTAAATATACTTCCGGTTGGAATATCCAGACCATTTTCTCAGTTTTAGGTCTCTTGGCCAAGAGCTACAATTTGAGATATGGTCCAAGTCTGTAGCGACAGTACTTACAGAGATGAAGGGTCACAGACGGACAGAGCCTCTGTATAAGCTTTTTTTAAAAAAGCTAAAATTAAATTTCTATAAATAATAAAATGTAATATTTTTGTTAGTTGCAAGTTTATATATTTTACGAGTGTGATGGGTAAAACCAGCCAACATCATCAGAGATAAAATGGAATACGCCATTTCAAATTAAGGGATTGGATGATGAGGACTTTTTTTCCCAAACTCGAATGAGTAAACCACTTTCCGCTCTATTTCTAAATCTTCTCAAAGAAAAACTTACCAAGAAATCTATAAGACCATCAATAGACTTCCAATGTACATAGGTTAGTACTTACTTTACGTAGGTACGTTACGTACGTAATATATGTCTTACGAAAGAGTAAGCACGTACCTACATATTTTAATATATTATTATTTAGTTTTTTGTTATTCAGGTTCCTCAGTACTTAAATTATAAGAAGGTAATAGGAAGATCCACGGTTAGGAAGATAATACTTGAAACTTTTGAAGTAATTTGGAAAGTGTTATCTGAATTACGGCTAAATGTAACTGATTGTTAAGTTATATTAAAGAGATTTGAAGAAAGGTGGAATATGTCGCATTGTGTTGCTACATCTAATTCAGGTTCTTCGTACTTAAATTATAAGAAAATACATATCATAACATAAAATCAAAATTAATTTCTATTATATTGAAACGGTACTGCTCCTTCGTGAAGAAAATATTCCTTTAAGGAATCTCTTAAATTGAATGCTATACGAGCAGCATTATTAGCACCCATACGAGCTGAGCGTAAACCTGTAGATGCTTGTTGTCGCCATTTCCCTTCATAGATCATGTATTTCTCGTCTTCCCAAACTACTAAATTTGACGATAGATAAACTGAATTTTTATAATTTAATTTGATAAAATTATGTAGAGCAATTGTCGTTAACACAATTTTTTCGCCGTTCTCTGGTAGGAGATTTAACGGCGGTCTTAATATTCTCCATCTCCCTACCAAAATGCCGAAGCAGTTCTCAATAATACGACGCGCTCTGCTAAGCCTGTAGTTAAAAATCGCTTTATCTTGCGATAAATTCCTTTATGGATGCGGACGCATTAAATTTTTCTTTAAGGGGAAGGCAGCGTCTCCAACGAAGTAGTAAGGAAAAACTTTATCACTGTTCGGCAACTGTTTTTCATCTGGAAGTGGAAGTTTACCTGAAACAAGTCCCTGTCAAAAGAACTTTCTTTAAAAATACCTTAAAGAGACATTTTGTTAGATATAAACTTACAATATACAAGCAAACATAATTCTACCTCCATCACTTTGGCTTCCATATGATCCACGACTAACATACGTGAATGTGTAATTTGCATCACAAACCGCTAGTAGAACGATGCTATGTTTCTTCTTATAATTAAAGTATTGCGAACCGGAATTAGGTGGAGCGACTAGTTCTATATGCTCTCCATCAATAGCACCAACACAATGCGGCATATTCCACCTATCTTCAAATTTCTTTGATATAACTTTATATTTGGCCGTGATACATAGATTTCGGATAAAACTTTCCAAATTTTTTCACAAGTTTCAAGTATTATCTTCCTAATAGTGGACCGTCCAATTTTAAGGCTCCACGCGAGAAACTTGAAACTAACACCTTGGGACAAGAAACTAAGAAAAATTTTACCGATTAAACTAACTAATTTATTTATAAATTTCATTGTACTTACGAAAGAGTAAGCACCAATCTACATTCGAAATCTATAGTTGGTCTTATAGATTTTTTGATGAGATTATCTGTGAGCAGATTTAAGAGGAGATCGTAGAGTGGTTTACTCATTCTGGTTTGGGAAAAAAATCCTCGTCATCCAACCTCTTTATAACTTGGAATGATGTGTTAAAAAATCCCATTTCTTCTCTATTTATATTCGCGGGTCTAACCGACCACCTTCTACGTTTTTTATTCTTTAATCGTTGATATAATTGGTAAATTATATTTAATTGTAAATTATATCATCATCATGACGCTCCTTTAATCCCTCATGGGACATAGGGCGGAAACAGTTACCCTCCAGCGGATTCTGTTTTGCGCGATAGCTATAAGCTCCGTCCAGGATCTCCCAGCTCTTGCGGCTTCTGCTTGTAGGGTTCTCCTCCACGTTGTTCTAAGTCTTCCGACTCGACCGGATCCTTGCTCTAAGTCTTCCGACTCGACAGGATCCTTTTGGCTAGATTTTCGTTTTCGCGTCGCAAGGTGTGGCTAACCCAATTCCACTTCCTTCGCCTGATTTGGTCGTCTATCCTTTCTTGGCCGGCACGGCGTTATAGTTCTTCGTTTGAAATTCTATCCTGCCAGCGGATTTTTAGGATACGACACAGGCATCTGTTGGTGAAGACTTGTAGGCGCCCTGTGATGATTTGGGTGACTTTCCATATTTCGCAACCGTACAAACGAACTGCCTTAACGTTGGAGTTGAACAGCCGCAATTTGTTGTTAGTTGAGATCTCCGTTGATCTCCATATGCGGAACAGGCAAGCATATGCGCCTCATGCTTTATTTATTCTGGAAAGTAGGCGTCCTGGTCGTACTCCTGAGCTCACCTCAAAGTTGTCGGATAATTTTCCATTATGGAGAACTCTATATTTAGAATTGTTATATAGGGGTTTTATCAATTCTATTATTTTATCAGGCAGTCCACGTCGCCGTAGTGCCTGCCATATAAAGCTCCTATTAACCGAGTCGAACGCTCTCTCATAATCTACAAAAGCAAGGTAAAGGAGGGATCGGAACTCAGTAGACTTTTTTTTACTTTTTTTTTATGTGATAGTTTATGCTCGGGTGTCACCCTTTGTACTACTAGTACGTCATGTCGTTTAAGTCATGGTGCAATGTCCAGTAGTAAGCTTAGCACGAAAGATAGAAAGAAGGTCATAATAGGTTAGCGGGAGTCAAGGGGGTGTTGCAGAAAGTGGCCGAGCGGGCAAGTCTTGTGTTGCGGGAGAAATGTTGCCGTGGAGGCATGAGGTTACTTATTTCAACTGCTCCATTATTATTCTCAAGGTGTTAACATGATCAATACATGAACGGCCCTTCCTGAATTCGGCCTGCTTCCTTCTAAGCGTTCGGTCTACTGCCTCTCGTATCCTAGATAGAAATATATGAGACAAAATTTTGCCCACTGTAGATAGTAAACAGATGCCTCTCCAGTTGTCGCATATTGTTAGGTCCCCCTTTTTGGTATTTGGACTATGATACCTTCCGTCCAATCCTCCGGAAAAGTACAGGTGCTCCATGCTATGCGGTTACTGTTTTCGTCTTGGATGGGGCCCGAGTGGTGATTCTTATCTGTGCATTGTAGCTGGTTTCCTGAGTTTTTTTTAGTTTTTAAAAAGCTTTTTTTTTATTTAATTCCTTACTATTTATCTTAATATAAATTTAAGTAATGCTTAAAGTGAATTATTCTAGCCTATTCTAATCTATCTAACTTACTGGCCCTCAGAAGGCACTCTAAATTAATCTATGTCTTAAATTTAACTTGTACCTTTCAGCTAAGCCTTATCTGATATTTAATTTTATTTTATAAAATCATAAAGTCATTATATTTTAAACTCTAAGAAAAATTTCAAAAAAACTTAGATACTACAATTTATTTTATATAAAAATGATCTTAAAACTATCTTAATCTACTTACTCTTATCTTACTCCGCCCAGGCGATGGGCTTGGATCTACAAAAGTTCGAGGGAACCCGCTCCCTTACCTTAAGCTTAATCTAAATGTATTATTAGGAAAAAACTAGAACTAGATCCTATTTAAGCCCTAAGCTAATCATTAAATCTAAATATCAGACTAAACTATATCTGCAGTTTATAGGGCGAATACGCAACAATGGGCGCATCCAGCGCACTCAGCAGCTGAGCAGCGGTAAAGCTCTGATCTCATTGGATGGCTAGCTGAGCTAAGTAGCTTAGTTCAGCGGCTGGCAAATTTCTCAGCGTAAAAATTGTATGCTAAGCAACTCAGCGGTAGTGAATTGAATTTATTTAAAGTAGAAAAAAAAAATAGTTGTCAAAATAAATTCTAACTCAGCTATTCAATCCAGTCGACACACATCGCTGAGTTAGTTTTTACGCTGTGCTGTTCAGCTAAGCGACTTATCGCTGAGTGCGCTGGATGCGCCCAATTACTCGTCCTGCAACCACCAGAACCAAGCGCTGGCATTGGACGCATCATTTTTATCTCTTTTTGAAATTCTTGTGCTGAACGTCAAGAGATCTTGAACATTTATATCCTCTTCGCTAAAAGTGAATCGCTTGTCACATGCCCTATGAAACATGTGGTAGAAGAGAGGCACTCCCGATCTATCCTGCAGTCATCTTTTTGAGTCCAGGTAAACAAATGCCTCTGGAGGAATAAAGCCGCGTTAACAAGCTGTTTTGTGGTATCTTCCGTTCGGGTAGCACGCTCCCCGAATGAGAGGATTGTCGCTCTCCATCGCGCTAGCAATATGTCTTCGAATCAACTTGATTATAAAGTTGTCGATCCTATTAACAAATGCCTTATCATAGAGGACATTGTTGGCGTGAAACTTAGTGAAGCCTGATTCGGGTGTTCGATACAACCTTAAGCACGCCGCACGTAGTGTATAGCTGAGGTCCGGTCATGCCGAGTCTTACCAGTTTGTAGAGAAAACCTTCGATCCATACTGTATCGAATGCCTTCTCAAAATCGATCAGGCATGCTCCGGTACACTGGCCTTTCATGAAGTTCCAGTGTATGTCTGACACCAATTTCAACACGGCATGATTAGTGTCATGCCCTGCCCGGAATCCGAATTGGTTATCGGGAAGTACCTTTTTTTCAGCCCATTTGGATAATGAACTATTATGCCTAATCTCCAATGAGAAAACCAACCACGAACCAACCACATTCACACACATTTCTATCACTGTAGATGTGAATTGTCAGAAATGTCTGTTTTGTTATTATTATTTGTTATTATATTTTGTTTTTTGGCGGGATATTGCAAATACAATTAAACGTCATTTATGCCTTGATTTTTGACATTTTTTGTACTAAATTGGCCGCTGAATTTCATGTGGCAACTCAAATGGTTTAACTAACACATACGGAAAGTTACCCATGTCGACCAAAACACGAGCGAGACGGATAATTCAATTTACAATGGGAAGGAATAGGATGCAGCACTTTGGTTGGTTGGTTCGTGGTTGGTTTTGCCATTGGAGATTAGGCATTAATCACTATTACAAACACCTTACTGATATTCGGAAGAAGACTAATTGACCGGAGATTAGCAGGGTTACTTTTATCTTTACCCTTCTTGGGTATAGGGTATACCACCGCCATCTTCCAGTGTGCAGGGAAATGGGCATTGTTTAACGCATTGTTAAACAATGTGGTGTATATGTCTATAGCCACCAGGGGAAAATGCGTTAAGACAATGTTCGGAACACCATCCACCCCGGACGACTTCTTATTGTTTAGATGACGAAATATTGACAGGAGATCGTTTTTCCTAATGAAAGTAGAATTAAGTTGGGTCGCGGGAATGTCATTCGCTGGGCATTCTTCACTGAATTCGATTATTGATAGATTCTCGGATTTCCAAGTTTCAATCTCATTAGCTAATCTTTCATGGTTCAGTAAGACCCTATTCTCAAGGTCTAAATTCGCCCGAATACTGGTGTTCACCGAATAGATTCCCTGATAGTAGGCCCCCACAAAATCCACCTTCTCCTGCTCGTCCTCATCATCATCATTGCGCTGCTTTAATCCCTCATGGGACATAGGGGGACAAACGGCTAACAAAGACCTCAGAAAGTGGTGGTACCCGATTTGCCACCTCTGCCAAAACCCGAGAAAAGTCACTGTAGACAAACACCTAGCAGACCTGTTAGCAAGTCCTAATCCCACCTCCGGGTGCATGCCAAAATCCAGAAAGACAAAATCCAGAAGCGACAAAATCCAGAAAAATTTTAAAAATCCCGAAACGACAAAATCCAGAAATGACAAAATCCAGAAACGACAAAATCCAGAAATGACAAAATCCAGAAACGACAAAATCCTGATTTTGCCGAATTAGCAAAACAAACTTATAATTGAAGTTGGTCTAGAAAAGAATTTCTGTTTCGATTTATGTTATTTATTTATGTTATCAACTTTATTATTTATTAAAAATGTTTCGATATTTTTGTTTTTAACACCATTTTTCTGGATTTTTTCTGGATTTTGTCATTTCTGGATTTTGTCGTTTCTGGATTTTGTCGTTTCTGGATTTTGTCATTTCTGGATTTTGTCGTTTCTGGATTTTGTCGTTTCTGGACTTTGTCTTTCTGGATTTTGTCTTTCTGGATTATGACGCATATCCCCCACCTCCCCGCGTTGCTCCCTGGGGTACTTCTTCGGAAGGAGCTAACAGGAGACGGGCGAATGGCGAGCTCTCTGCGCCACAAAACAGAGTTTTAAGTATGTTGGGCTGAGGGTTAGCAACCCGCTCCCATAAAAAACACCATTGCTACGAATCGGCAAACAATGGCCTGCACGTCCTCTATACAATAATTGTCGTCGGTGCGGCTGATTTCTTCCGGATCCATGCCAGCAGATTTCAGTAGCTCATTTGTCCGAGTCCGAGGAATGCGTAACTTGTCTAATCGGTTATGTGTTTTACTCCTAAAGATTTTACTTATCTGTGGGAACATGCTCGCGCTATTAGTTTGTATAGCAAGAATCGTGTTGTTCCAGTACAGATTCACAGACTGTGAATATTGTTGTTTTAAAAGATATTGGAAATCATAAGCGATTTAAGAGTAACGATCTCCGGACTCGTTCGGTGTCGGGACTGGCGGTGAAGGGCTTTTATTCTCGTCAACATTCGACTTTTGTATTTTTGTAGTGCGTCAATCATTGCATTCCTGTAGCAGTCCGTGCTGACATTTTTTTGTTCTTGGTATAGTCTTGTCCATTGTCTGTGTGATGAGATTATCCATATCTTTAAGGTAGAAGTCTGTTATTCCGTATTGCCCTTTCCAGTCTTTCCGAATCTTAGCCAGGGCATCTTTTGGTATGCCAAAGGGTGCACCTCGTAATATTCTAGGTGTTCTATGGAATCGTCAGGGACTTGTACGGTTACTTCAAGTCTGTAGTGGTCACTATGGTATGGCACAGTCGTTAAGCAGTTTGTTCCGCTCGTGTTTGTCCCTGGTAGCCCCATCCGAGAGTCTAACAAGCATATATCCAGATAAGACACGCCTTCTGGGTAGGATGGTATGTCTGTGGCGAGAAGGTTAACTTTCCGCTGGATTCTATTTCGGGCCAACCAGTCATTCAGTTGGTTGCCCCTGTTGTTAGCTGTTTAGTCTCCCCATGCCGCATGGCGTGCGTTTAAATCACCGGCCAGTAAGTAAAAGTTTTGTTCCGACTCCAGTTGAAGCGTTTGAAAGAGCAAGTTCAATTCCTCTATAAATGGCCTGGATTGAGAAGTTTGGGGTGAGTATGCGGCTATCATATACAACCTTCTGCCACTAGACAGAGGGATGTATATAACGTCAGAAGCACATCCGGATTTTGGTTCTGCAAGATTCTGCGTTTCGTATCAGCGAGGTGACGTTCACCGCAATGACCTTTATTTTGTCTTCGCTAGGTAAAGCCATTAAGGCAGTTTACCCAAAGATAGTTTCTGTCGAAAAGAGTATACAGCAGAGTATACTAGATCTAAACGAGCTGTTTGATCGCTTAGTTGTTTCTGGAGCTGCGCGAGTTGCCTTTGTATGGACAAGAGAACCGCCTTCAGTTCACTGTCTCTAGAGCTCGAGGCAGGTGCAGCTTTTGGAGCTTGTTGTTTTGTTGACTGGACTCCTGTCGCCATTTGGGCGAAGGACGTTCCAGGGACAACGAAATTTTTGAACATTTGCGTTTTTCTGCCTTGTGCATTCTCTAACTGGTCTTTTCGCGCCTTGATGCGTTGTTTGAGTTCTGCATATTTAGGGCATCCTCTATAATTAGCAGGATGTCCATTAGATTTGCAGAGTACACAATACAGCTTGTTTTTGTCCGCGACTTTTTCTTTTCCCAAGGGGCATTCACCTTGAATGTGGTTACTGTCACATTTCACGCATCTAAATGCCATTTGGCAGCTGCGGCGTGACCGAACCTTTGGCATTTCATGCATTGGAGAATACCAGCTTTTTTATTTATTTTTTCCCATGTGACGACATGGAAATTTACATATTTCATTAATTTTAAATTGTCCGGCCGACTGTCGGGAGTCAATTGGGCAAGAAAAAACGACAACTGCCTCTCAGAAGAACGCGAGAGCGCCGTACTAAAGCGTTTAACGGCTATGAAATTCAAATTTTCTACGTTTAACGACTGTAGGTCCTTCAGGAGCTCTTGCGGGTCAGCATCCGCATCAAGGACGCTTTGCACTTTTTCACTTTTTGTGGTGAAAGTGAAAAATTGCGTATTCGCCCTTTCTAGAATCGCTTTCATTTTTTTTAAATCTTCTAAATTGCTTAAAACTAACGCGTGTTTAATTCCGCTCAACCTTTTAATATAGAAATTATGGTGCTTAAGCACTTGTTTGACTAACCTAATTGTATCCACCGGCTTCGGGTGAAAAATGTTAATCGGCGGAATTTTTTCCTTTTTTGTTGTTGCTGTTGTTTCTGGTGCTGCTGGGTTTGCTGCTTATTTTGTTGTTGTTTTTGTTGATGCTGCTGCGGGGCTTGCTGTTTCGCCTTTTGTTGCTCTGTTGGCGCTGTTTTGGATTTCGGCAGCCTAGGACATTTTTTTTCCTTCAGATCCTCAATCATTTTCTGAAGTCTGGCCTCGTCGTCTTTGGTTTCGGTGGCCAGTTCTCTGAAGCTATTTCCCAGGCCTTTATATTTGCCTGAGACTGTATCATATGAACATAAATCCTCGTCTCGTCAGTATCCGTCTTTATTACGGTGCACATAGCCGGGCTTCCAGATCTGGATGCCGTTGGATATTCTTTTGATTTCATGTTTCATTCGCTGCGGCGTAAGGCTGGGCATCGTTTTGATTTTGCGGCGCCGTTGATTAACGCGACGCCGAACTTTCGTTGATTAACCACTGCTTAATTTATCACTTTTTTCTTGGTCTTGGTCCTTGCCTTTATTAGTTTTTGCACTTTCATTAGTGCCGGCAGCATTTATCATGCCAGCGGTCCTTGCTATGTCGGATTTTAATTGAGATATGCCACTTTCGTATTTTTTCACTTCTCAAAAGTTGTTGTCTTTATCACTTACACTTTATTTATTGTTTTTAATTAAAAAAAACTTTTTCACTCACTGGATTTGAACCTAAGTCACTCAGTATACAACTTTTTTTCACGACCTCTAGTCTAACGCACAGTCTGTCTGCTCTTAGCAAGAATTCAAACGAGACTTTTGCTGGTTTCCTGAGGTTCCTGTGTAAGTGAACCATTCAGAGCGGCGAAGAAGTAAGCTCTCCATCTTTGGAGTTGCTCCTTGTCGCTGCACAGCAGCCTTCCATCCTCACTCTTAACGGCATGCTGTTTAGTGATTTGGTACAGCACCTTACTGTTTCCTGTGTTGTAAATTATATACAATTTCATTATTTCTTGCATTTTTTCCATTTTTTATATAAAACAAACTCTGCCAATTAACGGAACTTATTTGTCAAATAACGCAACGCTAAGCTGTTATGTGACTAGGTTGCGAAAAGTCCTACTCAGCTAAGCTACGCAACGCTGCTATGTAACTGGGCCTAAACACTAAAAAGACACAACCGATTTGCCACAGTCAACCGTACACCTCCACGTCTAGAGAGAGAGAGGGTATGAACCTTTGTTTTGGCATTCTATATGATGTATCAAAAGTTTCATATAATTTCGTGGCCGCGTCTTGAGATATTCGAGGTCAAAGGGCACAAAATGCAGTTTTTCGCGAATAGCTCGTAAATTTTCGGGTTTGCGTAAATTTTGGTTGAGTAAACTTTGTTCTTTGTTCTTTCGATAAATCTGCATAAAAGTGTCAGAAGTATATGTATATGTGAAGTATTGAATATTGTCGAAGTATATGTATATATGAAGCAATGAATAGCGTATTACTTGAACAGTTATTAATATTGGAAGTTTTAAAGAACCCCGAGCTAGATCGTAAGTCGTAGGCGCGTATACAGACAGTTGATAAACAGCCGTCATTACTGTCACTCGGGCAGTTATGGAATTTGTTGTGAATAAAATATAAGAAATAAAGCCGTGCGTTTTGTTTATACCATGTTTCCATCGCACTTGAAATCCGCGGGTTTTGATAAAACGATTTGGCGAAATCCAAATATGTTTCCATCGCACCAGGCAGTTTTCGCTTGTCATAACAAACTTGCACATCAAATTTTAAAAACCTAATTATATCAACAAAACTGAGGAATTTGGATAGAATAGGCTGTAAAATAAGGAAAAAATATAAACATTCATTTAAGCTCCATTTTAAACGTTAAAGATAAGAAAATTTTAAAATAAAAATTCGTACTGTCAAAATTATTAACAGCTGAGAAATTTCCCCAAGAGAAATTTCACTTGCTGAATAGGCTGAATAGTCATTACCAAGATTTCGATCGAGATTTCATTGAAATCTCCTCCGAAAGGCGATTTCATTTTATATGCTAAAACATGAGATTTCAAACGAGATTTCGTCCGAAATCCTCATTTTTGCCGAAATCGGAAGATTTCGAGTGCGATGGGAACATGGTATTAGAGCCACACTTGCTACATGGCGCAGTCGGTATAAAAAAAATAATTAAAAAAAAGTATTATGAAATAATCGAAAATAATAAAGGCGAGTGACCGCGAAAGTGAGAAAAAAAATTTTTAAGGAACCCAAATCCCAATGTAAATGTAAAAGGGGATTGGGAAAAAATTAGTTGAACCTCATAATATAAAACCACGAGGAAGGCCTCCCAAACAAATACGGTTTTTAACAAAACTGGTCACAATGGATTATGTGACAAAAATGGAAAAATTAAATTTAGAAGGTGTTAATCTGGCGGAAAATTGGAGAATTTTCTGGCAGAATTATATTTTCTGCACAGCGGCAGAGCTAGATAAAAAGCCCGAAAATGTAAGAATTGCAATTTTTTGAACACGATTGAGCCAGAAGCAGTTGAAATTTTCAATTCATTCAACTTAACGGAAGACCAAAAGAAAAAATATGAGTTGACGAGATCGTTTGAGACGTTTTGTAAACCAAAAAGGAATGAGGTATATGAAACATTCAAATTTTTCAAAAGAAACCAAGAAGACGGCGAACCTTTTGATAATTTCCTTATGGAAATTAAAAAATTAGTCAGAAATTGCGGATTTGGAGACCAGGAAAACCGGATGATGAGAGATCGCATTGTTCTAGGAGCAACAGATGTGCAGTTACAAAAGCGGCTTCTGGAAGCAGACAATTTGACCCTAGAAAAAGCAATGGAGATGGCGAGAGCAGCTGAGGTGGCAATATCGCAAATGCAACAAATTAATAAAGGTCAAAGAGGTCACTTAATTCGGTAAAGCACGTTTCAAATAGAAATGAAAAAAACAAATTTTAATAAAACTACCAATTTTAGGAATAACAATAATAGAAAGTATGTAGAGAAACAGGATAGAATTATTAAATGCAAATATTGTATGAAGGATCATCAAGTGAGGAAATGTCCAGCATGGCAAGCAATTTGTCAAAAATGTGGAGGTAAAAACCACTTTGCTACTGCATGCTAAACTAAAAATATATCTAAAAGCGTAAGGGTAATAGAAAAAAGAGATAGCACACGAGACAATTTTTTTATCGACGCAATTTTTGGAAACGAATTAATTAAAAATAAGTCGTGGTATGAATTGGTCAAAATAAATGATAAAATAATAAAGTAAGTAAGTTAGACACGGGCTCGGATGTGAATGTGATACCTCACAAAGTATTTCTCGAAACCTCAAACAAAAAACTGAGGCCAATTAATTCAAGATTGGAAGCATATGGTGGTATTATTCTTGACACAATAGGGGCAATCATAGTAGAGTTGGAAGAGCTGGAAAGGTTAGAGGGACTAGAGATAATAGGAAAAGCAGATGCGGCTTCGGACTGGATTTCTAATAGCAGAAAAGGCTAATAATAAAGGAATTCGTATTTGTATTGACCCGGGGGAGTTGAATAAAGCTATAAAACCAGTGAACTATCCCATTCCAACTTTAGAGGAACTCACTGCAAAGTTAGCGAACAAGTCGATTTTCACGGTCTTGGACCTTAAGGAAGGTTATTACCAGATTGCTCTAAACGAGAAATCTTGTAAACTCTGTACCTTTAGTACGCCTTTTGGTTGCTACCGATTTAAAAGGCTACCCTTTGGCATCTCCATAGCTCCAGAGGCATTTCAAAAGTTAAATGAAGAAAATTTTAGAGGTATTGCGAGAGTTTTTATATACATATATATAGATGACATATTAATTGCAGGGAGCTCAGAGACAGAACATGATGGGATTTTAGAGAAAGTAGTTGTTAGGGCAATAAAACTAAATATTAAATTCAACCAAAAGAAAGTCCAATACAAAGTTAAGGAAGTAAAATTTCTAGGGAATGTGTTCTCGAATGAGGGCATCAAATGTGATCCTGATAGGGTTAAGGCCATCCAAGACATTGGAACACCTAGGAGTAAAAGATTTACAAAAAATATTGGGAATGATTATGTTCGAAATTTTGTCCCCCACCTCTCAAATGAGTCCCAACCGTTACGGGAATTGTTAAAAAAGGATGTATTATTTAGATGGGAAGAAACACATTCAAACTGCTTGGAGAAACTTAAACGGGCAATCCAAGAAGCTCCAACACTAAAAATTTCGACACGGAAAAACAATTTATAATTGAAGCGGATGCTTCGAAATATGGGTTAGGAGCCTGCTTAATGCAGGAAGGAAGACCTGTTTATTTTGCTTCAAGAAGCTTGTCTGATACGGAACAGAGATACTCTCAAGTGGAGAAAGAGCTCTTGGCGATTGTATTTGCTTGTCAGAAGTTTCACCACCTAGTGTATGGCAAAAAATTTCAGGTAATTACAGACCATAGACCCCTTATCGGCATATTTAATAAAGACATTATTAAGATACCTAATGCGAGACTGCAAAGAATGAGACTCAGATTGATGAAATATAAGTTTGATATAAAAAATTCCCCTGGTAAGGTTATGCTTATATCCGGCTTGTTATCGAGGAATGCAAAGGTAGAAAATAGCATCCCCGAAATTAAAGATTTGGATGAAGTTGTTCATACAATAAACGTTGGGGCATCTAGAAAACAACAGTTTCTAGATGAAACTGATCGGGATAGTACGTTGAAAGAATTAAAAAAACTTTTAAATGAAGGGTGGCCTAACTCTAGGGCAGCGGTAAGGGACGATATAAAAATATTTTTCAAAATGAGACAGGATTTAGTTGTTAACGATGGGTTGGTGTTTTTAAATGAAAGGATAGTAGTCCCTGTAAGTATGAGGAAGGAAATGTTAAACCTCCTACACAGTTGTCATTTAAGAATAGAAAAGACTAAGGCCAGGGCAAGGTCATTACTTTATTAGCCAGGTATTAATCAAAATATTGAGGATATGATAGAGAATTGTGCAGTCTGTCAAAGGTACAAAAGCACGAGCATTAAAGAACCATATATACCACACGAAATACCTGCGTTACCTTTTAATAAAATATGCATGGATATATGTGAATTTGAGAAAAGGCAGTATTTAGTTGTAACTGACTTCTTTTCGAAATATTTAGAGATCCTGCCATTAAGGAACAAAACAGCGGCTGAAATTATAACTAAATTAAAAGGCTTATTTGCCACACATGGCATACCTAAAAGTATAGTTGCAGATAATGTGCCTTTTGGGTCATATCTGTTTAAGAAGTTTGGGTCGGAACCTGACATAGAAATAATAAGAACTAGTCCGATATACCCCCAAGCAAACGGACTAGCAGAAAGGTCTGTTCAAACTGCTAAAAAGCTTATGAGGAAGTGTAAAGATGACAGGAAAGATTTATGGCTAGCGTCATTGGAGTATAGGAATACTCCCTTAAAAGGTTTTAGCAAATCACCCGCTGAGATTCTAATGGGCCGCAAATAACGAACATTACTTCCAATTACAGGCAGTTTACTGAAGACAAAAGACGCGTTAAGTGTAAAGAAAAGTACTGAACTGAGTAATAACAAGAATAAGAAGTATTATGATATAAGAGCGCGAAGACGAAGCCCATTTCAGAAAGGTCAAAAAAATTGGTTGAGAAACGAGAAATATTGGGAAAAGGGGGAGATAGAGGATACACATGACACCCCGCGATCGTATTAAACGGGAAGACGGCCCGCTAATACGGAGAAACTCATACTATCTACGACCCAGACGTAATTAAAAAAAAAGAATTAAAAAAAAGAATTAAAAAAAGAATTAAAAAAACGAATTTAAAAAAAAAAATAAAAAATAAAAACGTATATTTGCAATGTTGGACATTCACTCAATGATTGAATTATTAGTTTAGCTTCAAACATTAGGTATATACTTGTAAAAATTTAGATAAAAAGGTTGTTAAATATTAAATTTGTTGAGTTACTTCTTAGACTTAAGCGATATGAAGTGTAAACATAAGTTAAAACAGGTGCACAAGAAAAAAAAATATAAATAAATAAAATATTGAATTACTTAAGTATGGATTATAGGAATTATATAGCACTAAAAAGTTATTCAAATTGTATTGTAATCAGATTAATTAAGTAAATTGTAAAAACAAAAAAGGTGGAGATGAAGTATATGTATATATGAAGTACAAATTGAATATTGTCGAAGTATATGTATATATGAAGCAATGAATAGCGTATTACTTGAACAGTTATTAATACTGGAAGTTTTAAAGAACCCCGAGCTAGATCGTAAGTCGTAGGCGCGTACACAGACAGTTGATAAACAGCCGTCATAGCTGTCACTCGGGCCGTTATGGAATTATTGTGAATATAATATAAGAATTAAAGCCATGCGTTTTATTTAAAGCCATACTTGCTACAGTGTCCCGTACAGAATTTACATAGAATCAATAGCTTTCGAGATAGGGGGCTGAGAAAACTCGATCATTTCACTGCATTCTTTTCCTTACCACCTTTGAAATAGAATTGAATCAACGTTTTTACGTGGTATCCCCAGTAGGCCTAGTCCATAGGTTACAAGGTATGAAATAATTTTGTTGATTATCGCTCTATATGTTCTACTTTCACTTCTTCCCTATGGTCATCTTCATCAACACTCATTTCACAGGAAAATAACGAAATGTGTGATGTCATCATCGTCCAACTAAGGTTCAATGGTTGTATCCTCGGACATCGAATTGAGATACGGCAGGCTCCGACAAGAGCCTTTGGGCTCGGACACACTAGATATTGCACACGCGCATAATCCTATCGGTTGGAGTGGCTTCAACTTTCTAATGGTAATTAAACTTTTTTCGTTTTTACTTGATTTAGGGGTAGTTTTAATCCTTTTGGATTATCCGTTATGATAAAATTTGGCTTTAATTTGTATAAATCAACCACCATCAGAAATCATAACTGCAAAAGAATTCAGAATGACACTTGGAACGTTCATAATTTACAAATGCTACACGCCGACGCCACACTCCGTGTCGAAGCAACAGCATGGGATTTTTTTTCTTCAGTCAGAGAGTGAGAGTCTACAAAGGGCACCCTGTAGGACCTATAAGCTTACAGAAGTACTGAAATAAGCACTTACTAGTAAGGGGTAGGCCTTTCCATACCCCTTTCAGAAGTGCTTATTTTTACACACAGTGTCAGAGAAGGTAAGGCCTTACTTTTTTACTTCCCTTAGGGTAGTTACAGTTACAGTCACATACTCAAGTTACCTTTGAGTACTTATAGAACTGCTCATTTTACGAGCAGATAGAAATTACATATTACAAAAATTCGAAAACAAATTAGTCATCGGCAAATTCTCATATGTTTGGGTCTAATTCTGGATTACACCTTACCATCTGCCTTCTCTTGCAATGGGTTATATAAGGGCTCATCTAACACCAAAGAAAATATGAGTAGCCCTTACCAGATTACTACTTATATCAGTGCTTTATCGGTACGGGCTGCCTGGCAATCGCCCTCCTGTTTACAAGACCACAAGCCATGAAGGAGACCTTTTCGTGGTGTTGGTGCTAGTCCAAAAAGTCACCGGAATAACATGGTAGAAGGCAATTTTTGTTACATTTTTGCAGTAAAAAGTCATAAAATGTCGTTCAACACTTTTAACAGCACTTGGATTATCAGTGAATAGTTTTTTAGTGATTTCATTAAAAAAATAGTGATTAAGTGTTTTAAATGTTAAGGCGATCAACTGTAGCAAACACTTTTCTTATTCATTTTTCCTTTCACACTTTTCTGCACTTATATGTTTAATAACAATTGCATAATAAATTAATTAACGACTTTAAAATCACTTTCAATTAAACATTCAGCATAATTTTTCTTAATAAACGAAACACAGCGAATGTAAAATAAATTGATCACCTTAACAATTAACACACTTAAAACACACTAATGCCCGATTTCTTCACATTGGGTTATACCTCTGCTAATGTTGTCCATAGTTTATCTGGAGAAATTGGGTTTCTTCACTTTTGCTATCCTTGGGTTAAGACTTATCGGAGGGTTAGGCTGGCCGCACACTGGATACGAATTTGTATCGTACGTAAACGTACGTTATTAGACGTGCGAACAGGGCGCGCACACTGGCTGCGTTTTTCTCCGTTTAAGTGCCGGTATTGATTGTGACCTGTGGCCTGTGACATCATCGTAATGAAAAATTTATATTTTCTAGATAGTTCTTCGCTAATTCGAAGACTGCGACGGCGCACACTGGGGCAGAAAGCACTTTTTTGGTTCAAAAGTTTCTAGAGACCACAATTTTTAACCAATTTAGATTATTTTTTTTTATTTTGAAGGTAAGATGATTTGTAAGATATCTGTGGAAGCCGAATTTTGATTTTCCCTTCCAAATATGTTGCACCTAACCTCAAATGTCAAAAATAATTAATTTGTGCTAGATAATAATAAACAAATATATTGGAAATAAGTCTGTAATAGATCTTCTGTACATAAATAATAACGTATGAAAATTACAGTTTCTATTAATTTTTTAGTACCACGCACGAATATAATTACTTATAAGTGCTACAAGCCTATCCATATTATCCTTCTAGTCTGCCATATTAGATTTTCTATTTTGAATTTGCAAATGTGGATGATGAATTCGTAATCAGCGACCCCAAAAACTCCCGAGTAGAGGTTTTCCTAGAGATTTGGGCATTTTTAAAATTTTGGTCGGCCATATTGAATCCGCCATTTTGAATTTATCAATTATAATGTTGTATCCAGCAGAAGTAACCTCGAAATACATTAGGCTGTCATTTCTGAATCA
The DNA here is from genome assembly GCA_949987705.1 of Thereva unica. Lineage (NCBI taxonomy): Eukaryota > Metazoa > Arthropoda > Insecta > Diptera > Therevidae > Thereva > Thereva unica. The sequence continues at coordinate 54,477,302 of OX465284.1, forward strand.
TTTTATCGCATAGATCAAAGCTTATTATTGATAGTAAAGTGTTATCTAGCACAAATTAATTATTTTTGACATTTGAGGTTAGGTGCAACATATTTGGAAGGGAAAATCAAAATTCGGCTTCCACAGATATCTTACAAATCTTACCTTCAAAATAAAAATAAATTATCTAAATTGGTTAAAAATTGTGGTCTCTAGAAACTTTTGAACCAAAAAAGTGCTTTCTGCCCCAGTGTGCGGCGTCGCAATAGCCATCGTTGAATCAAATGGGTGCATATTTAACAAGAGATGAATTTGGCGAATTCCATTATATTATGGCAGACCGAAATAATTAGCCAAACGAAACCTTTGATTATATCCTACTCGTCAGGTCTTGCGTTGAAGGCCCCGTAAGTGATATGTTGAATCACTTTGATCCCATTTGTGACCATACACCAAATTAATTAATTTTTCAATATCAATATTAGGTTTTTAACGCACGAATGCTTAAAAAATCCGGGCATGCTGGGATTGATTTCGGATGTCGGAAGTATACGCACGTACACGTACGACTAGATCGCACCTAGTGTGCGAGGTGCCATAGCAATCGGAGTATCGGGATTGTTCTGACGAATTCGTACGTGTTCGTACGAGACTAATTCGTACGAAAACGCATCCAGTGTGCGGCCAGCCTTAAAGTTATCTCGTCAATTTTGAGGGTTTATCCCTTGGTTAGTTCGAAAAGTCAAAATATTACCGATGAGAGCGAAGAAAATTTAATGGAAAATATTAAAATTAGGTCTGTGGTGCTAAGGCAGAATCCAATATACCAAAATATGTAATTGTCGATATTGTCTCGTCATATTGAGTTGTACCATTGCCATATTGTAAGCTTATGGACATATTGGGCTCTTAAGTTTGCCTCTACATTATTTTAGAGAAACAGTCTACGATATTGAATTTGGGGAACATATTCTTTAATAAACTTTCGACATGTTGCACTTTGTTTAAAATTGGCACTATATTATTTTTCCTTTTCCATTTTAACTGCAAAAATAAAATAAATACATATACTCGTATATTCTTCATACATAGATGAGAGCATTAATTTAAATACTCCGTCACCTAGGCCGGTTTCATGGACACGGATATATCCATGGATAATAAATATCTTGGATATTCTGTCTATTATTATCCAGGTCGATGAAAACGGGCCCTAATGACAAATCAAAAGTTTTTTAAATTATTTCAACGTTTGACGTTATAATTTGGCGATTTTTTTCGACGACTTGCGCAAAAGCCAAATATTTGTCAGAGCTGCCATATGAATGATAGGTTAACTATCTGTGGAATACTTAACTTTCGATTCGCATGAAGAAAACCGTCCAACATTTAATCGAAGGTTATTTTTATTCTAAAGTTAGAAAACCCGTGGATAAATTTAAAGTGAATAAATCGGGCATAAATCGCTAATTTTTTTTTAATTAAGTCACTAAAGAACTAATCACTGATAATCTATGTATAGTTTATGTGATAAAATACGACCTACTTTTTACTGCAAAAATATAACAAAAACAGTCTCGGACCTATTCCATATAAATTATAACCAAATGTCAGATTTTAGGGCACACTTAGCAATAATAGTTGGACCGGGAACTTCATGGCCTGTTGCCTATAGTTGAGAAGGGTTTGGGGTTTTAGTTGTATCAAAGTTCTTCGGCTATGTGCCTGCGAGGACGAAGCCAATAAGTAGCCCCTCTAGGCTTCACTACCTCAGCTAGTAAATAATACAACAGAAACAAAAAAAATTCATAATTATATCATATATAAATATATATATATTAGCACTAATTTTTATTATCAAACCTCTTCTTTGGTAATATATTCATTTTTATTTAGATATTTTAATTGTAAGCAACACAGAAACTACACCAAATGGAAAACCTTCCGAAGCTGCATCACCAAAATAAAAATCCATCAAGTTTAAACAAATCCACTGACACTTGACGTCCCCGACTACAAACCTGGGACTTTTATTACGTTTACATGCTCTCTCGAGTTCTTAACTTGAAACTTACTTTAAATCTCTAGTCGAATCTTTACCTAGCGTCTGCACTTACCATATTTTATTGAATTGCTTATGGCATTGCTATCAAATGTCTGGTGCGGATAGGGTAAACTTGGCCATATTTTAGTGAAAGCAATATATGGAAAGAAATATTTTTTTCCATATCTGTTTCCATAAAGTTGGCAAGAAATGTGACATTTATCGTTACAAAATGGCGGAGTACAAGTTAACATCGAAATTTTGCCTTCTTCCTAAAAATGGACATACCCAAAATGATGGTTTCTTTCTTAAATTACGCATTTCTTCGAATTCCATATGCTGTAGCAATTCTAATGTTTTTTAATTAAGCAAAATTTGTTGAAATCTTTGTTGTTGTCTCCTTAACGCCATCTTTCCAACTGAAATGTCCGACATAATTTACCCACTATTCAAAATAAGCAATAAATCGTTGGCCATAACTGACAGATACTTTTCAATAACATATGGCAAGTGCGGACACGGTGTTAACTAAACTTCAAATTGCCTTGAATTTAGCTATGGCTCATAACGCATAAATTGCCGAGGCCGGAGAAAAACTTTTAAATATTTTTTTAAAGCACTGCAATGTCTGTAAGTAGGAAAAAATGATTTTTTTATGTACCTTTTTTTTACTCTAAAGTACTTAGTACTTTTAAGTTAAATAAAAAGGTAACGGTACAGGAGCCCCAATTTTTTTTTACCAAAAAATTGTCCACATCAAAATATACGTTGCGTGTAAATTTCATCGAAATTGGTGAAATAATACAGGAGTTATCACCTATTCAATTAATGAAAAAACGGTACTTTAGAGTGGAATTACAGGATAACGGGACTTGAGCGACATTTTTTTTCACAGTTGGAATGTACATAATTAACTCTACTTTGTGTAAAAATTTCATCAAAATCGGAGGTGGGTTCTTTTATATTCTAGTTTTACCTTTAACAATTTTAGATTTGCTTAGATTTCCACTAATTCGCTTGATTTCATTTTTCGATATTGTTTTCAACTATTTCGGTTTCGGTTTCGATGACGAATGAGGCAAGTTACACGGCATAACATTTCTTCCATCAACACTTCCAATAATTCCAATAAACCGGTTTTATAGGCAAGGGGTCGCGGGGAAGTTTGTTACTTGTGCATCCCAAAAAATTCTCGACTGCACAGAGCATCACACTAACACAATCATAATTTCATTCTCGGGGTCTACGAAAATGACTTAAAGTTTCTACACAGCTACATATACAATAGAATTGTTACACGAAAAAATGCAGAACAGTCAGTTTATCGTGAAATGCACACGCACAAACCGGTTTGTTACAGCAGAAAGTGTTATGCCGTGTAACAAGCCCCATTGACTTTCTTCTTTCTTCCAAGCTTTTTTCGGATCTCCTTTTTCCCATTTTCCTTAGTGATTTTCGTTCGAATTATCACATACACATATAGGTTTCGTTGATCACGCCTTATAGCAGATACCAAAACCCCTTTTGGAGACATGATGTTTGTGTTTTCAAGCTCGCACCGTTGGCAGTGATTGTTTTGACAAACGTCAAAAAATATGTTTTGGTATTCATCAATCAGTCAGTGGGTAAGTAGGCATTTTATAGCTTTGTTCCAGAACTCGAATGTGGGTTCCCGCGGGACAAAATTTTCTCAATTTGTGTTTCTTTACTTTCTCATGACAGAAAAAGCGGGGAAATTTTCACTTCCCCTGGTGCAGGAATTAGCCGGAGGTTTTAGGTCCTGCGATTTCTTGCAAGTAGTCAATTGACAATTTTTTGTATGTGTGTGGGTATCTTAAAAAGCGCCATACACATAGACAATGGACATTTATGTTATCTTCTTCTTTATTTGCAAGAAATTGCCCAAAAATCGTTTCTTTACTTTCTGAATTTTTGACAAAATTATCCCCACCATTCAACTAAGTTTTTGCCCAACAAATTTTTGCAGGAAAAGTACGTGTTTTAATTTGATATCTCCTATCCTAAAAATGCTCAAAAGTTATATAGTTTCGTTTATCATGAAAAAATTGAAAAAATGTACTTTAATTTATTTTATATAAAATTATTCACTCGAAAAACATTGAAAAAATTAATAAAATGAAAAAAAGGGAATTGCAAGAAAATTGTACCAAGATGTCATAAAAATGTTTTAAAGCTACAAGAGTACTAATGCCAACGATTTTTGTGCACACTCACCCCAGGTCTCGTCTTTCGTTCGTCCAGTGGAAAAGTGTTCTCCGATTCTTATCGGAAACTTAGCAGAGCCTTTATGATCCTTTTGACCTTGCCTTGCTTCAGAGACGGCGGTTGGGGTTTTTGCGCCCGATGCATTATGTCACATTGCGCCCCATATGTTGTTCATTTTTGAAGGACAATGAAAAAGGCACCATCTCCTCGTTGAATAGGAGAAATAGTTTTCATAGTTTGCACAAAATTTAAGATTGAACCATAATAATGTGTATAACATAAAAAAAATATTACATAGGTAGGAAGGTGCACATAGGTCAACATCCAACCAACAAAAATTTGCTGAAAATGTCGTTTGCGAAGAAGAGAGTAAGCGAAACGATGGGGCGGCCGATTTTTTGAACCTCTGAATACCGGAATTTTTGAATCAAATTTTTGACAGCTGTATAGTTGCTGTGGTTTTGCTAGTAAAAAAAGAAAAGCGATAGCAGAAGAGAGAATTAATATCTAAAGGCAACAACAACAAGCTAAAGCATTCTAACGTATAGTTTGTTGGAAAAGTTGGCTCTTCATCGAATTTCAGAAGGGAATGGACGATAACAGCCAATTTTTATAGGTTTCACCTACCGAACTGCGCAAATTCGAGCAAATTGATGTACTGAGCTTCAATTTTTCCCTGAGTTCCTATACAGTTTCACATATGTAACGGCGGGCCTATTTTTGAAAAGAAATACACCTTTAATAGAACACCTTTAATATACCTGAAAGCATTTGATGTTTTGTAAAATTGTTGAAAACGGTAGGCAGGGGAAAAAAATTTTTTTTTGGAAAAAAAATTAGAATAGGCAGTTTTTTATTAATAATAGGTCTGTTCCCATACTTTCTGCATTCTGTCACTTACTGCAAGTTGCTTATTGAGAGGTAGGGATGAAATAAAGAAAGTACAGGAACATGTTTCTGCAGATTCTGCAGTTTTTCTGAAATCGAAAAGAAGAACGATTATTCTTTTGTTTTTAATCTGTTTTAGAGCACTTTACAAACATCTAACGTTTACAACGAACACGGCAATCCCAGTTTTGACATTTCCATATTTCAAAAAATTGCTGCAGCAGGTTACAGCAGCTTGTAGCTTCTGCAAGTTTCTGCTTCTTAAGGTACCTTTACATTATATGACTTGTCATATGACTTTACTGTCAATGAAGTCAAACCAGGGTGGCAGGGTGGGGAAATGAGTATGGCGGCTGCAGTATAAGTACGGGAACAGAATTCTGTTAAGTAATTCGAAGAAACTTGCAGATTCTGCAGTTTCTGCAGGTACGGGAACAGACCTAATGGAAAACGAAAGAACAAAAAAAAATAAAAATTAAGCAAAATTTTTTTATAATACCCCGGGTTCGATAAATAGAATAAAGTAATACCCCGGGATAGCAAAATTAAAATTTGAAAGACCCGGCCCGTATAGATGCGGGTAAATTGGGTAACATTCTAGCTAAAAAGCAAAGTCGAGTCAACGAAAAATTTTATAAATTGGAATTACTGGAAGATCTCCCTGGAAGTGGGAGCTAAGGACAGAGAGCTCCTCCTGGCAATCATTATCCCTTCAGGAAGAATCTACTAATCTACTAACTAATGTCATCAAGAATTGGCCGCTTGTGGACCACTAATTCAAACCTACATTAGAAGATCACGTTATATGGTAAAGTTCCTGTTGAAGAGGAAGATCACAACCTATCAACTGTCATTGGTAGGAAGAAGAAACGAAGAACCAGGATATACCAGGTATAGTTTAGTGATAGATATTTTGAATGTAAGATGTGTTGTGGAAGAAGAAGCCACGAATAAATCCGTACCGCGGATCAAGGACATACATAGTTTGGTGCCCCAAAGGAAGAAGCGTACGAGAGAGTAAAAGCCCGAGTGTGACGAAGATACGACAAGGAAATACGGATTGCCGTAATATTCAAATTCGTATTAGTTTAACGTAATCATGTTGATAAGTTTTGGTTAAATAAGTCTAATGACAGACCATTAATTTTAATTTTTTTTCTCGACGAATACTTGTTTTTTTATTATACTTGGTCGAATGCTCTTGATGAGAGATGATTGTGTAATGTTTGACTCAATTTAATACTCCATAGGTTATGGTTATTTTGGTTTTTTTTTTGTACGGTGGATGTACACGAACATATGCTATGTTTGATTTTTCTCTCTTTTATATTCTTTTAGTGGCAAACAACACGTCATGGATCCAGGGCGGGTGTTTTTTTTGTGTTTCGCGTATACCCGAGTTTAATTAATTTAGGGTGAAACTGGCATTGCTTCGGGAGCATTTCCTGTTACTTATATTGATTTGATTATATTGTTTTAAATCTATTGATTTGTTGATATTGTTTTGAACATATTAATTTAAGTATATTGCTTATATATACATATATATATATTGACACAATACGAATCTTACTCTATTAATTATTTAAACAGAAGTGTACGTTTTTTTGGAGTATATTGAGTCACCTTATTTGTTATTGAAGATTGGTTATTGGATTTAAGTGAACGAATTTTGTATATCTACGTGTTTTTGATTCATTAAAATAATTGTTATGAACCTATTTGAGTTTTCGGTTATGGTTGTGGTTTTGAACCTTTCTTAATTCTTTAATATGCATTGTTAAAGAGAAAGATAGAATGGCGTAGCGGCCAGCTGGGGTCCCCGCCCCGAAGAACTTTTAGTTTCAGATATCCTCCTCAGGCTCATAATGATTTGCCGCAGTTCCCTATGGGAGGCGCTCACTTGCAGGTAAGTGATGATGCAGTAATATAGGTGGTACTTCCGGAGTCTCGCTAACCCACGACCCCCCGGCGAGCCAGCCCTATTCTCGAGGCCCGGGGTGCCGCCTTTATAGTTTTTTTTTCTATTAAATTTTTAGTTTTTGTGAGTGAATCAGAGGGTGACTACTTCGGGCAACCACTCTAGGGCTCACGCAACAAAAGGCGCCCAACGAGGGCTTCTATGCCCTGAATAGTCCTGCACGGACAATTTTTTTGGTTTTAAAGTTATAATTTGTTTCGGTAGGTCCGGCTTATCCCGAATGCCTTCACGGCTGGATTTTTTGATATTGTATGATCTTGAACTGCATCATCGCTACGTCGTTGGCTCGTCGGGGCTAAGGCAGTACCGCGAGGCCTTAGTCCCATGCCTTTGCTTCGTGCCATTTCTATCGAAATTCTGAATTAATTTTATTTTTGTTTAACCTTTCGGCTAACTCCTCACGCGGTAGCTTCTTCCCTTTTGGTAGTCTGTCTTCGAGCCTTGTTCTCATCTTCTTGTCTTGTTAACAAGGGTAATATCGCTTGGCTATGCGGAAAGGTGACGCCAACGGTGATGAACACCCTGCTTTTAGTTTGACGTCTTTGATATGAGGCGTGATATCGCCTTTCACTGCGTCGGACTGAGATCAGGGTTATCTCTCAATTCTACTATTTTTTATTTGGTCGGGTGGGTTTTTAGGGTTGTTTCTCTGGCTCCGTCTGGCTAACAGGCGCCATCGCCTGGCACTGCGCCCAGAGGAACCTCCCTGGAACTCATTCGAATGCAGTTTGTTTTTTCTTTCCCTTCCTTCTTCTGTTTTGCTGATCCAGCCTTCCTGAAGGTATGTAGAGTTACAGCTCAGTCGTGGATGGACAGCTAATAGATGTTAAAAATTTTTATGTGAAGAAGTTTCCTTGACGAAATTACATGTGGGTGTCCCCTGAATGGCAACGTGGAGTGCTGGTCATGGGACGGACCTCCTTTTGGGAGGATGGTGCTACTTCTTCTGGCTCCATCTCCCTCAATGAGTCTGTGTTCTGAGGATGAGTAGAGGGTATCTTGAGGTGCATCCGTGGGCACCGATGGCACTCAATGGTGGCTCTAGTTTTCTTGTAGTGAGGAAAAGAAGTGATTAATCAAGTTGTAGGGGTAAAGCCACTATCGTCTGCCATCGGTGACTTCGGCCACCAGGATTTTCGGGGTGGGAGAGATCGCTCCGCTACAGCCATATCTAGCGTACATGAAGTTTAATTTGCTAATACTAGAACCACTCCAGACATATGAAGAGATAAATAGAATATAGTAGGATTTAATTTGATTGGATTGTGACTTGATTCACATACTAAGGAGATTCTTTTCAGGATTAAGTTAATTTTTTTGGCAGCGAGAAAGCAACTGCGATAGTTACTATTAATTTATAAATTGTGTTCCCAATTTTATTCTCGATTAGGTTCATTAGGATTAGATATTTTGTTGATTTTTAGTAATTTTGCTGATAGGTGGTGACGGATATTATTCGTTTGTATAATTTTTGGTAATATTTTGAACACTGTCAAAAATGCCAACCTTAAGAAGGGGAAAGGATACTTCCACGGGGGCGGCATTAGACGAAGGTGGAGAGGGGACTAGCCCCGCGATGCGTCAAGGCGATGGAAATCCGGAAGACTCAGCCCCTTCGGTACTCGAACAAATAGCCAAATTACAGAGTGAATTGGAACAATTACGAACGCTACAAACCAGTCGGTTGACGCCCGATCCAGTTCAGGCCATACAAGTGTCACCTGCCATGCCTAGGGAAGCGTCTAGAAGACGTTCACCAGTGCCTGGATGGAACATTAAGTTTTCGGGACAGGTCGGCGATTTATCAGCGGAAGATTTTGTGTACCGGCTGGAATTAAAGGCCAAAGATGAGTTGGTTAGTCAGTCGGAACTAAGCAAGAATGTGTCCGCTTTGCTTACGGGGCGGGCTGACGAATGGTATTGGAACCAATTTCGGCGACAAGTGACTGATCCAGAATGGGAAGATTTCAGGGCTCACTTGCTATTACAATTTAGATGCAGGGATACCGACTTCCAAGTGATTAAACTTATGCTAGAACTTAAGCAAAATCACGATACCTTTGATGAGTACGTTTCCAAGATGACCACTCTATTTAACAAGCTGTCCAACCCATGTCCGAGGTTGACTTGGTGGATATAGTGATACAAAACTTAAATTCATCGTTGGGATCGGTGGTAATTGGGCAGCAAATTACGGACATGCGTCAGCTGCGAGAGGTATGTGTCAGGGCAGAACGGTGGCAAGCCATGAAGAGGCAGGAAAGAAAACCCACCCTAAAAGTTCATGAAGTTGATACGACATACCTAAACTCCGGGCCTCAATTAGACAATGATTCTCAATTAGATCATACCACGGATTCTCTCGCCGTTCATGAAGTCAACGTTACAAACTCTACCCCTAGACAACGACTCTTGCCTTGTTGGAATTGTCGGCAACCGGGACATCCTTTCATGGACTGCCCTTCGGCGACGCGTAACCTGTTTTGTTACCGGTGTGGTAGGCCAGGAGTAGTTACACCCAGATGTCCAATATGTCAGGGAAACCGGATACAGAGTGCGAGGCCGAACGGGAGCCCGCGCTCGAACTAGCTTCGCCCGTAACTTCAACGGACTCCCCATATCCCAATGCGTCAATTATAACTGACTATACGTCACCCGAGGCTCTTCCATCTTTTCCCTCCGAAGAGGTTAAACTTTCTTTTTTTTCCCGTTGGAAGAGATATGTCTCCGCTCGTAACCGCATCTTTTCGGAGCCGCCTTTGGTGGACTCCAGTAATACTCCCCCCAAAATTAGGATGCGAGCAAAGGAGAAGCGACAACTTTCGCAGAAAGTTATTTCTGCAATCGTCTCTGACTTGTCAGATAACCGTCCTTTTGTAAATATCACATTATGTAACGAAGAGGTGAAAGGTTTATTGGACAGTGGTGCCAACGTTAGCTGTCTGGGAAGGGATGCCGAATCCTTTCTGGAAGGTCATCCCGAAGTTACAGTCTACTCTTTGCAGACTTGTGTGCAAACTGCTGACGGGGCTTCACAGAGAATCACAGGTTATATCAAGGCTCCAGTCTCCTTCGGAGGCCAGACCCGCGAAATAACCATCTATGTGGCGCCCAGTCTCAGACAGAGACTGTATCTCGGAATGGATTTTTGGGATCTTTTTGGTATCGCTCCTCAGTTAGTCTGCGAGATAAAGGCTCCTTCCGCACCTGCTAGAATGCACGACTTAACGTCTTTGCAATGCGAACGGTTGGAGCGTGTTAAGGCCAGGTTTCCCTCTTTCGAAGTCTTAGGACTGGGAAAGACTAACCTTGAAGAACACATCATCGACACTGGTGAATCAGTTCTTATTAAACAGAGGCATTATCCGGTTTCACCCGCTGTACAACAACTGATGTATGGCGAGTTGGACAGGATGCTGGCTCTGGGGGTGATTGAGCCATCAAACAGTCCCTGGAATTCTCCAGTGGTGTTAGTTCGGAAACCAGGTAAGGTCCGCCTGTGCCTTGACTCTCGCAAGGTAAACAGTGTCACTGTTAAAGACGCCTACCCTCTCCCACATATAGATGAACTTCTTGGTCGTCTGCAAGACACCAAGTTCATTACAAGTTTAGATCTGAAGGACGCCTTCTGGCAAATCCCTCTTGAGATGAAGTCGCGAGAGAGGACAGCTTTCACTGTCCCAGGTCATCCGCTGTACCAGTTCACAGTCATGCCTTTCGGCTTATGCAATGCCCCGCAGCGCATGTGTCGCTTGATGGACAAAACCATCCCGGGCCATTTACGTGAGAACGTCTTTGTTTATCTGGACGACCATCTTATAGTTTCACCTGATTTTGACTCCCACTTGCAACTTCTGGACGAAGTCGCCAGCTGTCTCCGTCGTGCTGGACTAACACTCAATTTGGCTAAGAGCAAATTTTGCGTGACTGAAGTCAAGTATCTCGGCTTCATAATTGGTGATGGGACTCTGAAAACAGATCCTAGCAAGGTGACGGCCATCACGGAATTCCCGACTCCGAAGTCTCATAAGCAGACCCGGAGGTTCTTGGGTATGACCGGATGGTATCAGCGTTTCATACCCAATTATGCTAGCGTGGCTTCTCCAATCACGGATTGTTTGAAGTCTAAAACTTTTAGCTGGAATGATGAGGCTCAGCAGTCGTTCGAGACTTTAAAAGAGCTGATGACTAAAGCTCCTCTATTAGTAACTCCAGATTTCTCTAGGCCTTTCTTCATTCAGTGCGATGCCAGCAGGACTGGTGTAGGTAGCGTGCTCTTTCAAAAGGACATGGATGGAGGAGAACATCCGATTGCTTATATGTCCAAAAAGTTGAATGGGGCACAACGGAACTACACCATTACTGAGCTTGAATGCTACGCAGCCGTACTGAGTGTAAAAAAGTTTCGAGCTTATGTGGAGGGTCAAGCTTTCACGATCATTACTGATCATGCAAGTTTGAAATGGCTTATGAGCCAGAAGGAGCTCAACGGCAGATTAACAAGGTGGAGTTTAAAGCTTCAGGGGTTCGATTTCAAAATCGAACACCACAAAGGCAGCCAAAATGTAGTCCCGGATGCCTTATCGCGCCTGCACGGCGTCGACGAATTGTCTGTTTGTCAAGATGTGGACTTGGACTCCCCGTCCTTCAAATCCCCTGAATATGTACAACTGCGTGAACAGATCCTGAAATGCTCGCCGCGGCTGCCAGACTTGCGTGTCGCGGATGGGTATGTTTTCCATCGCACATTCCCACGTACAGGAGACCCTGTTGCTGATGATCTTGCATGGAAGTTATGGGTTCCTCAGGAATTAACAATCCCTCTCATTGAATCGGCCCACTTGCCTCCTCAATCAGCTCATAGCGGGGTAGCGAAAACGTTGGCCAAGCTACGAACGAAGTATTTTTGGCCTGGCATGGCAATTCAGGTTAGAGCATATATTTCTAAATGCGAGATCTGCAAAACAACTAAAGCGCCAAACCATGTCCTAAGACCACCTATGGATGACCAGATGAAAATTTCTAAACCCTTCCAATTCTTATATGTGGACTTCATGGGCCCATATCCGCGAACTAGGAAAGGCCACACAGCCATATTTGTGGTATTAGACGGATTTAGCAAATTCAGCTTTCTCCATCCGGTGAAGGCTGAAACAGCCAGTTCCGCCATAGACTTCCTGGAACACCACATATTCCATACCTTCGGAGTTCCCGAGGTGGTGTTCTCGGATAATGGACGGCCTTTCGTGTCGAAAGAATTCGCTAGGCTGATGAACGAGTATGGCGTGAAACATTTACGGACGGCCGTATACTCACCGCATCCTAATGCCTCAGAACGTGTTAACATGTCAGTCCTGGCTGCCATTCGATCCTACCTTAAAGAAGACCACCGCGATTGGGACAAACATTTATCAGACATTGAGTGCGCTTTTCGCAGCTCCCAACACGAATCAATTGGCATATCACCGTATCAATCCCTCTTTGGGTATCACATGATCTTACACGGACCAGCTTATCCAATCCTGGAAAAGTTGCAAAAGTTGGTCAAGAAGTGTTCAGACGAACCTTCCCAATCAGTAACAAAGCAATGCGGTTCAGTGCCAAATTGGCTGATAAGTTTGCTAAAGCAAGAATAGTAAGAAAGGTTGGTGGTAGCCAATACGAACTGGAGGATATGCAAGGCAAATCCATAGGTATTTATCACGCTAAGGACATACATAGGTAGTGAAACCACGCCGAACGAAAGCACGTCCCTGAGTAGCCCTAATAAGGCATCTCGCCGGCTTCACCGGTTAACTTCACCGGGGGGCCTCGGTAGCCTAGGGAGTAAGGCGTCTGGCTACTATCCCAGAGGTCCCGGGTTCGAATCCCGGCCAGCCCCACGGTCCTTCGCCTTTTCCACTTTCCCACCTACATAACTTTCCTTCTTTCTTCTTCCCTCTTTACATTCCTGATTCCTTCTGTCATAGCCTTCAGCCCTTCCCCGCTTCACCAAAGCGCATGTCATCGGTTGGTTGATGAGATTCAACTCGTTTCAGGAGGCATAACACTCCAGCGAGTTGTTTCTCAATGCCCCGATGACAAAGTCGCCAGTAATGGTTGGGAGTAGGTGGACTGCAAAATATCGCTGGTAGGTTGTGACAGTTCCTTTCTTCCCCGACTAGAGCTGCTGTTCGACATTGCACTCTATATGAAGAAAATAGATTGTCGACACAGTATAAAGGGCGTTTCCTGTGACTCTAGTCTTTCACATAAAAAAAAAAAAAAAAAACTGACAGGGTGCCTTAAGCCGCTTAGGTAGCTTCCCTAGCGGTGGTACACCTCCTTGTGTTCTTGGTCGTCTGGGGCCAAGTTTTTGTTGTGGACTACCAGGGGCTGCCAGACCAGTTCCCTACCGAGGCATGGTCCCTTCGGTTTATCGCACCCGCCTGTTCGCGTGGACGGTAGCCTTTGCTCTCAGTCCATGGTGGCGGAGAGCTCGGACAGTGCGAGATCTTAGGAATTATGCGACCTAGGATCTCAGTAAGCGGTGACGTCTTGCGGCATAATCTGTTTCAAATTTTTATCCCCCTCGGACAGTTTGGTGAATCTCAATCGGCGGAATATCTTCTTGCGATCTAACGGGTTGAGTCGAAGGTAATGTGGTATTTCTGGAAAGTCAACCCGAGGGATCGAAGGTTGATGTTGCCGAGCGGTGGTGTCAAAGATTGTAAGGATTCGGAAGGGGACAATATGGTATTGCTTTCGGCCGGTTCTTGGTCCTCGACCTTACCCTCCGGGAGATTGACCTTCTGCCGAGGACACCCGGCGGACCATAACAACTTTTTTTTGGACTTCATACTTCTCTAAATGTTTTTTTTCTTTTGTATCGTTCTGGTAGTTCCGTAATGCCCGGCTTGCTCAATAGCTGAACTCCTAATCTCAGGGTCATGGGTCGAGCCACACCTTCAACCGTATTAATGGGGTTTAACACGAGACAAAATTCAGGCCGTTTTCGGTTTTTTCGGCTCCTCACTCCCTCGCAAGTCGGGTTTGTGGTGCCGAGGGATTGTAACGGCGGGCCTATTTTTGAAAAGAAATACACCTTTAATAGAACACCTTTAATATACCTGAAAGCATTTGATGTTTTGTAAAATTGTTGAAAAACGGTAGGCAGGGGAAAACAATTTTTTTTGGAAAAAAAATTAGAATAGGCAGTTTTTTATTAATAATGGAAAACGAAAGAACAAAAAAAAAATAAAAATTAAGTAAAATTTTTTTATAATACCGCGGGTTCGATAAATAGAATAAAGTAATACCCCGGGATAGCAAAATTAAAATTTGAAAGACCCGGCACGTATAGATGCGGGTAAATTGGGTAACAGTCTAGATAAAAAGCAAAGTCGAATCAACGAAAAATTTTATAAATTGGAATTACTGGAAGATCTCCCTGGAAGTGGGAGCTAAGGACAGAGAGCTCCTCCTGGCAATCATTATCCCTTCAGGAAGAATCTACTAATCTACTAACTAATGTCATCAAGAATTGGCCGCTTGTGGACCACTAATTCAAACCTACATTAGAAGATCACGTTATATGGTAAAGTTCCTGTTGAAGAGGAAGATCAAAACCTATCAACTGTCATTGGTAGGAAGAAGAAACGAAGAACCAGGATATACCAGGTATAGTTTAGTGATAGATATTTTGAATGTAAGATGTGTTGTGGAAGAAGAAGCCACGAATAAATCCGTACCGCGGATCAAGGACATAGTTTGGTGCCCCAAAGGAAGAAGCGTACGAGAGAGTAAAAGCCCGAGTGTGACGAAGATACGACAAGGAAATACGGATTGCCGTAATATTCAAATTCGTATTAGTTTAACGTAATCATGTTGATAAGTTTTGGTTAAATAAGTCTAATGACAGACCATTAATTTTAATTTTTTTTTCTCGATGAATACTTGTGTTTTTATTATACTTGGTCGAATGCTCTTAATGAGAGATGATTGTGTAATGTTTGACTCAATTTAATACTCCATAGGTTATGGTTATTTTGAGTTTTTTTTGTACGGTGGATGTACACGAACATATGCTATGTTTGATTTTTCTCTCTTTTATATTCTTTTAGTGGCAAACAACACGTCATGGATCCAGGGCGGGTGGTTTTTTTGTGTTTCGCGTATACCCGAGTTTAATTAATTTAGGGTGAAACTGGCATTGCTTCGGGTGCATTTCCTGTTATATTGATTTGATTATATTGTTTTAAATCTATTGATTTGTTGATATTGTTTTGAACATATTAATTTAAGTATATTGTTTATATATATATACATATATATATATTGACACAATACGAATCTTACTCTATTAATTATTTAAACAGAAGTGTACGTTTTTTTGGAGTATATTGAGTCACCGAATTTTGTATATCTACGTGTTTTTGATTCATTAAAATAATTGTTATGAACCTATTTGAGTTTTCGGTTATGGCTGTGGTTTTGAACCTACCTTAATTCTTTAATATGCATTGTTAAAGAGAAAGATAGAATGGCGTAGCGGCCAGCTGGGGTCCCCGCCCCGAAGAACTTTTAGTTTCAGATATCCTCCTCAGGCTCATGATGATTTGCCGCAGTTCCCTATGGGAGGCGCTCACTTGCAGGTAAGTGATGATGCAGTAATATAGGTGGTACTTCCGGAGTCTCGCTAACCCACGACCCTCCGGCGAGCCAGCCCTATTCTCGAGGCCCGGGGTGCCGCCTTTATAGTTTTTTTTCTATTAAATTTTTAGTTTTTGTGAGTGAATCAGAGGGTGACTACTTCGGGCAACCACTCTAGGGCTCACGCAACACATATTGAATTCAGACAAAAATAAAGGGTGTCTTCGAAAATGCATCACTGCGGTATCATTGCAAAATTCAGCCACAGAGTTCGAAGACACCCATAGCCTGAGTTCGCCCAACAAAACATGAAATTGAGATTGAAAGTAAGAGCTTGCTGAACAGAGAGTAATCAACTGGAGCAATGAAATATTATTCCAGTGAGTTTTTGTATTGCTAACATCTGACCAGAAAGCAACAACAAGCATGAACTGAACATGCCAGCCAGTGAAGCCACATATACAAATTGGATTGAACTTTATTGAACTGAGGCCGGTGAAAAAAAGGACAGTTAAAGGCAAGGTCTCGCCACAAGGATTTTTTCTCTTCTCATTTCGTTTATTTACGTCTTTTAACAATTCTTGAAACAAAATTTAAAAGTGCAGCAACAGCGCCCTCAAAGGACCCCGCACGTTTCTTATGGAAAATGACTTTCGGTCAAATTGAACGAGTCTATGCTTTTTGGATAGAGGAAGTCTCCCTGAACAAAAGTCTAAAAAAAAAAATTAAAAATAATTCAATGAACACTAGCATTACTTAAATAATGCGACGTTATTTCTTTGCTATACCGCAAAAAACATCAACAGACCGAAAAATGAAAAACTTCAGATGTCTAAAAGTACCAAAAATCTTAAGTTTTGGGTTTCGTGCCCATTGAGACTTTTGTTCAAGGAGACTTCCTCTATCCAAAGAACATAGACTCGTTCAATTTGACCGAAAGTCATTTTCCATAAGAAACGTGCGGGGTCCTTTGTATCAATCTTGGTGTTGACCAATAAACAATACACAGCCATCGGAAAAAAATTCCTCTGTGTGAATGAATATGGTACTTTTTACAGAATTTTCAAAAAGTGCTCCAAATAAATGAGAGATATTTATCTCAGTTGGATCTCTGGAAACTTCCTGCACGAGGAGAAGTGAAATTTCCCCGTTTTATCTTGCATTAGAAGTGGGCAAACTTGTTTAATTTCTTGAACCCGTGAGAATTCTTTTCAATTTTTTTGTATACATAGTTTTAATTTTTTTGCGCCCCTGACAAACTGCGCCCGGTGCAAGTGCACCACTCGCACCTATGAAAGCGCCGCCCCTGCCTTGCTATCAGGATCTAGTGGGGATATTCTCTTTAGCTACCGAAATTTTGAGTATCTCTTCTATGTTAGACCTTTAAGCCTAGTATGGAGTTCGAACGGAATTCCGTTCCCCATATAAAATACATGTAAAAAGATGCACGGAATTCCGTTCACCCGATTTTTCCGTGTACTTTTTGTTTTGTGAGTACGGACTTCGAACGGAATTTTGTTGGTAATATATCACTTGTGAAACTTCCTAACAGATGGCTCTGCAGGGGAATTGGAGACTTTTTTCTGTTCACGTTGGAACGGAATAAATAGCTAGACAATTATTCCGTGTTGCTGCTGTTGGTAATTTTGACAGAACGGAAAAAACAGCTGTTGCGGCCAAATGCGTGATGTAATATGTGATTTTTATCAGTCAGCTGTTAACTTTTTCTCACCTTTTGACTTTTTCTTCACAATACTCTACACGGAATTTTTCCGTGTAGAAATATATGCCAAAAATGCTGAACGGAATTCCGTTTGAACCTCTGAATAGAGAAGACGAGGAAGAGCAATTTATTAAGTACGGGGAAGCATTTTGGCAACACTAATAAATAGCATTCTTTACGTATTTGTGTCGATCCCGGTAAGTGGCTGTGTTATATTCATTCAAAAACCGGGAGGGATATCGTTTCTCAGCAACCATCTCGGTGAAAACGCTTCACTTGGCTAAATGTTTGAAGCAGACCCTTCGCAAAACCTGAACTAATTTCACTACGCCTATGTCCGGGATCGACAATGTATTTTGTTGTTGTGGGGTAAAGTGAATGTATTTTGTTGTTGTGGTTAAAGTGGAGGGAGAGAATTGGAGAGAAAATTTCTTGATCCCAAGTGCTTCCCTCAAATCCGTGTACATGTACGCTATTTTCGGTTCCTTATCTTCTCTATTCAAAGGTTTGAACTCCATACTAGGCTTTAAGTTCGGTTGCGGACCCCTATGGTTTGAGTCTCGACTTAAATCGATATGTAAAGTCTCCAATACCATGAAATACCAAAATATTGCGATAGGTGGCAGATTTTAGGTCGATAATGTCAAATGGGCTCTGACAAGTGATTGTTTTTTATTCTGATTGTTTGTTTTTGTTTTGTGTTCATATCGAGGTAAGTATGCACATCTTTAATTATATTTTCTTTTTAGTTAGTTGGGTTCATTTTGATGACATCTTCACAAACAATGGTAAGTAAATTTCTCTTAATTACAATTAAATGTACTTAAAAACTAATCTGTGGTTACTTCATTTTAGGGTGTCTTCCTCGGGATGCTGGCTGGGGGTCACATTCCCGAACAGTACGGGAACAAAGCTTATGTTTATTTATTTTTAAACGTTTATTTAAATGATTTGTATTCTTTTTGGTCATAACATTGATGATATACTGTTGTGGGAAACAGGATTTTCGATAAAAACAACGCGAGATTTTGAGAAATAAAGCGATTTATTTTTAGCCTGTTTACAGCGTGGTCGTGTCTAATTAAAACTCAACTGAACAACTACAAAGAGTACCAACATACAAGAGAAAAACAAACTATGGGGCTCAGTAGCCGGCTCATAGAATTACAACCTCAGCGCGGTAGGTAGCTGAGGACACACGAAATTAAAACGCGACCAAATCGTCGACAACTTAATTTATTCTTCAAAAATAACAAAATTAAATTAATTACTTCATTACAATATACTAAAAGGAATATTAATATTCTTACAAAAATATTACACGGGAATCGATTTTTAAGGAATAAACAAAATTCTATTTTTAAGCTCCGGCGGCCATTCCTATTTCTTTCGGCATCTCGAACAGACAGGGTCTTCTTCTTTTTCAGATGAAATGAAGTTTTGTTCATTGCTCTATCGTCTCACGCGGATTTCTCTGGATCTACTTAACCGCCACAGTACTCCCCTCCGAGTGACTCAGCAGTCGCGATATTTCTGTCATCCTTTGATTAAGCCTAGAAAGAAATTGTTACGATTTTGAGAGAAAGGAGAAGGAAATCGTCTTTTTTCTTTTAGCTGGTGGATAGGTTCTCACTGATTCAGGTTTTTCTGTTTTAGTGTTGTTGGGTTGCCTCTGTTGGTCTGTCGGGATTGAACTGGACTCCGAGTTTGTTATATCGGGTGAACTCGTGGACTGTTGTGTAGCGGCCGCTTCTACATATGCTGGCTTTAGTCGCTCGACATTTAGATTAGTTTCTTTACCTTCAATGTTGATTCTGAAAACTTGTTCCGACAATCGTTCCACTATCTCATAAGGTCCGTCGTATGGCTGTTCCAGTGGTTTCTTGACTTTATCCCTTCGCACAAAAATGTGGGTACATGAATACAAATCCTTGTGTACGAAAACTCTCCTCCTGCAAAAAATTCTCCCGGCAGTTAGCAGTTGAGTTAGCGCCTTAAATAACATGGACTCAAATTGAGTGCCCTGATCGGAGATTATAGCACTTGGCGCCCCCAAACGTGCAATCCAGCTGGTATAAAACGCGTCTGCTACGACATCGGCGGTGATATTTCTAAGGGGAATCGCCTCTGGCCACCTAGTGAAACGGTCTATAATTGTGAGTACATAAGAAAAACCTTTTGAGGGTATGAGCGGTCCCACGATGTCGATGTGTACCTCATCAAATCGTTTATCTGGGACTGTTATATGTTCATGCGGTAGTCTGATGTGTCGTCCAATCTTACTTTTCTGACAGGCCATGCAGGAACGAGCCCATTCTCTAATGTCTTTGGCCATGCCAGGCCAGATGAATTTACGTTCTATCATTTTTCTGGTTACTCTACCACTTGGGTGTGATGATTTATGTATGGTGTCAAAAATTTGTTTCCTAAAAATAGAAGGAACATATGGTCGCATTACCTCAGTGGACAAGTCACAATAAACTGTTGTATTCATCCCGTCCAAAGCGAATTTTCGAAGATCCCATTGTGTGCTTGACTTTAACAATTGCTGCAGTTCCTCATCCTCTTCTTGAGCCTCCGCAATGGTGCAAGTTACACTATCATTCATTTCGTTTATTACCCCCATACACAAAACCGGTTTTTTAGGCAAGAGGTCGCAGGGAAGTACAGTTCATGCGTCATATGACTCCTCACTTTTGAGCCAGAAAATTTGGCAGACCCTCCCCATTACACTAACACAAATATAACATCGTACTCGGGGGTCTGCGAAAACTATGAGAAATTCCCTCTCTCATTCGCGTTTATTGCACAACTACAAACGCATCACAATCTTTACACAAAAACGAGGTCGAAAAATGAATGCTTAGTGTAATACCCGCATCATACACAAACCGTTTTGATGTGAGTATCGAGCGATGGATAGTGTAACTTGCACCAATGTCCTTAGTTATTACTGAGACTGGCATCTCTATGCTACTGATACGAGACAAGAAAACTGCTGTAATATTTGCCTTTCCCGCAATATAGACTATGAGCGAGTTTACACGGGTGCATCAAATAATTAAATTAAATTTGATTCAGCGGTGTCCCTGACAATTAAAAAAATCCGCTGCATTAATTTAGTTCACAGAACTTATTTGATGCACTGCCGTGTAAACAGTTGAGTGCATTAAATTGACATTTAAAGAAGAGCATATATTTTCACTAAAAGTGTTTTTAAAATTAAAAATGGAAATGGAATTACAAATGGAATCGCGGACGAGGCGCGGTTCTAATTGGACAAATCTAGAAACAAAATTATTTATAGATATCTGCAAAGAAATAAATATTTGCACAATCATGGATTCAAAATCGGTGCATCCCCGCATTAAAAAAATTTGGTTCAATATTTAATCACCGAACTAAAAGTGACAGCTAATCACATACCGTGTAAACGACACGGCTTAATGCAGTGTGCATCAAATTAATTGTCTCAACTGGCGAGGCGAAGCTTTCTCTGGTTTCTGGCGAAATGCAAAAACAAGTGGCTTATGGTCTGTTTTAATGACTAGAGATCTGCCTTCTAACATATGTTGAAAAATGTTTATTGAGCTGTAAATCGCCTGCAATTCTCGGTCAAAGGTACTGTATCGTTGTTGCGTTTCGCTGAACTTTTTTGAGAAAAATCCAAGTGGTTCCCAAGTGTCCTTGTAATATTGTTCCAGAACGGCGCCCATTCCCGTGTCGGATGCGTCACACTGAATTGCGAGGGGTACGCTCTCAGCTGAATGTCGCAGCAGTGTTGCGTTGCAAGAAGTTGTTCTTTGCATTCTTCAAAAGCTCGTTCTGAGACAGGATTCCAATTTATAGGTGTTTTGTCCCTCTTTTTGGCTCCTTTTAAATATTCATGGAGCGGTGCTTGTGTTATTGCTGCATTTTTCACAAATTTCCTATAGAAATTTATGAATCCGAGAAATATTCTAAGCTCTGCGATGTTCGTCGGCTTTCTGTATTCTTTGATGGCGGCTATTCGTTCAGGTAACGGGCTAATTCCTTCAGCATTAATCAAGTATCCCAAGAATCGAACTTCCTTCGCGCCAAAAACACATTTGGTAGTGTTTATTGATAAGCCAAAATCGCGCAGTCGTTCTAATCTGATATGTTGACGATGTTGCTGTGGATCTTTAGAAGCGATCAAAATATCGTCAATGTAGACATAGCAAAAATCCAAATCGCGTAGAGCGGAGTCGATATAACGCTGAAAAATTTGCGCTGCGTTTGACAGGCCGAAAGGCATAACTTTAAACTCGAATGAGCCGAATGGGGTTGTTCCAGCTGTTTTTTGAATATCTACGGGTGCCATCGGGATTTGGTAATATGCACGGACCAAATCAAAAGTTGAAAATATGGAACACCCATGTAGCTTATAAGCGAAATCGTGTAAGTGTGCAATAGGGTACTTATCGGGTACTGCTACCGAGTTCAGCTTCCTAAAATCTCCACACGGCCGCCATTCCCCATTTGATTTGGGGACCATGTGCAGTGGGCTGGCCCACGGGCTGCTCGACGGCTGGCAAATACCTTCGGCCATCATGAACTGAAATGCTGCTTTTGCTTCTTGGAGCTTTTCTGGTGATAACCTTCTAGGTCGTTGGGCCACAGGCGGTCCTTCTATTACACTGGTCTGCAAAAAACGGGTCATTTTTTTCCTTTTCAATTTAATAGTCGTATCCTAAGTATTTTTTCGCGCTGAATCCGAATCCGTTGGCCAAATTGCCCTATCACGTCAGGATTTTGAGCAATCCTAACCTAAAAGTGCCAAAAAGCGTGTTTTTTGCACTTTTGCGCGTTAAATATCTCAAAACTATGGAATGATAGGGCAAATCGGACAACGGGATCGTTTTAAGCATACCAAAATCTACAGAAAACCATGCCAAAAGCGTGAAATTTGAAAAAAACTTTTTTTGTAATACTGAAAAGAAAAACTTCGGTGCAACGATGATATCATGTGTTAATAAAAATCGTCGATTTCGCGGCGTCACTTAAGGTCTTTCTTTTCAAACAAATGCACTTAAATTACACCACGAAATTGTTTTCCGATCACGTCGGGGTCACCAGTTTCTATGGGGCTCAGTAGCCGGCTCATAGAATTACAACCTCCGCGCGGTAGGTAGCTGAGGACATACGAAATTAAAACGCGACCAAATTGTCGACAACTTAATTTATTCTTCAAAAATAACAAAATTAAATTAATTACTTCATTACAATATACTAAAAGGAATATTAATATTCTTACAAAAATATTACACGGGAATCGATTTTTAAGGATTAAACAAAATTCTATTTTTAAGCTCCGGCGGCCATTCCTATTTCTTTCGGCATCTCGAACAGACAGGGTCTTCTTCTTTTTCAGAAGAAATGAAGTTTTGTTCAGCGCTCTATCGTCTCACGCGGATTTCTCTGGAACTACTTAACCGCCACAAAACCAATATAAAAGTGACATCTATCTTATCAGTTCAAACTTTAACACTTCCCCGTAAACTGATCTGATTAAAAAAAAATTTTGACATTTTAAAACGAACAGAAATTTTAATTGTTTTGCAAAATAAAAAAAACAAAGTCACCAAATTAAACGCAAAAATGATTAAAATGTAAGTCCAATTCTGGAGCACATGAATTTAAACTTGTTAGAATTCAAAGGTTTTGTGAACATGTCTCCCAGTTGATTCTCCGAAGCCACAAATTCCACGTCCATGTCACCTCTCTGATAAAGTTCTCGCCTTGGACCTTTTGTGAAACTCCGGATTCTTCACCAACTTGATTGCACTGGCGTTGTCGACGAACAAAATTGGTGTTTCTCCAGAGGTACCAATTTCTGACAGCAGTCGGTTGAGCCACACCAGTTCCTTAGCGCCTTCGCTCGCAGCAACAAATTCTGCCTCGGTTGTCGATAAAGCGACTGATTTCTGCAATTGTGAGGTCCACGAAACTGCTGTGCCGTTGATCAAAGACACGAAACCGTTGGTTGATCGACGAGTCTTGACGTCTCCTGCAAAATCATCATCAGAATAGGCACATAGTCCGTCAGCATTAGAAGTGTAGAACAAACCCAGTGCAGAACGGCCCCGGAGGTATCTGAAGATGCGTTTAACGCAAAACCAGTCGAACTTTGTGGGATTCGCCATCGCTCGTGCCACCTTTGAAACAGCAAACGCTATATCTAGGCGTGTGGCACAGGCCAGATACAACAAGGAACCAACAGCAGAACAGTATGGGATGGACTTGTCGAGGGGCGCGTCGTTTGAGTTGTCGGGTTTTTCGTTGTCCGCAGGTGTCTTCACGGATTTGCAGCTTGCCATTTCGAATCGTTGTAGAATTTTCTCAACATATATGAGTTGCGACAAAAAGAAACCAGACTCTCGTTGCTCGATCTGCATCCCCAAAAATGAGTCGAGAGATCCAATTGTGACCTTAAATTTCGAAGTCAGCAATTCCAGGAACGAGTTAACCACGGCCTGCGATGATCCAGCAATAAGACCATCATCGACGTAAATTGCGACGAGTAATTTCTCTCCTTCTCTAGTCCTTGTATAGCCGCATGGGTCAGCGGTTGAACGTGTGAAACCGTTATTTTCCATGAACGAGTTAAGCTTGTTGTTCCAGCAACGAGGAGATTGCTTGAGGCCGTATGCAGCTTTCTTCAGACGACAGACGAATCCAGATCCATCATCGGAAGCCTTGTGGTTGTCTCATATAGATGACAGTGTCAATTTTTCCATATAAAAGGCAGTTCGAACATCGAATTGACCAAGCACAAGATTTTCTCCAGCTGCAGTTGCAATGAAGGCTCGGATGGAGTCGTAACGAGCGACTCATCGTAATCAAGTCCAGGACGTTGAAACATTCCACGAACAACTAAACGGGCGCGATACCGATCAACCGAACCATCGGGCTTGTACTTGACTCGAAGAACCCAACGATTATCGATAGCGCGCTCACCCGGTGGCAACGTTACCAAGTCCCACGTTTCGTTCGAAAAGCGTCCAGTTCATCTTTCATCGCGCACAACCACTTGTCTGAGTCACGACTCTTCATTGCATCAGCGAAGTTAGTTGGCTCCAGATCTTCCTGGACAGCTTGTGTTAAACAAGCCAAAGCTATGTTTGCCTTTGAGTGATAAGTTTGATATCCCACTTCGTAGTCATCATATCTCGGTGGCAAACGAATCGAACGTGCTGGACCTAGCACTCGTCCTTGAACAACTTCTTCTGGTACAGGTTGAGCAGCATTCTCAGGAGGTTCACATACAGCATCGATAGTTTCTTCAGGAACATCATCAAAACTTTCATAGTCAGATTCATTACCTGCCTGGTCGTCGGTTTCAACTTCCCCTTTTTTGTCATCCTGGTCATCACAGCGATTTCCAAATTCAAGTTCGATTGTGTTCTTTGTAGTACAAAGTTTTTCTGGGTGAAAATCGACGTCTCGTGACTTCATTAAGCGATGTTTTGATGGTACCCACACTTTGTATCTGTATTGACTACATTTCAATAGCTCAGGAAAAACTTAATCGGCCTTATGAAATAAAACACCATATTTTTTGGAGTGGAGAAAATGCTATCAAAAAACTCCACTATTTATTTTTAATTCCATTTTTTCAACTGACACAAGTCCGGCACACGCCAGCTCTTTTCCTAAATTCTATACATACTATAGTGTGATTAAAATGCCACCAAAGTGGCAGCGGGACTATTGAATCCTAGAAAATATATCATTAGCAGATCCGTAGCGTTTCGTACAGTCCCCGGTGTCGGGAGACACAATTCCTAACACGTTACGGCTTGAGTAACGTCCGTAACGCTACATTGGTATCCTGATTGATAGCGCCCTCCACCGGTAAGACGCAAATTTTCTGTACCGGTCGTTTCAAGACTGTCGCGGCAGTTTCCACGGTAACACTTCGCACAGCCCCTTTGCTATCAGGCAATACCTCTTTAATCCTTCCCATTGTCCAGCTGGCTGGTGGCAAGTTCTCGTCCTTTAAGAGCACTAGCTGTCCGACTTTAACATTCTCGCGTTCCCGACGCCACTTTTTCCTTTCTTGTAGCGTAGCCAAATATTCACTCTCCTAGCGATTCCAAAAATCCTTAAACATTTTTTGCCGAGCGTTCCAAAGCTTCCTCCCTTGCAGATTACTCTCTTTTGCAAACTCAAAGGGCGGCAATGCAACAAGCGGTTCTGACACTAAGAAATGCCCAGGGGTTAATGCCTGCAAGTCCTGCGGATCGTCCGTCAGCGGTGTAAGCGGACGGGAATTAAGCACTCCTTCAACTTGGCACAAAAGTGTTGTGAATTGTTGGTACTCCATTACTGTTGCACCAACGCCACGTTTAAGGTGAAACTTCATAGATTTCACCGCTGCTTCATATATGCCACCCTGATGTGGGGCGGCGGGAGTCATAAATTTCCAATCTGTGCCCTTATTCGTCACGCGATCCACAGTTCCATCCATTATCCACTCTTTGTATGCCTTGCCAATCACTCTTTCAGCTCCAATGAAAGAGGTGCAATTATCACTGAACAATCTAACACATCTTCCTCTCCTTGCTACGAAACGCTCGAAACATGCAACGAAAGAAGCTGAGGTTAAGTCCGTCACTAGATCCAAATGCATTGCTCTTGTTTTCATGCATACAAACACTACGGCAAAGCATTTGTGCTGCGCGATTACATTCCTTTGCTTATCCAAATATTTCACCTGAAACGGTCCAGCGTAAGCCACTCCTGCAGATAAAAACGCCTTCGGGCCGGGAATAACCCTGTCCGCAGGCAGGTCTGCCATTATCTGTTCCTGATTTATCTGTCTTTGCCGTACACATTCAATGCAAGTTCGTATATAATTTTTCAATCCATCACGTAAGCGCAAAATCCAATAATTTCGACGGAAGTCCACGAATGTTACAAAAGTCAATACCAAAACTTGACTTTTAACGGGACTTCGGTTGCGCGGGTTCAATCGCCACGTTCTCGGGAATATTTCCCGGCATTACATTTGCCGCAACCATCAGAGTCAATAAAATTTGTCCTCGTCAAAGTGTTATGCCTTTTGAGACGGGGCAAATTTCATCGACCGACAGATTTTAGTCGCGGCACCTGCAGGACCGAGATGCGAGAGAGGGTAGGGAGCAAGGGTACTTACTTGCGCTGTTCGTCGGTCCGGTCGTGTCTAGTGAAGGGTGATTGATGCCTTCGCGTTAGACTGCGCTCGTGTTTTTATTTTCACTATTGTTATTTTTTTAAGTGTTTTTTGCGCACGTTTTCTGTTAGTTATTTCTTCTGTTATTTGATATATCCGCACTTTTTTTCACACTTTTTGTTTTTTTTTCGTTATCGGCGCGTTTTACTGGGACCGGAACAGCACACGTCCGTCCACTTTGCTGCCCTAGCCCAAACTGAAGTTTGGTGGGTGTTGCCGATTGCCGGCGCGCCGAGGCATGGATGCATCACATGCCCGGTTTAGTGAATCTACGATTCGCTCTGCCCCTTCCCTGGCACCTCCTGCCGACCTCGCATCATGCAGGAATACTTCCTCGAACACCTCTGTGTCGAGTTTCTTAACGGTCCATCCTCTATTCGTTCCATAGATAGGATTCCTTTTTCCTATACCCTGGCCAATCTCGAAGATGATGGCTAGGTGGTCGCTGTGCGTGTACAAATCGCTCACCTGCCATTGTAGGTCCTTGGCCACTGAATCGCTCACGTAAGTGATGTCAATTACAGACGCTCTCCCACCCCTTTGGAAGGTGTTTTCGCCTCCGGTATTAACCAACACCACATTTAGTCGCGAGAATACTTCTAGGAGTATGCGCCCTCTTGCATTCGTTTGTCGACTGCCCCATTCGACAGCTCAAGCATTGAAATCACCCGCTAATATTACCGGGTGATGGCGACTCGCGTCGGCGGCTAACCTTTCCAACATCGACTCGTACTCGTCTAGTGTCAGGCTTGGCGCCGCGTAGCAACTGTAGACGTGTATTCCGCCTACTTTTGCCCGCGTGAAGCCATTCTCTGGGCTTCTCATGGTATCTTCCATGGCTCGGCTCCAGCACGTCCATATCGCTGACGTGCCGCTGCTATCATTTATCCAGACGCCGCTGTGCAGGTTTCTATACTGCTCGCAGACGATTGCGACGTCGATTTTCTCCTCATAGACTGTCTGTGCCAGCAGATCTTGTGCATTTGAAGCACGGTTTAAGCGATACCCGCTCCCGCATTCGGCGTACCACCCAGCCGACTCGAACTTTACCTGCTGCGATAGCCTTCTTCGCAGCTTCAACAGGCAGGCTTATAAACGCCGTCTGAGTGCCCCCCCCACGACTCTCTTAGCCTGAGGACATCCTTTTCCTCGACCGTCAGACCTAGCTGGGTCCTCAGTGCTTCGCAGACCTCTTCCTTGGTTGTGTTTCGCGTTTTAAGCCTTAATTCTGGAAAAATTAAAAAAAAAAACAACAAAATTTTAAAAAACTACAAAAAAAACACAAAAAACAAAAAAAACTTTTGGAGTGTAAATCCGACCGTGCAACCTCCTCGTGGTACACTCTGGGTAATGCCAAAAGCCAGAAACGCTAAATAGTCCATTCAAAACGCGGGGGGAGGGGGTGTTCCAAAATAACACTGTTAAGAAAATCGAACCCTAAAGGTTTTTGGGGTCGCTGATCACGAAAATCGGGGGTCACCCTTAAAAATGCAAAAAACACCCCTTTTTAGGGGGTTTTCGCGATTATTTCAATAATAATGAAAACTAATGCAATGAAATACACTTTTTTTAATATTTATTTGCGAAGGTGGTTGATTTGTATTAAATCAAGGCGAACTTTATGATAAGGGGTAACCCTAAAGGGTTGAAACCACCCCTAAATCGGCTAAAAATAGAAAAATTGTAAAAATTACTTTTTTTGCTTCAAATTCGATTGTGCAAAAAGGACCGCGGGACCCCGATTTTCGTAATCAGCGACCCCAAAAACCTTTAGGGTTCGATTTTCTTAACGGTGTTATTTTGGAACACCCCAACGCGCGTTTTGAATGGACTAAAATCCAGAAACGCCGCCAACGCTGTGTATTCGCGGTTGTAATTTTCGCGTTGGCTTTGTCTGATGAAATATTTCATTGCCCATCCTTTTTCGGTTTGAGATGGAGGGGCAATTATCATGCTAACAGAGCGACTCGCTCTTGCCGGTGGTTTGTATCTCGCCAAGCGAGCCTTCACATAGCGAAAGCAGTATGCTAAAATTCGTAACGCTTTTTCCAATTTATCTGCATATTCCAACACGGGCATTCTCCGTAGCCAATCCAGCCCTTTCTCTCCTTTGCTGATATCCAATGCGACACTAAATCTGGTTAAGCTATATACTTTCAATTCTAAAACGTCACTGTCTGCTTGCGGTAATGGAAATTGTTCTTGGCCACTGGAGCCACTCTGGTCCGTGCCACCATAACTTATTGTCTATTAACTCCGAAAGCCTCGCACCTCGACTTAGGAGGTCTGCTGGATTTTGCTTGGTGTTTACATAACGCCACGCTTTAATTGGAGTTCGGTTTTGAATATCGCGAACCCTATTCGCTACAAATTCCTTTAAGTTGGCTGGCTCTTTGCGGATCCAAAACAAAGTAACTGCTGAATCAGTCCATAACATGATTTCAGTTCCTTCAAACTCCATTGATGTCGATACATCCGATAGCAACCGTGACAGCAGTTCAGCGGCTGCCAATTCCAAGCGCGGAATTGTCATTTTCTTCAACGGGGCCACTCTCGTTTTTGATGCGACCAGATTGCACCGTGCTGGACCATTTGGATACTGAGCACGTATGTAAATCACTGCTCCAAATGCTTTCTTTGAGCTGTCCGAGAAGCCTATCAATTTCGTTTTTATAGCATCTGATGTACCATACCATCTTGGAATTTTTATCTTTTCCAATAGTATGACCCCTTTCCATACGTTTGTCCATAACTCCTGAATCCCTTGACTTACTTCTTCATCCCAATCTATTCCTGATTTCCACAGCTCTTGTATTAACATCTTAAAAACTACTATTACCGGCGATATATATCCGTTTGGATCAAACAACTGTGCGGCACAGCGGTTCGTGAGCTTTCCGGTGGGTGTTGGTGTTTTACCAACATACGTAAATTGGTCTTCTTGGTTGAGCCATTTTACCCCTAACACACTGGTTAGACTGTCCCCGGAAAACACCATGCAGCTAGAATCCATGCCCCCCAATTCATTTGATTCAAGGGCTTGAATTACCGCTTGGTCATTGGATTTCCATTTTCTCAATTGAAATCCAGCTGCTGCGAGAATTTGCGCAATTTTCTTAGCCAATTTAATTGCCTCTTCTACCGAATCTGCTCCTGTCACACAATCGTCCATATAGAAGTCATCTATAATTGCTTTAGCTGCTTCCGGCAAAGTGTTTGCAGCTTCCTTTGCTGCTTGTATCATACTACGAACGGCCAGGTGTGCTGAGGATGTTAGCCCAAAAGTGACCACTGTCAACCAATATTCTTTTATATGCAGATCCGGGCTCTCGCGCCAAAAGATGCGCTGGCAGTCCCAATTCTCTTCATTAACTCTGACTTGATTAAACATCTTTTTGATGTCGCCGCATACCGCAATTTTGTGGCGTCTAAATCTCATCAGAGTCGTGTGCAGTTCCGTCTGTAGCTTTGCGCCAAGCATCTGATTTTCATTGAGCGATTTTACGAAATTTGTCTTACAACTCGCATCGTAAACTACCCTAGGCTTTTTTAACACACAGTGATGTGGGATATGGTAGCATATTTTACTGGGTAGTGGCGGCTTTAATTCTGGCATATTTTCCAGCCGTTTTTCGGTACTAATGAAGCGCCGCAATGCTATTTGACGCGAGCTAAGTATGTAATTTATTCCAGGTTTGAACGGAATCTTAACTACGAATCTACCGTCCACGTCCCGATAATGTGTACTGACTAAGTGCTCTTCCACCATTTGCTGCTCCTCCGTTAACTTTGATACTGCTCCAACTACCGATCCAATATTATCCTGTTTCCAAAGCCTTTCAACCATTCCATTCAACTTCTCCTTAAGTGCATCATCCAGAAACGAAAATACCTTTCCAGTATGCATGTCAACGCTCTCTATATATTCCCCCATCACGACTCCTCCAAACGTTGTGTTTACCAACGTTGTGCCGTCCTGAAGTGTCCTAATGTAGCGATCAAATATTTTTGCGACAACCCCAACTCCTAACGTTATATGGACTTGATCCGGTTTGGAATAGAGCGGATCAGCCAGCTTGCAATCCAATTTATACTCGTTTTGCGAAACATCCAACTCAGCGCTCGGAATTAGCGGACAAAAGTCATTTTGTGCCGGCAAAATCCAAAATGTTACCTTAATAACGCAATCCGAAACAAACCATGGTCGCACTTTGACCTCAGTTTTGCGGTTGATCATAAATGGCTTAGAATCTATGCCGACTACCTGACGCGTAGCTTCTGATGTTGGACATTTAATTATATTATATAATGCCGCCGACATAAGGTTAGGCTGAGCTCCCGTATCTAACATTGCTTTAAACGGCCCATACATTACTCCGTTATATTCCAATTTCACCGATGCAGTCGGTATCAAATACTTAATATCCTCTACTATTGTGGGTTTATTAAAACAATTTGAATAACATGAATAGGGCCAATTCTTTGACAGTTTATTTTTATTAGATACATTTTCTTTTTGACATTCTTCCATTTTATTTTCCAAAGCATACGACAACGGCTTGAATTCCGGGCAGTAGAAAATTTTGTGGTCCCCACCACACGCACCACATGGGTAATTATACTTGTTAGCCATTCCAGCGGCCGCTACTTGCGATGGTGTACGCGACTTATTGGCTCCTTGCTGTCTGCGACTCTCTAAGCGGGCCGAGTGCTCGTTGAGCCGATTTGCCTGATAATTTCCTTGTTCAATGCTGTTTGCACTTACAGCAGCGTTACAGCGTTCATCCAGAAATTTCACCATTTCACCAATGGTTGGCGTATTATTGTCGTTGCGGCGCAATTCCCATTCATATGCTGATTGCGGATCCAAACGTTCATGGACAACATGCACCAACACCATATCCCAATATTCTACCGGCAATTCCACACTCTCCAGATTGCGGATGGTCCTCATAGTCGTATCAGACAAACGCCGAAAATCTTCAGATGATGTCGGCAGTTCTAAAGGTTTTATTGCCATGAAATGTCGCAAATATGCGCGTGCCAGCGGATAATGCTTGTCGTACACCTCATTCAAGCGTTTCCACGCGTCATCGTAGCTTTCCCCATTAACCGGCCTTCCGGCCAGAGTATCACTAGCATTCTTCCGAATCGATTTAAGCAAATTCGTAAGCTTAAAAATTGGCTCTATCTTATCGTTCTTGTGAACTGCTGCTTCAAAGCGGTTCCGAAAATCTTTCCATGTCAGCAAATCTATCCCATCAAACGTATCCCAAGTGTTTTGAATATTCTGCTGTTGAGTCGGCATTTCGAGGCGAAATACCTGGCGCTCATTTGCAAGTAACCTTTGTGTGGTGGCTCCGCTCGCTTGCACCTCCTGCGTTGGCATACTCACTTGCAATTGTGCAAGCTGCCCTTCCAATTTTCCAACTGCATTCGTAAATTTTCTTTCAATTTCGCACATTTCGGCGTCCAAATTGTCGCGTTCCTCTTGATCCGCAGCAACCCGGATCACGTTCTTAGTTGCTTGCCTAAGCTCGGCGTATTTATCTTGACCCATGGCCAACCGAGCGCGTGCCGTATAAACATCCAACTTCCTTAAATCCGGTGAATCTACAAGCTCCATCCAATAGTTAAGGCGTGTTAACATTGAGGCACGCTCATGCAATGCTTGATCGTGCAGAAGTAGTACACTTGTTGCTGCCTCCGCAGCAGCCGTACCGTCTTCTTGCTGTATGGATCCATTAGCCATCCTATTCCACAAAAAAGGTAAAAAAAGTGAACAAAAAATCCAAAGCTGTTTCAGCAAATAACAATTCAAGAAAAAAAAAACGCAAATATACTTAAATTCTCAAATATATTCCAATTCTTCTTGTGCGCTACCCTAGCTCAACTTGTCTATTTGCGAAGTTTCCAATATGTATATGTATAATTAAATTATTAAATCAATTCGCAACATTAAAAGACAACTAACCCCTTTTTTTTGTTTTTAACTAATTAATTTATATTTACGCTAAGCCTGCTAAGTTTCTCACCTTTTTTTTTAACCGCAATATATACTTATCTTTTTGGGCGCTGATTTCCAGATCCGGCTCGAAGGACCATAATGTATTGACTACATTTCAATAGCTCAGGAAAAACTTAATCGGCCTTATGAAATAAAACACCATATTTTTTGGAGTGGAGAAAATGCTATCAAAAAACTCCACTATTTATTTTTAATTCCATTTTTTTCAACTGACACAAGTCCGGCACACGCCAGCTCTTTTCCTAAATTCTATACATACTATAGTGTGATTAAAATGCCACCAAAGTGGCAGCGGGACTATTGAATCCTAGAAAATATATCATTAGCAGATCCGTAGTGTTTCGTACAGTATCCATCCTTGTCGTTGACGTAACCAACAAAACGACCAAGAACTGCTTTGGCGTCGAATTTTGTTCGGAACTGCTTTGGCACATTCACATAACACTCTGTACCGAAGATTCTCAGGTGATCAAACGATCAACTCAAACGGTGTCTTGCCAGGAACGCGTGTCTTTCCGGTGCGGTTGATCACGTATAGTATACAGCGGTGTCACAAGCATGTGCCCAAAACAATGACGATAAACCGCTGACTGTCAGCATCGAACGTGCAAACTCGACGACATGACGGTTTGACTGTTCTGCGACTCCGTTCTGCTGCTGCATATATGGACACGATGGGCGAAACTCGATACCTCGTTCACGTAACAACTTCATCACAGCATCACATTCAAATTCAGTCCCACAGTCGGAACGAAAAATTTTCACTTTATGTAGTATCACACTCTCTCAAAAATGCGTCCAAATGTTCAGCCACTTCCGATTTGCGCTTCATCAAAAATATGCGAACAAACTGAGAATAGTCATCTTTAAACACCACGTAGTATTGAAAACCGTTAATCGGATCAACAGACATCGGGCCGTTTACATCAGCGTGTATCAGCTCACCAACTGCAGTTGGGCGATCAACACGGGAGTGAAAAGCTTTGTGATGCGATTTCCCGAGCACACAACCGTCAATCCGATGTATCTGACGACTTGCATGAAATACCAAAACGAGACAAAATATCACGCACGTGTCGTTTATCTTGATGTTCGAATCTTTCGTGCCATCCTTGAAGTACCTCAGTTGATGTGGCGAGATTACCTTTTACACAGGACACCTCTGGAATGCGAACGCGCATGTCCATGACGTACACAGATCTAATTAGTTGACCGGTCGCGGCAAGTTCACCATTAAACAAAACTTTCACTCCATCAGAGTTAAATAAAATGTCATTTCCACGTTCCACGTCCACGTTCAGCAGCTTGACGAATGGAGAAAAGTTGATGACGTGCCTCGGGGACATACCAGACATCATTTAGGGTTGCAGACAACAACCTGTCACCGATGCGAACATCAACTTCTACCTTGACGGATCCATATGCTAAAATGAAATGTTTGCCGGCCGTTTGAACGCGCTGTGGAATCGGGAACTTCTCGAAAGTAGCAAAATGCTGCTTGTTCGCTGATATGTGGTGCGTTGTGCCGGAATCCGAGATCCAGTTGTCAACTAATGCAACATCAGTGTTGACAGCCAATCCTGTAGCAAGAAACGAGCCTAGTTTAGAGTTTTGTTTGAGTTCCACCTTTCCACCATCAGTTTGCTTGTTTCGTTCTGCAGCCTCTCGCTTCCGACATTCACTGATGATATGACCAAGTTTCTTGCAGTACAAACATGCGCGCTTCTCCTTCTTGCCTGTTGCAAATGAACCTCGAGAATTTTTATTTTGTTTCTTTTGTGTTTGTTGTTGGACGCGCCTTGTGACGAGACTGAATTTTCAATTGATCGAAGATTCTCGATCAGAAGTTTTGTCGTCTGCTCAACTTCAGGAACCCGATACCAAGTCGAACGATAATATTGGTATTCTGGACCGAGCGTTTTGAAAATTCTGTGGTGCAGCAAAGATACTGGGAGCGTTGTATGAGGATTGCCGTTTTGAAGTTCTACGAGAATGTCATCGAACAGATTTGCCAATTGCGATGCGTGTTTGGTGATAGAAATAGCGTCATCTTTCGTTATTTCGAAAAAACTATCAAATAGCGTGTACAGACGCTGCAAAGAAGATTGTTCGAACACTGATAAAAGTGTATCTCATATTTCTTTGGTGTCAGTCATTTTGCGTACGTAGATTGCAGCTTCTTCATCCAGTGCCGTGCCCAGAATACGAGCCGCGCGCGCGTTGTCTCGTTGTCAACGTCTGTAGTCATCGGACGGTTCTGCGTTTGCTGCATGTGCGGCAGGGCACAACCGTGTACCGTCAACGATTGTAAAAAGACACTGTTCTTTCAAACAAAGTTCGATTTGCCCCTTCCACGTTTCCCATTGAGCTTCATATGCTAGCTTGCGGATGCTTGCCAGAATACGACCGCTCTCATCTTGTTGCTGTGCGGGTTCAGCCATCTTGTTCTTGGCTTGACGAAAGTTTTAGTCTAGAACACAGAATTGCACACAAAATTACCGAAAATCGCCACTAAATTTGATTTCAATGCGCAGTGGAAGCGTTCTAAGCCCATACCCTGTTGTGGGAAACAGGATTTTCGATAAAAACAACGCGAGATTTCGAGAAATAAAGAGATTTATTTTTAGCCTGTTTACAGCGTTGTCGTGTCTAATTAAAACTCAACTGAACAACTACAAAGAGTACCAACATACAAGAGAAAAACACTCCAATACAAAAGTGACATCTATATTATCAGTTTAAACTTTAACATATACTAAGTAGATATGGACAAACGCGAATCAAATTAACTTCAGGTTACGGCACCACAAGCTGGGGCGCTAATATCGAAGGGTTTTATGCTCCGCTATATATGGTTAGTTTCCGAAATAAACTTTTTCTGGTTTATGTGAAAGCATTTTGCGCATTTGAAAACAAAATCAGAAGCTGCGGCTTTGATTTTAGTGGCTGCGGATCTAAAAATAGATTCCTATGCGCTTACTCCTGTTGTTTTGTTCAGGAACAGGTGAAGTTTGACAATGGAAGAATGAAATGAATGGGTGAGATAATTTTAATGGGAAATTTGACATCAAGCGCTTTTTATTATGTTGACAAAATTGAAATGGGTTTTCAGGGATTATTTCATTTTTAAATTCTTTTATTTAACTTACACTGCTTGTCGTCAAATCTTGGAAGTTAAATTTGACCCACTTCCCGGTTTCGGATAGAGCTGAAATTTTGCATACACGTTTAGTTTGGATGACAATGCAATCTGGCCATTTTGTAAAATTATCAAGATGGCGGTTCCAAAATGGCGCTTATTTATTTAACTTACACTGTTCGTCGTCAAATCTTGGAAGTTAAATTTAACCCACTTCCCGGTTTCGGATAGAGCTGAAATTTTGCATACACGTTTAGTTTGGATGACAATGCAATCTGGCCATTTTGTAAAAATATCAAGATGGCGGTTCCAAAATGGCGCTTATTTATTTAACTTACACTGTTTGTCGTCAAATCTTGGAAGTTAAATTTAACCCACTTCCCGGTTTCGGATAGAGCTGAAATTTTGCATACACGTTTAGTTTGGATGACAATGCAATCTGGCCATTTTGTAAAAATATCAAGATGGCGGTTCCAAAATGGCGCCCGATTTTTGAAATTGTGCTCCGCGGCCCTCTGACATGGGTATCAAATGAAAGGATATGACAGGTAGAACACAATAAGCTATGTGGCGTCATTCCAAATTCAAAATGGCGGCCAACACTTACACTGTTTGTCGTCAAATCTTTGAAGTTAAATTTGACCCACTTCCCGGTTTCGGATAGAGCTGAAATTTTGCATACACGTTTAGTTTGGATGACAATGCAATCTGGCCATTTTGTAAAAATATCAAGATGGCGGTTCCAAAATGTCGCCCGATTTTTGAAATTGTGCTCCGCGGCCCTCTGACATGGGTATCAAATGAAAGGATATGACAGGTAGAACACAATAAGCTATGTGGCGTCATTTCAAATTCAAAATGGCGGCCAACACTTACACTGTTTGTCGTCAAATCTTGGAAGTTAAATTTGACCCACTTCCCGGTTTCGGATAGAGCTGAAATTTTGCATACACGTTTAGTTTGGATGACAATGCAATCTGGCCATTTTGTAAAAATATTAAGATGGCGGTTCCAAAATGGCGCCCGATTTTTGAAATTGTGCTCCGCGGCCCTCTGACATGGGTATCAAATGAAAGGATATGACAGGTAGAACACAATAAGCTATGTGGCGTCATTCCAAATTCAAAATGGCGGCCAACACTAAATTGCGGAAAGCTTATAATAGACTAAAAAGTAGAAAATATAACCGATCAACTTTCAATTTTGCACACACTCGTAGTTCGGGTAGTTAATGTGTATGAATGATGAGATGAATAGTTGAGTTAAGGGTGAGTTGATAATAAAGAAGCAATACACGTTACAAAAAATCACAAACAAACACAGAGATGCTGCTGTCAACTAAATTCAACTACTCAAATACTGAACTCATGTCCGTATGCATAATTTCAACTAAACCCAGGTAGCAGAGCTGAGTCGAGTTCAGTCAACCTTAACCCAACTCGACTCCCGTTTACATGTAGTTAGACTTGGGTTCAACTTGAGTTCAACTCATCATGTATAAGTACTAAATGCAATCTGACCTTTTTGTAAAAAAATCAAGAAGACGGTTCCGAGATGGCGGCCGTTTTTGCAATTATGTTCCACCGAGCCCACGACATGGGTATCAAATGAATACAGTAAACTGTGTGACGTAATTTTAAATCTAATAGAATTGCCATCATAAAATGGCGGAATACATATAATAAACTAAAAAGTAGAAAATAAAATAAATAGTTAAA
The DNA here is from genome assembly GCA_949987705.1 of Thereva unica. Taxonomy (NCBI): domain Eukaryota; kingdom Metazoa; phylum Arthropoda; class Insecta; order Diptera; family Therevidae; genus Thereva; species Thereva unica. Next base: position 54,514,894 of record OX465284.1, read on the forward strand.
AAAATTTTTTTAAAAAAATTCTTTTAATTAACTAAAAAATGTACTGAAAAGTAAAAAATAAAAAATATTTTAAAGAAAGCGTGAAATTTCAATTTTAATGAAAAAGTTAGTTAAAAGAATGGCGCATTTTTCATCAAAAATTGAAAATATAACTGTAAATCGCGTGAGATTTACAATAACCCTCAATTTTTTGCTTTGTTAATTTCAAATTCTAGCAAAATTTTTTGATGAAAAATGCGCCATACTTTTAATTAACTTTTTCATTAAAATTGAAATTTCAAGCTTTCTTTAAAATATTTTTTATTTTTTACTTTTCAGTACAATTTTTAGTTAATTAAAAGAATTTTTTTTAAAAAAATTTTTTAACCATTTATTTTATTTTAACGAATTTTGAATGACAAAATTTTAGATTTTTTTCTTGGGTAATTTAGTTCGTAGAATTTTGAAATTTTTACGGATAATTGTATTACTATTAAGAGAAATAAAATAATTTTTATTTTTAAATTCTTTTATTTAACTTGCACTGTTTGTCGTCAAATCTTGGAAGTTAAATTTTACCCACTTCCCGGTTTCGGATAGAGCTGAAATTTTGCATACACGTTTAGTTTGGATGACAATGCAATCTGGCCATTTTGTAAAAATATCAGGATAGCGGTTCCAAAATGGCGCCCGCTTTTATTTTACTTACACTGTTTGTCGTCAAATCTTGGAAGTTAAATTTGACCCACTTCCCGGTATCGGATAGAGCTGAAATTTTGCATACACGTTTAGTTTGGATGACAATGCAATCTGGCCATTTTGTAAAAATATCAAGATAGCGGTTCCAAAATGGCGCCCGCTTTTATTTTACTTACACTGTTTGTCGTCAAATCTTGGAAGTTAAATTTGACCCACTTCCCGGTTTCGGATAGAGCTGAAATTTTGCATACACGTTTAGTTTGGATAACAATGCAATCTGGCCATTTTGTAAAAATATCAAGATGGCGGTTCCAAAATGGCGCCCGATTTTTGAAATTGTGCTCCGCGGCCCTTTGAAATGGGTATCAAATGAAAGGATATGACAGGTAGAACACAATAAGCTATGTGGCGTCATTCCAAATTCAAAATGGCGGACAACACTTATACTGTTTGTCGTCAAATCTTGGAAGTTAAATTTAACCCACTTCCCGGTTTCGGATAGAGCTGAAATTTTGCATACACGTTTAGTTTGGATGCCAATGCAATCTGGCCATTTTGTAAAAATATCATGATGGCGGTTCCAAAATGGCGCCCGATTTTTGAAATTGTGCTCCGCGGCCCTCTGACATGGGTATCAAATGAAAGGATATGACAGGTAGAACACAATAAGCTATGTGGCGTCATTCTAAATTCAAAATGGTGGCCAACACTTGCACTGTTTGTCGTCAAATCTTGGAAGTTAAATTTGACCCACTTCCCGGTTTCGGATAGAGCTGAAATTTTGCATACACGTTTAGTTTGGGTGACAATGCAATCTGGCCATTTTGTAAAAATATCAAGATGGCGGTTCCAAAATGGCGCCCGATTTTTGAAATTGTGCTCCGCGGCCCTCTGACATGGGTATCAAATGAAAGGATATGACAGGTAGAACACAATAAGCTATGTGGCGTCTTCCGAATTCAAAATGGCGGCCAACACTTACACTGTTTGTCGTCAAATCTTGGAAGTTAAATTTGACCCACTTCCCGGTTTCGGATAGAGCTGAAATTTTGCATACACGTTTAGTTTGGATGACAATGCAATCTGGCCATTTTGTAAAAATATCAAGATGGCGGTTCCAAAATGGCGCCCGATTTTTGAAATTGTGCTCCGCGGCCCTCTGACATGGGTATTAAATGAAAGGATATGACAGGTAGAACACAATAAGCTATGTGGCGTCATTCCAAATTCAAAATGGCGGCCAACACTAAATTGCGGAAAGCTTATAATAGACTAAAAAGTAGAAAATATAACCGATCAACTTCCAATTTGGCACACACTCGTAGTTCGGGTGGTTAATGTGTATGAATGATGAGATGAATAGTTGAGTTAAGGGTGAGTTGATAATAAAGAAGCAATACACGTTACAAAAAATCACAAACAAATACAGAGATGCTGCTGTCAACTAAATTCAACTACTCAAATACTGAACTCATGTCCGTATGCATAATTTCAACTAAACCCAGGTAGCAGAGCTGAGTCGAGTTCAGTCAACCTTAACCCAACTCGACTCCCGTTTACATGTAGTTAGACTTGGGTTCAACTTGAGTTGAACTCATCATGTATAAGTACTAAATGCAATTTGACCTTTTTGTAAAAAAATCAAGAAGACGGTTCCGAGATGGCGGCCGTTTTTGCAATTATGTTCCACCGAGCCCACGACATGGGTATCAAATGAATACAGTAAACTGTGTGACGTAATTTTAAATCTAATAGAATTGCCATCATAAAATGGCGGAATACATATAATAAACTAAAAAGTAGAAAATAAAATAAATGGTTAAAAAATTTTTTTAAAAAAAATTCTTTTCATTAACTAAAAAATGTACTGAAAAGTAAAAAATAAATAAAATAAATGGTTAAAAAAAATTTTTAAAAAAATTCTTTTCATTAACTAAAAAATGTACTGAAAAGTAAAAAATAAAAAATATTTTAAAGAAAGCGTGGAATTTCAATTTTAATGAAAAAGTTAGTTAAAAGAATGGCGCATTTTTCATCAAAAATTGAAAATATAACTGTAAATCGCGTGAGATTTACAATAACCCTCAATTTTTTGCTTTGTTAATTTCAAATTCTAACAAAATTGTTTGATGAAAAATGCGCCATTCTTTTAATTAACTTTTTCATTAAAATTGAAATTCCACGCTTTCTTTAAAATATTTTTTATTTTTTACTTTTCAGTACATTTTTTAGTTAATGAAAAGAATTTTTTTTAAAAAATTTTTTTAACCATTTATTTTTTGATTTTATTTATGTGGCATGGTCAAGTCCAACCCGTTTTACCGTTAGCATGTTATGTCCTTCATGTAAGGTTGCAATGTCTCCTAGTAAGTTTAAGTTAGTCTGGATGGCGCGTGCGTAAAAAAGTTCAGCTCTCGGCTCGATGCATGCTGGGTCTAGTCCGTGCTGTTGTTGTCTATTCGGTTTTTTTTCTTAGGTTTATTAGTGGTTTTTAAATTTTAATACTTTATTTCTGTTTTTGTTAACTTCCCAGTATAGGAAGTTATTGTAATCGGTCCGAAAATCGAAATCGAAAATTTCAACGTATTTTCATCTTTCAAGGTCCCAGGAGCATTTTAAGCAAAAAATTGGGAGGAAGTATGTGTGTGTGTATGTACGTACGGATGTGGTCATTTTTTCCTGAACGATATCGCGCGAACCAAAACTGATATCGACGTCGTTGAGGTGTTGTTCGAAGCGTATTAACCGAAATATGATCTGAAAAGAATTTCATGAAATTCGGTTCAGCCGTTTTTTTGTTTGAGCGACGTAAGTGATTTTTGTACCTGCACGATATCGCCCGAACCACGAAAGATATTGACTTACTTGAGGTGCCGTTCGAAGCGTATTAGCGACAATATAATCTGAAAATATTTTTATAATATTCGGTCCAGCGGGTTTTTGGTTTAAATGACTTAAGTGATTTTTGTACCTGACCGATACCGCGCGAACTAAAAACTATATCGACTTCATTGAGGTGCCGAAAAACATTAATACATCAATTTTATATACATTTTCGTCATCCTAATCTTGTAAGTGCGCACATTTAGTTTGACATTTTAGCGAAAATATTGATAAACAATTGTGACAAATTCTCGGTATTATGCATATACTCTATATTGCCTATTGTTCATTTATTATTAAAATATCCAATCATAATATTCAACATCCATTATACTGGGAAGTTGATCGTGTGGACCGAAAGGGTCGAACCCACATCCCAACTAGTTTTTAATTTTGCTTGATTTTAAGTGTTCTGTAGTTTAATATTAATTTTGGAGTTATTTTTTTCCTGTTTTCTTTTGCTAAAAGTTTTTATTTTTTTCTCCATCTCGGAGGCTCAACAAAAGGTTACAGTTATCGTCCGGTATCGTGTCTCGTATCGCAGGAAAGCGGATCAGCTGTGTCGTGTTAATTAATGATTAAAAAATTAACTAAACTCATAATTAAATTCTATATTGTGAGGTGGTCAAATCTGGTTAATTGTAATTAAGTTAAATCTGTGTATTTTTAATTGCTTTTCCGTTCATGGTTTCTGAAACGTCAAAAAGCTTCCAAATACCATACAATTCAGTGCAGTTCACTACACCAAACGCAGGAAGTGTGTTTTTTATATATGATCATTTAATTGTAGTGGAATAAGGTCGTCGTGAATTGCCAGATTTGAAAAAAGTAGACAAATGTTTTACACCGTATTTCGTGGGTAAAAATACACATACATAAATAATTTACTCAAATTAAAATTATTTTACATGCAATTGATCACAGGGTGTTAGTGCACGCAAATCGAATACGCGAGAGTGCGGCTGTGTGCATCTTATGGAAGTGTTTTGATTTTTTTAGGGACTGTTTTCCAGTCCATCAATGCCCGGCTTGACAAGTTGTCTAACACCCTGAACTCTGTTGTGACCAATACGGGCTCCTTGATTGAGAAATTTGAGAAAATTTCTTCCCGAGTTGCAACAGCACTAGAATCGTTGGACGACATGCACTCGGCGATATTTAATCCGGTCGCCACTTCTTCCTCCTGCACTTTTAGCTCCTCGGCTTCTGCCCATCCTATATTGGACGACATAAAAAGGAATACCAAGCGTGTCAGGGTTGATATTGAATCGCTGTCATCAGCAGTGATTCAAAATCACAATGCCCTGAGCTCCCTGTCCTTAAAATTGGAGAGCGTCGTTGTTACAAATAAGACCTCCCCAGCGATGGCAGCATCTGATGTCGCTCTGCAGGCTGAGGAGCAGCCTCTGTCTTCACCCTGTCCCGCGCCTACTTCTCGTTCGGAGAACGTCTTCTTGCCACAGGAGGCCGGCCAAGCCATCATTGGTGACGGTGTCACCCCGAGTTTCTTGCCCCGCGTTGCAGGGATAGAATCGATCTCTAGACCAGTCTCGGTATCAACCTCTTCGACCTTAATAGTGGCCAACCCCCCGGTCACTGAAGCTACAGTTCCCCTAGAACCGTGCACCCCTCTGATTACGATACCGAGACCTTTAGATATCTTTATGTCACGATTCTCTCCTGAAACTACGACGGAGTCTGTCTGTGAATATTTAAGGAAGAAATCTATAGACCCTGGAACTGTTTCATGCAGAAAAGTCAGCAAGGCTTCCAAGCCTGTTGCTTCTTTCGTTTTGTCTGCACCGCCCGTTATTGCCGAGACTCTTTTAGATCCTGGTTTCTGGCCTGCTGGTGCCCTTACCAAGCTCTTTGTTCCCCGCACCCGTACTCGAGCACATCACTCAAACGTTTCCATTCCGTGAACACCAAGGATGCCAAAAAACTTGAGACCCTTTCCCTCTACTACCAAAACGTAAGGGGGACAAGGTCAAAAACTAACGACATCCTTCAGGCATCGATGGCTAGCGGGTTCGATGTCATAGCGTTCACGGAAACCTGGCTTCACGAAGGTATTCTTAATGCTGAACTCTTCGATTCCTCCTACCAAGTCTTTCGGAGGGACCGTCACACTGACTCGGAAGCTCGCGGGGGTGGCGTACTTCTTGCATGCCGCAGCCACCTTAATTGTAACCCAATTTCGCTTCCTAGTTTCTCTAACCATTTGGACATTGAGCTTGTCGCTCTCAAGATCTCTTTTTCAAAATCAAATCTCTTCCTGTTGTGCTGCTATATCCCACCAGATATGATAAGCACACTTGACGATGGAGGTATAAACCTCTATGATATTCTCATCTCCTGTATTGATTATAGCCTGAATATGATGAACACTGGTGATGAATTACTTCTTCTTGGTGACTTCAATTTACCCAATATTCAGTGGGTATTTGACGAAGCTGACGATAACTACCTCCCCGAAGGCAATTTTAATTCTAAGGAATCCTGTTTTCTCAACTCCTTATTCTCACTTGGCCTTAATCAAATGAGTGGTGTGACTAATATGTTAGGGAGGCAGTTGGATCTTGTATTCTTTACTGACTCAGGAAACATGATTGTTGAACCCAGTCCAATAGTCATGACGTCCGTTGACAATTACCACCCTCCTCTCTCGCTCAATTACTGCTTGAACTCAAGGAACAATCCTTGTCCGGAGGCGGTAACCCATTCCTTCAACTTTAAGAAGGCCAAGTTTAATGAACTCTCATCTAAGCTTGCCTTGACTGATTTCAACAGCTTACTTTCCGCAAATGAGTTGGATGTCGATGTGGCACGGTTTTATGCCGTACTATATGAAGCTATTGCTTCATGTGTACCTTTGGAGCCCCAAAAGCTGCGCAGTTCTACTCCACCTTGGTATAATAATGAGCTGAAGCATTTAAGGAATCAGAAAAATAGACTCTGGAAGACCTATTTAAAGGGAAAGGACTCTCCGAGTCTTATTACATTTACTGATTGCTATAACAGATGTCGTTTACTCTCTTCTGCTCTGTATGGCGAATATCTCAGCAGCATGAGGGACCAGGTTTTTACTGTTTTTAGAAACTTCTTCAAATTTGTCAACTCCAAGAAAAAAGCTGATAACTACCCAAAAACTATGCAGCACACTAACTTCCACGATTTGCAACATGTTTGCTTCATTCTTTCATCAATCTTTCACCCCTTCTAATTTTCAGCCTAATGACAATAATTTTCGTCACATAACTCTACACCGAGAGGCTACTAGTTTGTCTCTCTCAATCTCCATCGACGATATCATGAAACATATTGATGAACTCCCATACGATTTCACTTCCGGCCCTGACGGTATCCCTCCTGCTGTCCTTAAATCCTGTGTGGAGGTTCTCCAGTCTCCACTGAAAACCCTTTTTCTTAAGACCCTGGATAAAGGGTACTTCCCTACTCTTTGGAAGAATTCGTTCATAATTCCTATTCACAAAAGTGGTAGCAAGAACGAAATATCGAACTACAGACCAGTTGCCAAGCTGTCTGTCATACCGAAGCTTTTTGAATCAATCATTTATTCTGCAATCGTGCCCATCTGCAAAAAACTTATTTCTACAAACCAACATGGTTTCCTTCCAGCTCGTTCCACTACCACCAATCTCCTTGAATTGACTTCCCATGCTGTTGAAGGCTTCGTTTCCGGTTGCCAAACTGATTGTGTTTACACTGATTTCAGTAAGGCATTTGACAAGCTTTCCCACTCCATTATACTTTTCAAACTAAAAAAATTAGGTTTCCCTGAAGCCCTTCTATTATGGTTCCAGTCCTACTTAGCTGACAGGACCTACCAAGTCCTTTTCCGTGGATCCAAATCCGCGACCATTGAGGCGTCATCCGGTGTCCCTCAAGGCAGTCATCTTGGCCCTATCCTCTTTATTCTTTCTATTGATGATATTGTTACCTTGCTAAGACACTGCAGAATCCTGATTTATGCTGATGACATCAAATTGTACCGTCACGTAAAGAGTATGGAGGACTGCAAACTTTTGCAAGTCGACCTTGACACCTTTTACTCTTAGTGCGCTAACAACAACCTGGTTCTTAATATTAGTAAATGCGAAGTCATGACTTTTTGTAGGCGACGTGATCCTATAATTTATAACTACTCATTTTCTAGTGAGGGTGTCCCCCGTGTTAATTTTGTCAAAGATATCGGGATTAGATTTGACACCAAGCTGGATTTTGCTTCTCATATCAACTATATTTCTACCAAGAGCAGCTTAGTCTTGGGTTTTATTAAAAGGTGGTCCAAAGAATTTAATAGCACCCTGATAACTAAACACCTCTACATCTCCCTTGTCAGACCTTTACTTGAATATGCGTCCCAGGTTTGGTCTCCTTACTATTCTTCGCATGTTGGAAAAATTGAGTCGGTTCAACGTAGGTTCGTTCGATTCGCATTGAATCACCTTCCTTGGGAAGACCCTTTAATTCTTCCACCATATGAATACCGACTTAAGTTACTCAACTTAAACACTCTCCACAAGCGTCGTGAGGTGGCCGATGTTGTTTTCGTCCACCAGCTTCTTAATGGACGTGCCGACTCAGGTTTTCTAAGGCGCCGTGCGTCGTTTAGAGAGAGCCGATACAATCTGAGAGGACCACCGCTCTTACACATCAACTCCTCTAACACCAATTAATGCCGATTTGAGCCTGTTAATCGCATGTTCATTAATGTAAATAAAAATATTAATGTTTTTAGCGTGAGCACTAAGAAAGACGTGCTTAAAAGGAGGCTATTTGTTGTCTCATGACTGTTTATGTGTTTTGCATGCAATTTTTATTGGTACTTAATCTTCTATGTTTGCATGTCTCAGCTGAGCCACGGCAGTGGTAAATATTTCTCAGCTCTGCTGGGAAGTGCGTCTTCTGTGTTAGAAGGGAAACTCTCTCTCTCTCTCTCTCTCTCTCTCTCTCTATATATATATATATATATATATATATATATATATATATATTTATATATATATATATATATATATATATATATATATATATATACTAGCTGGAACCCGGTGCGCCTCGCTGCACAAATTAGCCAATAGTATGGCGTGCGCCAAAACAATTGGGAATCTCAAAATCGATGGGCAATGAGAGTCTCAAATCCCGGGATGCAAGTACATTTGTAAAGAAAAGTGTAACTCCGTTAGTTTAAAAACCCAAATCACTTGCTCATTTATATCCCTAATCACAATTCAGCGGTCTCACTGCCACTTTTGTCGTGGTCAGATGCTATGAGGGAGTGTTTTTGCTCGTAAATGAATTTCGAAGAAGAAATTACAATGCACGTCCGCTTGAACTTTATCCATACACGAAATTTGAATGGGTGTGAAATTGTCAGTTCGCCGCCTGTGTTTATATTTCCAATTCTTTTGGTACGCGCTATAGCTTCCGTTTATTTTGCAGTTGAGGTGATAAGAATTTTAAAATACAGTAGGAGCCATTTTCGTAATTTTGATTCCGAATAATATCGATGCTATCGATTGAAATTTCGCTATTTGAAACGACCAAAAGTTGGTTTTTTCAATACTGTTCCATAGATGTGATGCTTTCAAGCATGCATCCGTTCAGCTCATTTGCAGGCTTTGATCGAATTATACCAGGCAAAGTTGAGCAAGTAGTGTCAGAGCGCCTACCATGGATTAGGTTTTCCTCGGAAATCTTGAAAAGCCCTGTCATGCGCTTCGACCTATTTTTTATAGGCCATGGTGCGTTCGCTCCAAAATAATAATTTTGCACGGATGTGGCAATACGGGAGTTTTTACTGATGTTACATGTAGGTGTTTCTCTCTGGTTCAAATTCAATAGGAACTTGGGTGCTCAATACACTAAACATCCACCATCAAGTAGCGTTGATGCAATTCCCGATGATGTCACACTTCACACTATGAATGGAGACAGTTAATACGTTCAATAAGCAACGTTTGGCAACATTGGGTGAACTTTTCAAACATTTAACGGCATGATAAAGAGTAATTTTTCCGTAAGAAATATGAAAAAAATATGTCCCATGCAAAATTATTGTATGTTGAAAAATCAAGCACCTTGAAATCTATGCAAATTTCCAGGTACCATAGCTCAAAAAGAAAAAGCGACGAACATCTGATTATTGAATTTGTCGTCTTTTTGGCCGACATATTTTTTATAGGCACATGCAGCCGAAGTTACTTTAATCCAAGTTCAGAGAACCGCGTCCTTCGCGATAAATCTGATTTTTTCAACAAAATTGTACGGCAACTATCCGTAAATAAACTCCGATCGATCTGAAACTTTGGAAATCGTATTTTTTTCGGAAAAAAACCAAAACAAAATGGATCTGACTTCTTTAGCAGAAATTTGAAGAGTACCTCCCATACAAAATTTTTCTATATCAGTACACTACAGCTACCCGAAGGTTTCGAGATAGCCTATATGTTATTCTGAAGTATGAGCTATATTATTGTAAAGTTTCATTAAAATCTATTCAGTAGTTTTTGCGTGAAAGAGTAACAAAGATCCATACAAACATTCGCGTTTATAATATTAGTAAGATAGCCTATAGCAAAAAACCTGTGTGCGTTGCAAGGCTTTTAAATAAAAAAAAAAATTATGTGTGCGTTGTACGCGGTAGGAAAAAAAAACAATAAATCTGGAAAAAAAATCCCTCTTCCCAATCTTATCGGTGATTCAATTAGAACAGCGTTATGTATTCAAGTAGATGCATCTAAACATGTAACTTCTCGGTGAATTGGAATTTTAACTTTCTCTTTTCGGTTAGCCGTTACACTGCTCCCTTCTTACTCCGTATTCGTCCCGAACACAGCTTCCTCCAGGTCCCGTTTTTTCCGATCGAACTTTTTGGAAGCGATAAATGACATCGTTTAACCTCGTGATGACAATGTAGGGGCGCACAAATTTGCAAACTTCGACTCTTTCTACCGTTTTTACTGTTTCTATACTGGTTAGAGGGAATTTTAGAAATTTACTACATTTCAGAATGTGGCTTGGGAAAATTCGTGCGTCATATTGGACCCGAAATTTTGAATTTATAAGCTTTGATCATAAATTCGTTGTTTGCCCTAACAGCCCCCAGATACCGATTTTCATTGCAATCGGAATACAATTGGAAAAATTCGTCGGCCGTATCGGCGCGGCCATTTTGAATTTATAAGTTTTGATCATAAATTCGTTATTTGCAACCTTAGAAACCCCTAGATATTCACTTTCATTGGAATCGGAATACAATTAGAAAAATTCGTCCGCCATTTTGAATTTATAAGTTTTGATCATAAATTCGTTATTTGCAACCTTAAAATCCGCCAGATTTCGATTTTCATTGGAATCGGAACACAATTGGCAAATTCGTCGGCCATATTGGCACGGCCATTTTGAATTTATAAGTTTTGACCACAAACCTCTATATACCAACTTTCATTGAAATCGGAACACAATTTGCGTGGCCATTTTGAGTTTTCGGCGGCCATGTTGAATTTTTTTATAAATTATAGCCTATATGTTATTCTGATATATGAGCTATATTATTGTAAAGTTTCATTAAAATCCATTCAGTAGTTTTTGCGTGAAAGAGTAACAAACATACATATATATATATATATATATATATATATACAGGGTGAGAGAAAAGTCCGGCACCGGTTCGATATTTCCTAAACGGTAGGTTTTCGTGAAAAAAGTTTGAAGCAAAAGTTGCTCAGCTTGGAGGGTAGATTCGTTTGAACACAAAACTCACCCCCACCCACTCACCCCCTCGCAGGGGGTGGGGGTAACTCCAAATTTTTAAATAGCAACCCCCATTTTTTTTCACGGATTATGATTCTCCGAAGAAAAATATGAAACTTTCGCTTTTACATTTTTTTTATCCGAAGCTTCCCTGCACCCCCAAAATGAATTTTTGGGGATGGGGAATAGTCCGGCACCGGTTCGATATTTCCTAAACGGTAGGTTTTCGTGAAAAAAGTTTGTAGCAAAAGTTGCTCAGCTTGGAGGGTAGATTCGTTTGAACACAAAACTCACCCCCACCCACTCACCCCCTCGCAGGGGGTGGGGGTAACTCTAAATTTTTAAATAGCAACCCCCATTTTTTTTCACGGATTATGATTCTCCGAAGAAAAATATGAAACTTTCGCTTTAACATTTTTTTTATCCGAAGCTTCCCTGCACCCCCAAAATGAATTTTTGGGGATGGGGAATAGTCCGGCACCGTTTCGATATTTTCTGAACGGTAGGTTTTCGTGAAAAAAGTTTGTAGCAAAGGTTGCTCACCTTGGAGGGTAGAATTGTTTGAACACAAAACTCACCCCCACCCACTCACCCCCTCGCAGGGGGTGGGGGTAACTCTAAATTTTTAAATAGCAACCCCCATTTTTTTTCACGGATTATGATTCTCCGAAGAAAAATATGAAACTTTCGCCTTAACATTTTTTTTATCCGAAGCTTCCCTGCACCCCCAAAATGAATTTTTGGGGATGGGGAATAGTCCGGCACCGTTTCGATATTTTCTGAACAGTAGGTTTTCGTGAAAAAAGTTTGTAGCAAAAGGTGCTCAGGTTGGAGGGTAAGAATCGTTTGAACACAAAACTCACCCCCACCCACTCACCCCCTCGCGGGGGGTGGGGGTAACTCTAAAATTTTAAATAGCCGTTATGATAATTGAGACCTCCAGTATCCTGTTTTTCAAATCATGAATGTCAGCAGGCTTACTTTCGTAGAATGGATTTTTCAAGACAAGAACGATTTCTCAGAACAACAGGGTCTATCAGTGTAACTCCGCTTAATCAAAATTTCAATACTGTCTCTTTCTGAGAACATATCGTCTCGGTTAAGAATGTAACAAAAAAACAAGAACCTAACAAGAACGAATTCTCGTGGATACTTTTCAATAAACATTTGTAAAAGATCAGAAGGCAAGAGTGCAATTTCAGATCAATAGTTGATGCCTTTAAATTGGAAAAATCTTTTTCAAACTTTGAATACCGGCCTGAAATATCTGGTTTCATTTCCATTGGGATATCACACCTACGTTTTCTTCTAGAATTGTACTTGTAATCTAAGTTTATTTTATTATAACCATGCCTCTCACTGAACGAGAGAGGATTGAAATTTTGATTATGCGGGGCTACGGAGATCGAAAACGCTCTAATCAGGAGACTGCAAACCTATTTAATGAAACACATCCAGAACGTGCCATCCCGATAAACAAATCTACCGTCAAGCGAACAGTTGATCGGTTCGTAGAAACAGGTAAGTCCTTTAAATGGGTTTGCTGATTTGTTAGGTAAATGCTGCTTTTTTGCATTCAATAAACAGGTTCTGTCACAGACAGGCCGAGACTCGGACGTCCGAGAACAGCTACAAATCCTGAAACATCACTGAATGTTCTCCTCAACTTCACCGAAGATTGTCATAAGTCGACACGGAAAGTAGGTCAGGCAATGGGAATTAGCGATTGGTCCGTGCGAAAAATTTTAAAAACTAACAAGTATCATCCATACAAAATTTGCTTGGTACAAGAGTTGACGGACAACGATTTCGATCTGAGAGTCGAGTTTTGCGATGTCATGATGGATCGATATGATCAGAATCCAATGACATTTTTCTGGACCTGTTTTTCGGATGAGGCAAAATTTGAGCTAAATGGAAATATGAATCGACACAACAGCAGGTACTGGTCTAGTATAAATCCACACTGGATGAGAGATTCTCACACACAATACCAGCAAAAAGTTAACGTTTGGGCTGGTATTGTTGCAAATCAGATTGTGGGACCATTCTTCTTTGAAGAGAATCTCACAGCTACGCGATATATGAGAATGCTCCAAGAAGAAATTGTACCTGCAATCCGAAATATCGTTGGAGATCAATTTGAGCTAGTTCAGTTCCAACAAGACGGGGCACCAGGACATTTCGGACTGCAAGTACGTGCGTATCTGCATGAGACATTTCCCGGAAGATGGATTGGTCGGAGAGGAGCGATCGAATGGCCGCCACGATCGCCGGACCTGACACCCCTCGATTTCTTTTATTGGGGTTTCTTGAAAAATCGCGTCAACGAAAGTAAGCCTGCAGACATTCATGATTTGAAAAACAGGATTCTGGTGGTCTCAAATTCCATAACGGCGGAAATGCTAGCACACGTTACAAACAATTTCTACCAACGGCTGGCTCATTGCCAAGCAGTGGAAGGTCAACAGTTTGAGCACCTGCTTACATAAGTGAGAGTGCGTCGAAGGTTTGGAGTCATTAAATACTGAGGGAGCGACGAACCTCGGGGTCCTTCAACGCTTCCACTTTAATAAACGGCCCTTTTCAGGGCCAAAATGATGTGTGAAATCCGACCTGGAACCTCCACGTGGTACACATCGGATAACGCTAATCCAGGAGGTGATGTCTGATCGTCTACTTGTCAGTAACCACACGTCAATAAGTCGACAGTATTCATTCGGGAATGCAGGGAAGCTTCGGATAAAAAAATTTTTAGGCGAAAGTCTCATATTTTTTTTTCGGAGAATCATATATTTAGAATTTTAGAGTTACCCCCACCCCCTGCGAGGGGGTGAGTGGGTGGGGGTGAGTTTTGTGTTCAAACAATTCTACCCTCCAAGGTGAGCAACTTTTGCTACAAACTTTTTTCACGAAAACCTACCGTTCAGAAAATATCGAAACGGTGCCGGACTATTCCCCATCCCCAAAAATTCATTTTGGGGGTGCAGGGAAGCTTCGGATAAAAAAAATGTTAAAGCGAAAGTTTCATATTTTTCTTCGGAGAATCATAATCCGTGAAAAAAAATGGGGGTTGCTATTTAAAAATTTAGAGTTACCCCCACCCCCTGCGAGGGGGTGAGTGGGTGGGGGTGAGTTTTGTGTTCAAACGAATCTACCCTCCAAGCTGAGCAACTTTTGCTACAAACTTTTTTCACGAAAACCTACCGTTTAGGAAATATCGAACCGGTGCCGGACTATTCCCCATCCCCAAAAATTCATTTTGGGGGTGCAGGGAAGCTTCGGATAAAAAAAATGTTAAAGCGAAAGTTTCATATTTTTCTTCGGAGAATCATAATCCGTGAAAAAAAAATGGGGGTTGCTATTTAAAAATTTGGAGTTACCCCCACCCCCAGCGAGGGGGTGAGTGGGTGGGGGTGAGTTTTGTGTTCAAACGAATCTACCCTCCAAGCTGAGCAACTTTTGCTTCAAACTTTTTTCACGAAAACCTACCGTTTAGGAAATATCGAACCGGTGCCGGACTTTTCTCTCACCCTGTATATATATATATATATATATATATATATATATATATATATATATGTATATATGTGTGTGTGTATGTATATATAGATTTTCATGCTTAGCTGAAAAGTGCGCCTTCTGTGCTAGAAGGGTTAACTCTTGAATTAATAATAGATGTCGATGAACTTTGCGTTTGTTGGTTTGATGATTTGGGCTCAACAACACCGACTGTGTGTTCTATTTATTAACTAGGGGCAGGTACGTAGTGGGCCGGGAATGGCCGAGTTGGCTAGTTTTGGGACAAATGGAAAAAAAATTGGCAGTTATAGGGACTGCCGATGGAAGTGAAAACTTAGAACTTAGATGTTGAAATTCGATTCTTTTGAAGTAATACATAATTCTATATTTCTTGAAAGGACTAAATCTTTTTGATTGCACTATTTTCATTAGGACATTAACCAACTTATTAAAATATGTAGCACAAGTTATTTATAAATCCTACATTCGGCCTCTTCTCGAATACAACTCCCTCGTTTGGGGCGGCGCTCCAATAACCACCTTAGCATGATTAGATAAGGTCCAAAAAAGGGCCCTTAAGTTAATTAATGACGATACCGCTTTTTTTTTTTTTTTTTTTTTTTTTTATGTGGTAAATACAAGCTTAGGAATCACCCTTTGTACTACATGTCTGTCATGTCGTTCAAGTCATGGTCAGTGTCTAGTAGTAAGCTTGATTTGAAGGATAGAGGAGAAAGGATAGGTTAGGGGTCTGGAGGGTGCGTGAGTAGATGTCGATGAGCCTTGCGTTTAAACTCTAAGATATTATATGAGTTCGGAAACACCGACTGCGGAAGGGAGTTCCACAATCGAGTTGTTCTATTTATAAACGAACTACTAAAACGTAATGTGCGCGAAGAGGAGGGCTGTAGCGTATGCGGGTGAGCCGAGTTGGCTAGTCTTGTGTTGCGGGAAAAAATTTGCCGTGTAGGCATGAGGTTTCTGATTTCAGTGGAACAGTCGCTATGGTAATAGCGGTAAAATTTGCTAAGGGCTGCTACATTCCTGCGATGGCTTAAAGGGTCGATGGAGGAGCAAAGGGTGCTATCGCCAATGAGTTTGATGGCGCGGTTATGCACCTTGTCCAGCCAAGCCAAGGTGGTTTTTGGGGCACCCGCCCAGATATACGAGTTGTATTCAAGGCGGGGCCGAATGAAGGACTTATAGATTGTAGCCAGAGCAGTTGGCCGAAGAAGGAATTTGCATCTCTTGAGGAAACCCAGGCATTGGGAAGCTTGTTTGGCGATTTGGAATATATGATTATTCCATCGCAGATCAGAAGATAAGGTTACGCCTAGGATGTTAAGAGATGGGTCAGCCATTACATTCTTATTGTCCACTGAGATAGAGGGACGGGTGGTGCAGGTTTTTGTAGAGATGAGACAGTACTTAGTTTTGGTTGCGTTGAATTCGACACGATTCTTGCGGCCCCAAGCAAGAATAAGTTCAATGTCCCCGTTAATAGAATTGGACATTAGTTCACGGTCTACGGGACAAGGTCTGGCACGTGCTTGCCCTATATTATCGAAGGTGTGGGAGTAACGCAAAGTACCGTCATCGGCGAAACTGTGAAGTGGGTTGGAGGGGATTGAGAGCAGATCATTGATGAATATAAGAAAGAGGGCAGGTGAGAGAATCGAGCCTTGGGGAACGCCGGCCGAGATGGAATGAGGGTTGGATTCAACGCCATCCAACACTACCCTGATTGAACGGCTGGAAAGAAAGCTCTCAATCCAGTTCCTTAGAACTGAGTCGATACCAATAGCTTGGAGTTTAAGCAGCAGAGCGGGATGCCATACTCTGTCGAAAGCCTTGGATATATCTAGAGCAACCAAACCAGATTCCCCGAAGCGATGGATGTTTTGGTTGAGAGCCTCAGTCAGACACACAAGAAGGTCGCCAGTAGATCTTTTCGGTCTAAAGCCGTACTGCCTGTCGTGTAAAATTTGGTTGGATTCCAGATATTTCATCAGCCTTCGATTGATTATTATCTCCATGATTTTGGAGAGAACAGAAGTAATTGCTATTGGGCGGTAGTTTAAAGGGTCGCTGGCTTCACCTTTTTTGGGAATGGGCTGAACATGAGCTAGTTTCCAAGAGTTGGGATAAACTCCGGAGAAGTATGACAGGGCGAAAAGTTTGCGCAGAGGTTTAGCCAAAGGTGAGGCACATTTGTTAAGTACCATAGGGGGAATATTGTCTGGGCCAGTGGATTTATTGACGTTGAGATCTTTGAGACATTTATACACCTCGCGCGTTCTGAAGAAGATCCCGCCCATTGAATGGGCGTTGCGCTCGAGGACCGGTGGTGACGTATCAGCTTCGGGTAGAGAAGAATTTGAGGCGAACAGAGATGCCAATAAATCGGCCTTGGATTTGCTTTCTGTTATCACCTCCTCCCCATTGATAAGTGGAGGAATTGCGGAAGACGTGAAATTCTTCTTGATGGAAGTTACCAAGGACCAGAAGTTTTTGCTGCCTACGCGTGTATTTAGGATCTTACTTCGCATCTTGTCGTCAAATGACGTTTTGACCTTCCTGATGATGGAATTACAGGAGTTTCTTGATATCATATAATCACGTCGAAGTGACTCATTTGGGGAACATTTGTACGCTCTATAGGCGGCTTCCTTAGCATTAATTGCGTTTTTGCACTCCCCATTAAACCATCTATTTGGCCTAGGCTTTATAGACTTAGTAGAATGAGGAATGAACAAACACATTCCTGCCCGTATTATTTTGGTAATACAGAGCGCAGCATAGTTCGCACTGGCACCGCGGAAACACAAATTCCAGTCAGTGGCTTTAAAGAAACGAGTGAGACCCAACCAGTTGGCTTTCCCATAGTGCCAGACAGTTCTTTTGGGAACTGTGCCGGTTGGAGTGGAGGATGGATATGGGAAATTGGCACTGACTAGTTTGTGGTCCGAGTTGCCAAGGGGTGAGCTCACCTCGACGGAATATCGAGTGGGATGCGAAGTGAGAAATAGGTCAAGCAGATGGGCTCCGTGACCTGAAACATCCGGAATTCGTGTCGGACAATTAACGATTTGGTGTAGATTATTTAAGTCTGCAAAAATCTCGGCGTCTTTGCCAGAAACACTGGTGCCATTCGAGTAATTTAGCCAATTGGCATTATGAACGTTAAAATCACCCGCAACAATGATTTCGCACTCCGGGTGGGAAGATAAAAATCCGGAGATTCGTTCTGATATAGCATCGAAGGCTAACGTTGAGGCTTCATTACTTATATTAGGACTTCTGTATAGAAAACAGAAGAATATGACGTGGCTACGAAGGATTATTTTAACCCATATGTAATTAAAGTCGGAAGATGTGCTATTGCACACCTTCTGGAGAGCCACATCATTCCTAACATACATGGCGACACCCCTATGGTCAGAGAAATTGTGCACTAAGCTATACCCAGTCACCTGAAATCGATCGAGATCGGAATCGGTGACTTGAGTCTCACTTAGTGCGAGAATGGCCGGGGCATGGATATGTAGGTGGCACATCACGTGAGAGATGTTCGAGAGGAGACCCCTAATATTACAAAAAACAATAGAAAAATGTTTGTTTTTGTTTAGGGGCCTCCCCGACGCAAGGTCCATGACCTCATTTGTGGCTGACTCCGCCGGCGATGCAACCATCGGGGCTAACGGGAACAATCCTGTTGCAGTGTTATGCCTGCTAAAACAAGACGATTCCTATCAGCTGGCCGATAAGTGCTGCAGCGCCGGCGATGTCTAGCTCGGAGTGCGGGGAAGTGGAAAAACGGGAAAAACTTACTTGCCGTCCGTCAGTATTTTGATGTAAAGTCCCGTGCGGTGATCTTCACTATATATTTTTAAATCCACTACACTAATTAGGTTTGAGCACTTATAGCACTTGTTTGAAGTTTATTTTATTTGTTATTGATATTGATTATTTGTTGTTTATATTGAGATGGCGGAAGAATTATTTCACGATTATTGCGGAACCGGGATATTTTTTTTTTCTTTTTGAAGGCGGTTAGAGTGGACTGGCGACAAGACTCGACCGCACTCACTGCAAGCTCAGTCCAGGAACTGCTTGCTCCACCATCGACCCCCTGAGCCACCGTAGGAATGTAGCAGCACTGACAAAATTTTATCGCTACTATCATAGTGACTGTTCCCTCGAGCTAAACGCTCTCCTGCCTCCACGGCAATCTTATACCCGCAACACCAGATTAGCCCACTCATGTCATTCCCTCCACCTGCAACTCCCCCTTTCACGCACTCAACAAGATATGAATTCGTTTGTGAATAGAACAACTCGACTGTGGAATAATCTCTCGCAGTCAGTTTTTCCGAGCTCATACAACATCCAAGAGTTCAAACGCAGGGTTCATCACCACCTTCTTCAATACCCCCCCCGTACCTTTATAACCCCCCCCCCTCCCCCGTACTAAGCTTACTGCTAGACATTGCACCATCACGTGACAAATGACATGACGGACTAGTAGCACAAAGGGTGACTCCTGAGCTTAGCACTGCCACATAAAAAAAAAGTAACTGCGTGTTCATTAATAAGTGTACTTTTTTCTATAAAATTTAATGCTGCTGCATCTTCAACCGATATCTCAGAATTATTTTTTAAATTATGTAATAATTGTAGCTATTTTGACCATCCTATTTCATTAGCACTTATTGTAAAAAAGATACAATCGGGTTATGGTAACTAAAGTAAGAAATGAAAATGTTTGATTCAAATTTATCTAAGTATCGCGTAAAAACCGCATCGATCGTCGTTTTATATTTGGTTAGATGAACCAAGAATAGTAAACTATGCATCAAATCCCCAAAATATTCTTCCACGTGATGCTCAAAATAATATTCAAAGCCTATGTTCTCAACATAACCTATCTGTACAAACATACTCTTCTTTCCAACAAAATTCCAGTGCCCATAGAGAATTTCAAAAAGATTTTCTTGAAAATGATTTTGGCCATGTTTGTGACATTTGTGATAGACTGTGGTTTAAAAAAGATTTGAAAATTTTTGTCAATAACGATGAATCCCAATATTCAATTTATAAGAACAATGGTCGAAAACGCTGATTTAGCTGAGATAAAAATTTGCTCAACTTGCTTGACAACAATTAATAAGAATCGTGTTCCACCACTTTCGGTATATAATGGATTCAAATATTCTCCACTTCCGGAAAATCTAAGAAATTCTCCATTAGATTTGGTCACAGAAAGACTTACATATATCTCCAAGAATACCATTCATGCAAATTCGAAGACAGGAAAACAGATATTTAACACATCAGTCAAAATGACTGGTTTTATATTTTCATTTTCGATACTTAATTGAATAATAGTAGGCGGTCAGATTTATTTTTTTTATTCAAAATCAAAAGGTTTTTGATTATAATCGATTGAGCGCGTGCGCCAGTCATGAGCATGTCGGTGACGCGAACCCATAACATTTTCCCCTATCAAAAAGTGCCCAACGCGGCTGAAGAAGTTTTCACTTCAAAAAGTGCGTGTAGTTAAAAGCGATAAAAGTGAGCTGCTACATTCCTACCGTGGATTGAAGGGTTTATAGAGGAGCAGAACTGTGCTATCGCCAATGTACCTTCTTCGTTTTGCACCTTATTCAGACTAGCCAAGCTTGTTTTTGGGGTGCCCGCCCAGATGTAGGAGTTATATTCAAGGCGGAATGTAGGACTTGCAGATTGCAGCTGGCTAAAGGAGGGATTTGCATCTCTTGAGGAATCTCAAGCATTGATTAGCTTGTTTGGCGATTTGGAATGTGATTACTCCATCACATATCTCGGGCCTTATTCTCTATTACAATATTGTCATATTTTTAACGAAATTAGCCGAAACAGTATTCTTTTATTACAATATTGGCATTCATTAACATGAAAATTTAATAAAATTGGCAAATTTTTACTGTTTTGTTTTCGGATCGGATTTAACAATATTGTAATAGAGAATAGGGCCCCTGAAAATAAAATACGTCTAAAGGGCCCAATGTTCAAGCGCTCCATGCGACCAAGCCCGCGAGCAAATGTTCGTTTTGGCCCGCGAGCAAATGATCGTTTTGCCTTTGCTCACTGAGATAAACGGAAGGATGGTACAAGTTTTTATAGGGATAAAAGCTCACGCTCTAGAAGACAAGGTCTGATCTGTGCTTGTCTTATATTGACGAAGGCATCGGAGTAAGGAAGAGTGTCATCGTCAAAATTTGTGACGTGGGTTGGAGCGGATTGAGAACAGATCATTAATGAATATTAGAAAGAGATCAGGTGAGAGAATCGACCCTTGGTGAACGCCGGCTGAGATTCGACGTTATTCAGTACTACCTTAATTGAACGGCCAGAAACAGAGCCATCAAACCACGAGATGTAAATTAATTTTACAGTTTTACAGACTCGTCGAATGCTCCACTTTTTCCGTTGCGCGTTTATCTCTACTCTTAAGTTAAAACATATACATATGTAGTTTTAAAGAGGGGCGGCTTTTCTATCCACTCAATCAACTCAGTAATTTTCAAAGTAACAAATTTTAATAAAATGATAAGCATTTAAAAAAATTTTACCTATAACCCAAAGAAAATACTAAAAATAGATATTGTAGAAATGGCGGGTCTACACAAAAGAGGCTTTTGTCCGTCTTACTTTTATATTTGAATGAAACAGCCGACGGAATGGACAATGTCGACGGAATGTTTATGCATACATTTCCAGCAGCGGTGATATTGAATACCATGAAAGTCTTTTAATGTTCTGCTAATTTATACATACTAGAGTTTTCTATTCTAGATTTTTCTTCGTCTGTGCTTTCTAGTACTAACACCATGCTCTCTCTTTAAAGCTGGTCGTCCCAAGCATGCTTATAGCTACACAGTATGTCTACATCTAGAACTTTCTTCTTTAATAATGGCTGTTGTTGCAACCCGAACATCAAGAACTTCAACTTGTTTGCAATATTTTTGTCATCACAAAACAAGTAAAGTTTAGCACAGGTATAATTATGGGGTTTTATGGCGGGCTTCCAGTTCAATAAGGATTCCAGATTGGTTTGCTTTTACTAATTTTAAGTGTTTTTACTTACATTATTTTCATTAACTTTTAAAATTGATGCTATCAGAAGTAAGCGAGAAAGTTTTATGATGGTGTGGGATATATACATGAGCATAATATACCAAAATTCTTATAATTTTGGGTAGTTATTTACTAAATCACCCACCTCCGCAGGGGGTAGGGGTTGTAAGAGAGGTTGACCTGAACGCGTTTTCTTTGGAATTAGCCGTGGGTCACCCTTTAAAAAGTTATTCAGAGTTGATATTTTGTAAAAATTACTTTTTCCCAGTAATTTTATTAAATATAGGAGTTTAATAGGCAGTTATTTCAGCAACAACTTTGACTCTGGAATATAAACCCCAAACATGCTCCCAGAGCGGAAGACGATGGGGACTGATAAAACAAACAATTACCCTTAATACAAACATTTAAAAAAATCTTTCCAGATCGGAAATGTTCTTCTTTCATTGATTCGAATTTTTTTATTGTTTTATATTATTGTAAATAAATATATTTAAATTTATATTTTGAAATAGTTAAACCAAACTAATGCCTTAAATTTTCTCTATAAGCAATAATCGAATCAATACATAAGAACTAGAATTTAAAAAAAAACCTATTTCATTTTTCTCAGAATGAAAAAAAAACATCGATTACGTTCGCATCCATTCATTATTTTCTTCATTGATAAATTCACCGACCAAAAAGTCATCAATTTTAGCCCACCCACCCCCTTCCCAAACAAAACAGAAGGAATACCCACACAGGAATCTATTTTTAGATCCGAAACTTTTGGCTTTTCTTCCAACATAGTTCAAGGGCGTTGAAATGCTTTCTTAAATTCAGGCGCAAACCCGCTTTTTAAATTCTTTTATTTAACTTACACTGTTTGTCGTCAAATCTTGGAAGTTAAATTTGACCCACTTCCCGGTTTCGGATAGAGCTGAAATTTTGCATACACGTTTAGTTTGGATGACAATGCAATCTGGCCATTTTGTAAAAATATCAAGATGGCGGTTCCAAAGTGGCGCCCGATTTTTGAAATTGTGCCACTGTTTGTCGTCAAATCTTGGAAGTTAAATTTGACCCACTTCCCGGTTTCGGATAGAGCTGAAATTTTGCATACACGTTTAGTTTGGCTGACAATGCAATCTGGCCATTTTGTAAAAATATCAAGATGGCGGTTCCAAAATGGCGCCCGATTTTTGAAATTGTGCTCCGCGGCCTTCTGATATGGGTATCAAATGAAAGGATATGACAGGTAGAACACAATAAGCTATGTGGCGTCATTCCAAATTCAAAATGGCGGCCAACACTTACACTGTTTGTCGTCAAATCTTGGAAGTTAAATTTGACCCACTTCCCGGTTTCGGATAGAGCTGAAATTTTGCATACACGTTTAGTTTGGATGACAATGCAATCTGGCCATTTTGTAAAAATATCAAGATGGCGGTTCCAAAATGGCGCCCGATTTTTGAAATTGTGCTCCGCGGCCCTCTGACATGGGTATCAAATGAAAGGATATGACAGGTAGAACGCAATAAGCTATGTGGCGTCATTCCAAATTCAAAATGGCGGCCAACACTTACACTGTTTGTCGTCAAACCTTGGAAGTTAAATTTGACCCACTTCCCGGTTTCGGATAGAGCTGAAATTTTGCATACACGTTTAGTTTGGATGACAATGCAATCTGGCCATTGTGTAAAAATATCAAGATGGCGGTTCCAAAATGGCGCCCAATTTTTGAAATTGTGCTCCGCGGCCCTCTGACATGGGTATCAAATGAAAGGATATGACAGGTAGAACACAATAAGCTATGTGGCGTCATTCCAAATTCAAAATGGCGGCCAACACTAAATTGCGGAAAGCTTATAATAGACTAAAAAGTAGAAAATATAACCGATCAACTTCCAATTTTGCACACACTCGTAGTTCGGGTGGTGAATGTGTATGAATGATGAGATGAATAGTTGAGTTAAGGGTGAGTTGATAATAAAGAAGCAATACACGTTACAAAAAATCACAAACAAACACAGAGATGCTGCTGTCAACTAAATTCAACTACTCAAATACTGAACTCATGTCCGCATGCATAATTTCAACTAAACCCAGGTAGCAGAGCTGAGTCGAGTTCAGTCAACCTTAACCCAACTCGACTCCCGTTTACATGTAGTTAGACTTGGGTTCAACTTGAGTTCAACTCATCATGTATTATAAGTACTAAATGCAATCTGACCTTTTGTAAAAAAATCAAGAAGACCGTTCCGAGATGGCGGCCGTTTTTGCAATTATGTTGCACCGAGCCCACGACATGGGTATCAAATGAATACAGTAAACTGTGTGACGTAATTTTAAATCTAATAGAATTGCCATCATAAAATGGCGGAATACATATGTGACGCGATTCGAGAAAAGGGACCTACTGTCCAAAAAATCGATTTTCGGATTATGAGTGATTCTTAAGGTTTTAAATCTCCTCTTTAATTCTGTGCAATCAGAATTAATTTATTCCAATTACTTTCTGAGCAATAAATATTTACAAATGTGTCTTCAAAAGTGTTTAAAGTGGCAGCTCAGTGTATTCGCTCTCCTCCGTCTTTCTTTCAATCGCTTCTCCTGTAAAGTTTTCTTTTTGGACAGTAGGTCCCTTTTCTCGAATCGCGTCACATATAATAAACTAAAAAGTAGAAAATAAAATAAATGGTTAAAAAATTTTTTAAAAAAAATTCTTTTAATTTACTAAAAAATGTACTGAAAAGTAAAAAATAAAAAATATTTTAAAGAAAGCGTGAAAATTCAATTTTAATGAAAAAGTTAATTAAAAGAATGGCGCATTTTTCATCAAAAATTGAAAATATAACTGTAAATCGCGTGAGATTTACAATAACCCTCAATTTTTTGCTTTGTTAATTTCAAATTCTAACAAAATATTTTGATGAAAAATGCGCCATTCTTTCAATTAACTTTTTCATTAAAATTGAAATTTCACGCTTTCTTTAAAATATTTTTTATTTTTTACTTTTCAGTACATTTTTTAGTAAATTAAAAGAATTTTTTTTTAAAAATTTTTTTTAACCATTTATTTTTTTAAACTCTTTTCTTTACTTTCACTTCGGAGCGTCAAATCTTGTAACGTTAATTTAACCGCCTTTTACTCAATGCAAATGGATGAAACTTTGCAGGCATACATATTCCCGATGACAATACACGAATATGACATTTTGTTACATTTTTTGTTGTTGATTTTGTTGTTGAGTAACAAAAAACGATTTTTAATAAAAAATGCTTGGAATTATTCGTTCTACTCAATGTGGAGTCTTAAAATTCACTTCCCTTCAATAAAAATTGGTAAAAATTAACAGCCATGTGTATTTCCGACGAAAACACACGAAAATTATAGTTCCAAATTAAAAATGGCGGCCAAAAAAATATGATGGATTACATTGTTCTTTACAAGCCACCCGTTCGATATGGGTATCAAATGAAAGGTTATAACAAGTTGAATACAATTAGCGTCATCCTAAATTCAAAATGGCGGTAGAAAAATGGCGGCATAAAAGTGGCGGCCAACACAAAACAGAGGATCAATTTTTCTTTACAACGCGCTCGGCATGGGTATCAAATGGAAAGGAGTGACAATTAGAATACTGTTGTCTGTGTCCCGTCATTTCAATTCAAAATGGCGGCCAACACAAAATGACGGTTTACCCTTTTATTTACTTCGCTCTCGGTATGGATATTAAATGAAAGTGTATTAAAGTGAGTAAGAAAGTAAACTGTATGACGTCGTTTTAAATCAAATATGGCGTTCACTAAAAAATGGCGGAAGACATAACATAGCTACCAATAGCAAATAAAAATATGATTTAAAAAGATGCAAAAAAATATGTTTCCAGTTTTTAGTTTTTATTGCTCCAGCCAGTATACGCGAGCACAATACCTTTCAAAATGTAAAAAAAAACGTAGAGCGCTATTAGATTTTTGAGGGGTCATCAAATTGTGCATTTTTGGGATGCACTTGAGAACTGTTGTAAAGAAACAAATACAAAACATGTAAAAAAGTTTCCTTATTTAACATGATAATCTAATTAAAAGTTTGGAAATTGTAATGTATTAATTAACGCTATTCGTTACTAAAAAGTAAAAAATAAAAAAAAAGAAAAAAAAATTTTAAGAAACTCTTTTCTTTACCTTAATATATTGATCAGTTGTGAACACAAAATTAATATAAATACTAAAAAAATCGACTAAAAGGTAAAAAAATAAGAAGATTTTAAACAATATAAACTTTTAAATCAAAATGGAAAAAATCTCACACATTCCTTAAAGAAAAGCGTGGGGCGCCCATACCAACCTGAACTTAAAAAAACATGACTGCCGTGAGTACATTTTAACATTTCAGACAGCTACGAATTTTCACTAATTGAGCATTTTGTTTCATAAAAACGCACCCCACGCTTTTCTTTAAGGAATGTGTGAGATTTTTTCCATTTTGATTTAAAAGTTTATATTGTTTAAAATCTTCTTATTTTTTTACCTTTTAGTCGATTTTTTTAGTATTTATATTAATTTTGTGTTCACAACTGATCAATATATTAAGGTAAAGAAAAGAGTTTCTTAAAATTTTTTTTTCTTTTTTTTTATGTTTTACTCAAAAGTAACAAAATTAAAAAAATTGTCTATTTTATGATTATTATGCACTAATAAAGAAATAACATTTTTAAACTAATGTTGAAAACCCATTTCCATTGATTTTAGAGGCTTACAACAGAAATTCTCAACCCTAAAATTTAAATCAGTGTAACTATCGCCATCTAACAAACTAACCTGAAAGATGTTTGTCCATATCTACTTACTCTATAATCAATGTGGGTATCAAAACTAGTATTCCTTCAGTAGCAGCGAAACCGGTGTAGGAAGTTAACCTCGGTCTACACTGGTATTTTTGCATCGCGAGTAACTTTCTTGTCTTTACACGGAGATATCTGTGTGCGTGTCGATAATTTAGAACTAGACGTTATACACGTCAAAAGGTTATTGTTTTTATTTGTATGCAAAACCTCAATTGGTTATTGAAGTTAAATTGAATAAAATAAATATATAGATATATAACATTAAATCGAACACAAAATAAGGTAAGCAGTGATGT
This sequence comes from Thereva unica, assembly GCA_949987705.1. NCBI lineage: Eukaryota > Metazoa > Arthropoda > Insecta > Diptera > Therevidae > Thereva > Thereva unica. Next base: position 54,542,003 of record OX465284.1, read on the forward strand.
AAGATAATCCTTACTAATCCTTACTAATATTATAAATGCGAAAGTAACTCTGTCTGTCTGTCTGTCTGTCTGTATGTTACGCTTTCACGCCTAAACCGCTGGACCGATTTTGATGAAATTTGCAACAGACATAGTTTAGACCTTGGAGACGGACATAGGCTATTTTTTGTTGGAGAAAAAAGGGTTGAAGGGGGTGAAATGGGGTTCAATAAGTTGTAAGGGGATTTATTTTCTTTACTTTTTTTCTATTGTATAAAAAGTAACTGACTGAAAGACAACGCACAACCTAAACCGCTAGAGCTAAAGGGCTAAAATTTTTGACAGTGCATCCCTAGCGATTTTTCGAAATTCATCCCCTAAGGGGGTGAAATAGGTTCAACTCCAAACCGCTGGAGCTATAGGGCTGAAATTTTGACAGTGCATCCCTATAATGATGTGGACATCCACTAAGAAGCGATTTTTCGAAATTCATCCCCTAAGGGGGTGAAATGGGGTTTTTCCAAACCGCTATAGCTATAGGGCTGAAATTTTGACAGTGCATCCCTATAATGGCGTGGACATCCACTATAAAGCGATTTTTCGAAATTCATCCCCTAAGGGGGTGAAATGGGGTTTTTCCAAACCGCTATAGATATAGGGCTGAAATTTTGACAGTGCATCCCTATAATGGCGTGGACATCCACTATAAAGCGATTTTTCGAAATTCATCCCCTAAGGGGGTGAAATGGGGTTTTTCCAAACCGCTATAGATATAGGGCTGAAATTTTGACAGTGCATCCCTATAATGGCGTGGATATCAAATATAGAGCGATTTTTCGAAATTCATCCCCTAAGGGGGTGAAATGGAGTTTACCCAAACCGCTGCAGCTATAGGGCTGAAATTTTGACAGTGCGTCCCTTTAATGACGTGGACATCCACTAAGAAGCGATTTTTCGAAATTCATCCCCTAAGTGTGTGAAATGGGGTTAACCCACACCGCTGAAGCTGAAGGGCTTTAATTTTGACAGTGCATCTCTATAATGACGTGGACATTCACTAAGAAGCAATTTTTCGAAATTCATTCCCTAACGCAGTGAAATGGGGGACATAAACATGCCCATTTCTGCTTCAAAACTTGCAGATTTGTTGAGCAGAGGTGATATACGCAGCAATTTGTTTACCATATTTATTAAAAATATGCACTACTAGCATAAAACCCGCGTGCCTTGCAACGCCTTTAAATAAAAACTGTTTATTATGTGCAATGTTTTCCTTAAAAAAAAAGTCAGCTGTCATTATCCCTAAAAGGGTTTATTATAGTGCATATTTTTAATAAATATGGTAAACAAATTGCTGCGTATATCACCTCTGCTCAACAAATCTGCAAGTTTTGAAGCAGAAATGGGCATGTTTATGTCCCCCATTTCACTGCGTTTGGGAATGAATTTCGAAAAATTGCTTCTTAGTGAATGTCCACGTCATTATAGAGATGCACTGTCAAAATTAAAGCCCTTCAGCTTCAGCGGTGTGGGTTAACCCCATTTCACACACTTAGGGGATGACTATCGAAAAATCGCTTTTTAGTGGATGTCCACGTCATTAAAGGGACGCACTGTCAAAATTTCAGCCCTATAGCTGCAGCGGTTTGGGTAAACCCCATTTCACCCCCTTAGGGGATGAATTTCGAAAAATCGCTCTATAGTGGATGTCCACGCCATTATAGGGATGCACTGTCAAAATTTCAGCCCTATATCTATAGCGGTTTGGAAAAAACCCATTTCACCCTCTTAGGGGATGAATTTCGAAAAATCGCTTTATAGTGGATGTCCACGCCATTATAGGGATGCACTGTCAAAATTTCAGCCCTATATCTATAGCGGTTTGGAAAAACCCCATTTCACCCCCTTAGGGGATGAATTTCGAAAAATCGCTTTATAGTGGATGTCCACGCCATTATAGGGATGCACTGTCAAAATTTCAGCCCTATATCTATAGCGGTTTGGAAAAACCCCATTTCACCCCCTTAGGGGATGAATTTCGAAAAATCGCTTCTTAGTGGATGTCCACATCATTATAGGGATGCACTGTCAAAATTTCAGCCCTATTGCTCCAGCGGTTTGGAGTTGAACCTATTTCACCCCCTTAGGGGATGAATTTCGAAAAATCGCTAGGGATGCACTGTCAAAAATTTTAGCCCTTTAGCTCTAGCGGTTTAGGTTGTGCGTTGTCTTTCAGTCAGTTACTTTTTATACAATAGAAAAAAAGTAAAGAAAATAAATCCCCTTACAACTTATTGAACCCCATTTCACCCCCTTCAACCCTTTTTTCTCCAACAAAAAATAGCCTATGTCCGTCTCCAAGGTCTAAACTATGTCTGTTGCAAATTTCATCAAAATCGGTCCAGCGGTTTAGGCGTGAAAGCGTAACATACAGACAGACAGACAGACAGACAGACAAACAGACAGACAGAGTTACTTTCGCATTTATAATATTAGTAAGGATAATAAACCCTTTTAGGGATAATGACAGCTGACTTTTTTTTTTTGAAGGAAAACATTGCACATAATAAACAGTTTTTATTTAAAGGCGTTGCAAGGCACGCGGGTTTTATGCTAGTACATAATAATAAGGAAAGAAATGCAAAAAAAGAATAAATAATTAAATAAAAAATGAGAGAAAAAAATGACCAATTTTTGAGGTTGTCAGTCCTTAAATATTTTAGTTTTATAATACAGTTACAATTTTTATTTTAGTATTTTTATATGATAATGATGGATGATTTAGATGTGGAGGAGGCAACAGCCATATTATATTTAATTCAATCATCAATAAATATGCTATTAGCCGCAGATGCCGTAAATGAAGAAGTCGAAGCTTCAAGAAAGAGATGCTGGGTCAAGAAATGGCGGGAAACAAGATCGGAATGCGGAAATATTCAATCATTATTAAATGAATATAATTTGGCGTTAGATGGCGATCGATTCAAGTCCTACTTGAGAATGGATGAAATTTGCTTCCGCCGGTTGTTGTCACTTCTTGAAGATGACATTTCTAGGCAAGACACCAAACTGCGGCCTTGAGGTAATTGATATAATTATCAAATCTTTAAAGATATTATTATAACGATTTTTCAGTTTCCAGACACAAAAAGCGAGTGGCTACAGATCGCCAAGGAATTTGAGTGTCGTTGGCAGTTCCCACACTGCCTAGGCGCTCTTGATGGGAAGCATATTGCGTTTAAGCACAGAAAGCACAATGCTCAAATTTTTCACAATTACAAGGGGTTTAAGAGCATTGTGCTTCTAGCGGTTGCGGATGCATCCGGGAAATTTCTATTTATAGATGTTGGCTGTAACGGAAGGATCAGCGATGGAGGAGTCCTTAACCGTTCCGACTTTATGGGAATATTGCAAAAAGCCGATCAATATCTTCCTGTGCCTGGCGAAATTGGGAACAACCGGATTGCTCCGTATGTATTTATTGGAGACAACGCATTCCCCCTTCAAAATAATTTAATGACGCCGTACCCGTTTACAACTAGAGATCCTGCAAAAATTAAATATAATTACCGGTTAAGTCGAGCCAGACAGAATATTGAAAGAGCTTTCTGTATTTTGGCAAATCGGTTTCAAATTTTACAGAGACAAATACTGGTGGACGAAGTGAAAGCAACAAAAATTGTGCAAGCTTGTTGTGTTTTACACAATTTTTTAATAACTTGTAGCAACTGGTATATTGAAAATACTACCCCTTTCCAAGAAAACACCCCATCGTCCCTCGATGAATCAAATGGAATAGTGCAAGCTACAGTACCTACAGGAAGAAACGAAGAAGTTCGAACATTATTTAGAGAGTATTTTTCCGGAGAAGGGGATATTTAAACTAAAATTTCATTGTAGTATATTATTCATATGTTTATTCTTTTTCAAATAAAGTAAGTTATTATTCATCAAATCTAATAAAATAAAATAGTTTCTTTTAAAATTAAAAAACAATTCATATTAATACTTTTTAACATTCTTCAAGTTTCATAAAATCAATTTTTATTCTTCAAATCTATTAAAATCAAATAATTTCTTCTAAATTAAAAAAAAATCTTCCAACATATATGGCGTTCATTGTAAAACTAGTGCAACTTCATATTTTAAAATATTAGTAGTTGATTTGCTTTGGAGTCACATTTTGTCACGTCTTTCTTTCGCTATAAAAGTAAAGCAAATCTAGAAGTGCATTTGAATTACACTTATAGAGCACTTCTGAAGTTGCTTTACTTTTATAGCGAAAAAAATGACAAAATGTGACTCCAAAGCAAATCAACTACTAATATCTTAAAATATAGAGTTACAATTGGCGGCGCATATTATCATATAAAATAAATTAATTCTTTAATCAAATAACCTTTCTGTTGCAGTAGCTACAATATCCGAAGATGATGAAAGTGAGGACGCTGTTAAATTATTATTTAATATAGACACATGATGGTAGTTGATTGGAATTGGTGAGGCAGACGGTATTTCAATGCAATTACTAAATGATTGTTGCTGTCTGCTGCGTTGTAGCTTATCTCGTTCTTTTGATTTTGTTTCATGCACCCGCCTCAACAAGTCAAATTTTACCTCTTCAAAAGTCTCCTCCAATATGAGGGTTTTCAATTCCTCTGCTAAATACTCGCAAAATTTATCCTCTTTGGTTTTTTCCTTTTTGTTTTTTAATAATTGATGAACTATTTCTAAATTTGATTGTGCCTCAGTACACAACTCCTTCGCCGTATTAGTCGATCTTGTTTTTTTTGTTTCTTTCTGGAATATAAAAATATATAAAATATATCACTTTATAATGACACTAAAGATAAAAGACTAACTGGAACTTGGAATGCTGCAACTTTTTCAGCTTCATCCAACTCGCTTGACATATTAGTATTATTTTCCTATAAGGAAACAGAAAATGTAATTTGGAATACACATTTACTGTCACTTCTACCTCCAAATTGGATATTCCCATGCTTTCATCATTTAGATAAAAAAGGAATTCTAAATCCTTAAAACACCATAATTTTGGTGTATAAATATCCCCTGCACCCGCGCCACTTCTAGTTGAATTACGCACTTTTTGCCTCTCTTTAGACAATTGTGTTGTCAGCGTCCGTATTTTGTTTTTAATTCCCTGGACTGTCACTCCCGGTTTTATGCTTTCTAGTTCTTTTTGTATATAACATTTGTTCACTTCTTTTATTTCTTTTTAAATAATTCGCGTGTTTTACATTATACAGGCACTCACACCCCCTATATAAATTTATTAACGCCAAAGCTTGTTCTTTGGTCCAATTATCCATTTTGTTAACCTCTAAAATAATACTCGTATGTTTATACTTCAAGCGACCGTATGCGAATAAAAACCAAATATTTTGCGTACACGTCACAGGCAAGAAAGAAGAAGAGAAGCACATTGTGTATGTATTAAGTTTTCACGCCAAAATTTTCTCGTGAACAGGTTACTACAGTTCCCTCTTGACATTTCTATACCTCTCTCCTAAAAACCCGGTTCTACTGCTGCTGAAGCAATACTAGTTTAGATAGGGCCAATGGTCATATTTAGGTTGAGCGTATAACTTAAACGTCAACTGTCGTCGTCGGCATTTGTGATTTTCAATGCAAAGTTTTGTTTTGTAAATATTCAGCTCAGATAAACATGAGGATATTGTCTAGGCCTTATAAAATACGTTTTATACATTGACTATAGAGTAAGTAGATATGGACAAACATCTTTCCAGCTGGTTTATTAGATGGCGATAGTTACACTGATTAAAGTTTTAGGGCTGCAAATTTCTGTTATAAACCTCTAAAATCAATGGGAATGGGTTTTCAACATTAGTTTAATAATATTAATTTTTTATTAGTGCATAATAATCATAAAATAAACCAATTTTTCAATTTTGTAAATTTTCAGTAAAACATAAAAAAGCGGGTTTGCGCCTGAATTTAGAAAAGCATTTCAAAGCCCTTGGCGCATGTTGGAAGAAAAGCCAAAAGTTTCAGATCTAAAACATTGATTATAGAGTAAGTAGATATGGACAAACATCTTTCCAGCTGGTTTGTTAGATGGCGATAGTTACACTGATTTAAATTTTAGGGCTGCGAATTTCTGTTGTAAACCTCTAAAATCAATGGGAATGGGTTTTCAACATTAGTTTAATAATATTATTTCTCTATTAGTGCATAATAATCATAAAATAGACAATTTTTTAAATTTAGCTATTTTTTAGTAAAACATAAAAAAGCGGGTTTGTGCCTGAATTTAAAAAAGCATTTTAAAGTTCTTGACGCATGTTGGAAGAAAAGCCAAAAGTTTCGGTTCTAAAAATAGACTCCTGTGCTTCCTTTTATAATATGTACTTTGTTTGAAAGGGGGCGGGTGGGCTATAAAAATGACGATTTCTTGGTCGGTGACCGAGATTTTATTTATCAATGAAATTAATGAATGGGAAAAGAGATGCGAATGTAATCGGTGATTTTTTTCATTCTGAAAAAATAAAATAGGTTTTTTTGAACAAAAATGCTAGTTTTTATGTATCGATTTGATTAATGCTTAAGCTATGTATGCTGTTCCTAAGTACGGCTGTCAAGTAAAATGCTCTTATTATTTCTTGACCCCGGTACAGAAAATTTCGACAAGTAATGCGTTGATTTTTTCATTGTTCAAAATTGACATTTGACATCATTGCGGGAATTTTTTTTGAGTATTATAAAATATGTAAATAAAATTTTTCGAGTAAATATACTTATTGCAGCGCTAATTTTGCCGATAGGATTGATACAACAACAGGAAATATTATTGAAGGAGAATGGAGGGAAAAAATAAATCAAATGCAAGACAGTCTGTATCAATCATCTCTCCCATCTTGTATCGGAAGAAATACAAATATAGGAAAATACGTGAGAGTTGTTTTAAGAGACTACGTCGTGTCTTCCCTTGGTTCTGTACCTTGGCAAAGAAGAGCTGTAAACTTAGAATAAATTTAAAATAAAAACGAAAAAACTAAATTCAAATTTTTATTTATAAAACGAAATTATAATTCATTTGTTATTTAATTCCTTTCTTTTATTGTGTAGAAAGGTAAATATGCCATTGCGGACCATAAATCGGAGTCCATAGCACAATCATCGTCTACCAATGAAGGCTCCAACAGAGGATCGCCACCATCATCTCCCGACTTCGTCTTTGGCCTTTGCTTAGTCCGATAGCGGTAGCCCTCTCTTAGATAGGTCCACTCCTCTACTGAAAATGAAACGTAAAAATAATTGCGTTAAGAAATCACGAATAAACTTACTTGGCCTATTGAAAACTTCAGCAATACTTCTCCATGCACTTTGCAGTACGTTGGAGTTGCAGTCATCTTTGTGGGATAACTCCCAAATCGCTTCATGTTTTTTCACTTCGTTTGCCAACAATTGCAACTCCACCGTACTGAAGGATTCAATTCTGCTTTTTTTTTCTTTGTGAGTGTTGCTTTCTTCGTTTTTTTGGCGTGCTTCGTGCCACAAAATCTGAAAATAACTGCACCTCGTATTCTTCCATTCTGGAAAAAATACAATAAAAGAGCAGAGGAGCACACAGAAATTCGTATATAGTTTTTTTCGGTGTTGGATCAAATTCAAAAACTCCCTCCGCACAATAAAAAAAGGAATTTTCTCAAAAACCAAATTCGTCACGATTTTAAGGGGGTATTCTAGTGTAGAAATTTGAAAAAAATCACTTTTTTTTTTGATATTTTCAAAGCTTAACCTTTCAAGAATATGTCCCTAAAAGGGCTTGTTAAAATTTTAATTATTTTCAGAGATATAGTCATTTTAGTAGGGGTATTCTAGTGTAGAAATTTGAAAAAAAAAATGTTTTTTTTTATATTTTCAAAGCTCAAACTTTCAAGAATATGTCCTTAAAAGGGTTTGTTGTTGTTTGGAAAATGCTTTTTTTGAAGTAGAAGAAGGCCCAATGTATGGAGCATGAATCGCGGATTAAATGAACGTAAGTATAAAATGTCATTTTATGGTTCAAAGCCGGCGTAATTTTACCCTAAACTTTAAACGTGTTTATCTCGAAACTACATTTTTCAAAAAGTTTGCCATGATTTCTCAAGTTCTACTTGACCGATTTACTTCAAATTTTCAGTGAGTGTTCTCAATACATGTCTTTATCGTATGAACTATTATTATAACAATATAATGTTTTTTACTATTTTTAAAAAATTCCGAAAAGTCAAAAAAATAGGCCAAAAAACAATTTTTTTTTTCGGACAGCCGGAATTTAGCCAAAAACAAAAAAAATGCCACTTTTTCTTAGTTAGTACGATAGCAGCATTCATCTAAATTAATAATATGTTTTTTTTATTTTGGTCAGATAATCAGAAGGGTTGGAATCGTGGCAAACTTGGCGCGCCATTGTTTTTTACACCCTACTTCAACAACCCATAAAATTTACAGTTTTTAATTTTTTGACTTTTTTTTATTTTTTATGTATTCTTTAAACATGAATAAATATCTTGTGAAAAAATGGATACTAAAAATATTTTTAGTTTTTTATTTACAGCTAGTAAATTCTAGTACACTAGAATACCCCCTTAATTTAAAACAATTCAAAAATTCCACACTAAAATAATCACTTCAAATAATAATCACGTTAGTGAAAACGCCAAATCTACTTTCCGTTCAATCTTGGAATGTCAATTTCGGTCAAGAAACAATGGTCTTCCCAATTTTTTCTTAACCGCCTTAGGAAAAGGATCCATCTATGTGTCAGAATAGTACCAGCATTTTTCTTGAGCGAACAGCGTACTAGGTACAGAAATTTCTTGAGCAAAAATTCCTATAGCATTTCTTGACCGATTACTTAGGCGTTTTTTACATACACCTTATATGGGGAACATTTTCTTGACCGCCGTACTTAGGAACAGCATACATAGCTTTATAGAGAAAATTTAAGTCATTATTATGGTTTAACTATTTCAAAATATAAGCCCGGTATGCTAGGCTTAAGGAATTTGCTCAAGAAAACTTCTGCATTTATTCCCTTAAGCCCGGTATGCTAGGCTCAAGGAATTTGCTCAAGAAAACTTCTGGATTTATTCCCTTAAGAAAAAGTGACAGTCGGCAAGAAATTTTGGCATTTGTCTAATTGTCATTGCTGACAGTACAGTTGTTTTGTTAAGGGTTCAACGATTACTTAAAACGTAAGGCTTCCTTCAACTTCTACTTTCAATTAAAAAAAAACCATGAAACGTCAAAATTACTTAAAGAAATAAGTGCCTCGACACTTATTTCTGGAAGAAAAATTTTATCAATAGCGACATCTTTTTCTGGTGTGATTTCTTGAACCTAGCATACCGGGTGAAGAAATCGCAGCAGTAAATATTTCTGAACCATTTCTTGACAATTTTTTTTAAATAGGTTTAAGATAGGTCAAGTAATTACTTGAGCCTAGCATGATCGCGTTCAAAAACCTTACTATAGTAAACCACGAGGTAAGCTGTGGTTATGCTACATCACTTCACTTAACCACGAAAGTTTATGTTTAACCATGAAGGTTTTTGAACGCACCGTGGTTAACTACGTGGTAAAGAAAATTTAAAATATTTTTCCATAAAATAGTGTCGGCTATTTGCCTCAATTATTTCCAATAATTATTTAATTAAAATAATCTCACAAATCCCACTCTGATTTGTTTATTATTAACATTAAAACAAATGTCAAAAAATTGTTTTTTTATTCTTCTTCTTCTTAACTATCGCTAACCATGCTCCCGAGCATGGTTAAAATTTAACTACACCATGGTTAACCACGGGAGTTTTAGAACGCCAAAAAGTTATGCTCGTGGTTATGTTGTAGTTAACCACGGAGTTTTTGAACGACAAAAGTTTACCATAGTTCCATGGTTAACCATAGTAAGGTTTTTGAACGCGCTCCATACCGGGCTATAAATTTAAATATCAAGGCAAGCGGTAGTTTGCCGGGTTCGTAAGGGCAAACAGCTAATGCCTTATTTACGCCTAAACATAGAAAACATGGTGTTTTTTTTTATAAAATTATTAAACACGTGCATTTACGAACGAATTCAGTGTGGCTCAGTCTATAGTGTTTCTAATAAAATTTGTTACATTTCGAAGGACAGCAAATATTCATGCTAGGTATACAACGAACGCGCTAGCCAACTTTTTCGCGGTTGATAATACTTTATTGAGTTTTAAATAAAAATTGTCAGTTGTATAATTCCTTTGAATTCGTTCGTAAATGCACGTGTTTAATTATTTCATGCTATTAACGATTTATCTTGACTAATCCACACCACTTTTTTTTGTTATAAGTGTGTGTTTTAAACTGTCCCAATAAATAATTTCGCGCCCACGAACTTCTAATTCACATTTTTAATGTTTTTTTGGTGGGATATTAATTACAATAATATAAATCAATTAATAAAAAAATCTGAAATTTCGTTTAAAACTCTACTTCATATTTCTAAAAGGAGATAGTCGAATTAATGAAAGCCTGTTCCGATTTGGAATTTTTTTTAAATGTTTGAATTAAGGGTAATTGTTTGTTTTATTAGTCCCCATCGCCCTCCGCTCTGGGAGGAATCTCGCAAGCAATCTCTTTGAATAGCGACTTTTCCTTCCGCTCTAAAATTAAAAAGTTATTGATGAAATTGTGTACAATTATAGATTTTTTATATCAAAAGACCAGGGGCCAGTTCACGCAATTCGACACTCGACGTCGACATCGACGCTTTTTGAAAACGACATTAATTTCTACGACGTTGAATTAGGGTTCACGTAAGTCGCATTGATTATATACTAAGTAGATATGAACAAACGCGAGTCAAATTAACTTTAAGTTACGGCACCACGAGCTGGGGGCGCTAATATCGCTGGGTTTTATGCTCCGCTATATATGGTTAGTTTCCGAAATAAACTTTTTCTGGTTTATGTGAAAGCCCTTTGCGCATTTGAAAACAAAATCAGAAGCTACGGCTTTGGGTTTAGTGGCTGCGAATCTAAAAACAGATTCCTATGCGCTTTTTCCTATTGTTTTGTTAGGGAAGGGCAAAGAGGATGAAAAAATGATGATGATTTCGTAGCTGATGGGTGAAATTTTACAATGAGGGAATGAAATGAATGGGCGAGATAATTTTAATGGGAAATTTGGCATCAAGGGTTTTTTATTATGTTGAAAAATTGAAATGGGTTTTCAGGGATTATTCCATTTTTTTAAATGAGTTTTGAATGACAAATAGAATTCGTAGAAATTAGTAATTTTTACGGATAATTGTACTACTATTGAGATATATAAATAATTTCTATTTATGTGGCATGGTGAACCCGAAAGATGGATGGTGATATTCACCAAACCTTCTTCTTCGCTCGTTAATGGGATGAACTCCATATTTCCTATTATAAATTAATTTATTGAGAATACGCCTTTTCAACAAAATATTATCACTTAAGCTTCATACTTTTAGCATATCTTCCGGAGATAGCTTTTCTACTACTGAACAAGTCGAATCGCCGCTCGTATCCTGGCCGCCACCGCTCTGCCGCTCGCCGCTCATCGCTCAACACTCGCCGCTGGCCGCTCGTATCGTGGCCGAGGCTTTATACGTAGATGTCAATGAACCTTGCGTTTGATCTGTGAGGTGTTATATGGTTTCAACAACACCGGCTGTTTGTTCTATTTATTAACGAAGGGGAGGTATATGTAGTGGGCCTGCAATAGGCCGAGTTTGCTGTCTTGGGAAAAAAGGTGCATGTAGGTAAAAGCGGTAAAAATTAGCGAGGGCTGCAAATACTACCGTGGCTTGAAGGGTCTCTGGAGGAGCAAAAGGGTGCTATCGCCAATGCACCTTCTTCGCTTTGCACCTTCTCCAGCCAAGGCAAGCTAGTTTTTGGGGCACCTGCAATACAGGTTCGCGCCACGCAACCGTCAAAAACAATTAAATATATAGTATTTTATTACAATAAAAACTAGGGATTTATAACGAGTTAAAATAAATTGAGAGGACTATTAAACAAATTATTGTAATTACAACCAGACGCATTTTGATAAAGACTAATCCCAGGCTGAAGCTCTGTTAATTTATTTTTTCCAAAGATGAAAGAATAATAATATTAATAATGTTACAATATTGCTAACTAAATATCTAGGTAGCCGGATGCTCCCGAAGTATCGAGGTCATTGATGGTGGCTTGTGCCGTAAGGCTCGTGAACTTTTGGTTGGGGTCATGTGTCGTATGGGTTGTGGCCGTGGGAACATAACTTCTGCCCAGATATACGAGTTATGTTCAATACAATTCCATATAAGGCGGAATGTAGGACTTGTAGATTGTAGAGGGCCGCCTGCTGAAGGAGGAACTTGCATCTCTTCAGGAATCTGATAATTGATAAGCATTGCATTGATAAGCTTGTTTGGCGATTTGGAATATGTGATTACTCCATCGCAGATCTGGGACCTTATTTTCTATTGCAATATTGTTATTTTTTTCCGAAACTGCCGAAACCGTATTTTATATTATACAATTGTGACATTTATTTTACATGAAAATTTAACAATATTGGTAAATTTTTACTTGCAAGCTGCTTCGTCTTCTAATCGGATTTAACACTATTGTAATACGGAATGCCACTGAAGATTAAATTACGTCTAAAAGTACGAGTCCACCAAAGGCATTTTTTTTGACGTGATAATGACGTAAAAAGATGATGTTCCAAATGTGCATAGCTGCGATATGCACTTTCTTCGTGACGTCATTTTGCCGGCGAGCAAATGTTTGTTTGCTTTGGTGGATTTGTATATTAAGATGTTAAGAGATGAGTCAGCTATTAGATTCTTTTTGCCACTGAGATAAAGGGAAGGATGGTACAATTTTTTCGAGGGATGAGAGTTCACACTCTATTAGACAAGGTCTTGCCCGTTCTTGTCTTATATTGACGAAGGCGTACTACCTTAATTGAATGGCCAGAAATAAAGCTCTCAAAGCAGTTCTTTAGTACTGCGATGTGCGTTAATTTTACAGTTTTACAGAAAGCGTCGAATTTTCCACCTGTGCAAAGGAATTTGCACGCATAACTCTGCGCTCAAGTTTCTGCAAAAATGTATGCAGTTTTAAAAAGAGGCGGCTTTTCTATCCACTCAATCAACTCAATAATTTTTAAAGCTACAACTTTTAAGAAAATGACCAGCATTTAATAAAAAATTCACCTTTGAACCAAAAAAAATAGTAACACTGAATGAAAATATTGTAGATATGTATTAAAGAACTTGTTAAGAAACTGGCTGATGTGCATTTAGTGTTTAATGGTGGGAAAGAGGGTTTTGCCCGTCTTACTTTGATGTTTGAATGAAATGGCCGGCGGAATCCTTGTGCGGACAATGTCGACGGAATGTTTTTGCGTACATTTCCAGCGGCTTTCCTTTGTTTCACAGATAAAACTCAATGGGAAATCTTATGAATAGCTAGCTGTAAGGCTCACATGCCCAGCTACCTAGTAAGATGAATATTGAATATCACGAAGGCCTTTAAATTAACGGTTAATTTATACATATTAAAAAAGGTGGTCGTCCCAAGCAAGAGCATGTGAGTCCTCATCATTCTTAAGCCTGCCCTACACATCGAAAGATATATCCGGGCGATGATCCACAGATGCATCCGGGAATAAATCCGCGAGCCGTCCACACGTCCGCGTATCAATCAGTCTGTGTTGATCATCGGAAGACGCAAGACATCAAAAAATCGTCCACCTGCATTAAAAATGCGCACAACACTGATGCGTCGGCAGATGTGTGGACGCAAGCCTTGCGTTTGCTCTGACGTCTGGCTCAAAATCCGTCAAGAATGGATTCAGGACAGACGTATCTCCGGATGTTAAATATTGTCCGGAGACGAGCAAAAACCCCCTCTACACATCGGCGGATGTATCCAGGGCTGAGGCATCTTCCGATGTGTAGAGGAGGCATTATAGAGCCAAATTACACGACCAATCACTTTCCCAGACTCACTTTCCAATCACTTCCAATAAACCTGTTTTTTAGACAAGGGGGCGCAGGGAAGTGCATGTGTTGGTCTCACTTGTGAATCCAAGAAACATTTCGGTCTCACAGCAAATTACACTAACACAAGCATAACTTTCTTCGCTGGGACTGCGATAATTATAAGAATTTTTGTTGTTTTGTGCACAACCACATAGACAATAGAATTTTTACACGGAAAAGAGGCAGAAATTTAAATGCACCGTGCAATACTCAAATTTTACACAGACAGGTTTGACGTGAGTCCCAAGTGAATGGCCGTGTAATTTCACTCATTGCTACACAATATGTGTACATCTCTCTTCTTGAAGTTTGGCTCTCGTTGCAACCTGAACATCAAGAATTCCAACTTGTTTGCAACAACTGAGTTTTTGTGTCGACGGACCCGCCACTAATTATAGGTTTTCATGGCAGGCTTCCAGTTGAATAATGAGTCCAGACTGGTTTGTTCTTAATAATTTAAATTATTTTTATTTCCAATTGGATTATTTTCATTAATTAGTAAGCAAAAGGGTAGTTTTATTGAAGCTACCATAATTAAATGAACGGGTGGTGAAGTGGGATATTCATATACATGTACATATATATAAAATTCTTAGAATTTTAGATAATTATTTACTTTATCACCGCACTCCCGCAGGAGGTAGGCTTTGTAAGGGGTTGACCAGAGCATGTTGCTTTTGGAATTAGCCGTTAGTCACCGGTTGGTTATTCAGGGTTAAAATTTTGTAAAAGTAATTCTTATAAAAAATAGCAGTTTAATTCTCCCACCAAAAACTCACCGCATTTTTGGAGTATTGCGCGAACTTTTGCGTCTGATAAAGTAAACAATTACCCTTAAAACAAACATTTTAAAAAATCTTTCAAAATCGAAACTCTTCTTTTTTCATTGACGACTACCACTCTTGAGAAATATGAAGTAGGGTTTTAAACGAAAGTTTTTTATTGTTTTCTATTATTGCACGCAAATATGTATACATATATTCACATTTTCAAATAGTTTGCTCAATTTTCTCTAAAAGCAATAATAAAATCAATAAAAAAACTAGAATTTTGTTAAAAACAAACTTATTTAATTTTTCTCAAAATAAAAAAAACACGATGCTAAATTTCCCATTAAATCTCTCTTCCCATTCATTAATTTCTTCATTCATAAATTTCAGCCACCGGCCAAGAAATCATCGTAGTTTCAGCCCACCCACCCCCTTCCAAATCAAAACAAAAGGAATGCCCGCACAGGAATCTATTTTTAGATCCGAAACTCTTGTTTTTTCTTCCAACATGCGTCAAGGGCTTTGAAATGCTTTTTTAAATTCAGGCGCAAACCCGCTTTTTTATGTTTTACTGAAAAATAGCAAAATTAAAAAAATTGTCTATTTTATGATTGTTATGCACTAATAAAAAATTAATATTATTAAACTAATGTTGTAAACCCATTCCCATTAATTTTAGAGGTTTACAACAGAAATTCGCAGCCCTAAAACTTAATTCAGTGTAACTAGCGCCATCTAACAAGACAACCTGAAAGATGTTTGTCCATATCTACTTACTCTATAATCAATGTAAGTCGAATGTCGTTTTCCCAAAATAATTTCTCCTAAAGGTATGCAAAATCCAATGAAAATACTGCACTTTTCACATTATCCACAAGGGGGCAAGTTGCAAATAATAATAAAACTTCAATAGTGTGAGAAATTAAATTAATTAATTAAACAAATTCATAACATTATTGGAAAATCTCAACTCTGAATTTATGTTTGTACATCTAACTCTTTTCGGAGTAGTTATAATTGTTATTTTTCAACTAATAGTTTTTCTTTTTCTATTGCATTTTGCTCGTTCAGAACTGTAAAAAGTTTTGCGTAAAATTAAATCTGCTCTGCTGTAATTGGCAATACAACTCGTTTTTAATACAACAATAAATGAATTCGACGCCACATCTGGCGTCGAGAAGATTAACGACACTTTTAAAACGACAAACATAAAACGTCGACTTGCGTGAACCCAAAACGATATTTAACGCGTCGTTTTCAGTCGACGTCGAATTGCGTGAACTGGCCCCAGTTTCCGTGCAAACATTTCGTAAATCTACTCCGGGGTCTGTTCAAGATTTCTGCTATAGCAGCTTTTAGCAGCTATTGTCATGCTTTTCGTGTTCAAAACAGCAGAAAAGCTGCTAACGAAGCTGCTATTTTTGTGTCCAAGATTCGAAGAAAGCTGCTAATGTAGCTGCTTTTTATTGCTCGCACTTTCGACTGCAAGCAAGAAAGCAGCTACGAAAATCATACATGTGTGTGTAAATGTCATTTACCATTTTGCCAAAATGACTGACTCGAGTGAGGTTTTGTTGACATTAAACATATTAAGTAGTAAATTTAAGAACTGCAACTGACCGACCAGGCTTTTCTCTAATTTTGGGGAGAAGAATAGTTGACTTGGTTGACTGCCCAGTGGGAAAAATTGGGAGCGATGCACAGGGGAGCACTCTCAAGGGAGCTTTCTTGGAGTTTTCATAAATTTTATATAAAAAAAGAAAACGGGCAATTATCCTCATGTCCATAAAATGTGACATTAGCAAACTCAATAGTCCGGCTCTCGTTCGATACGGAGGACAAGCAGCTTTGGAAGTTGATAGAGTTTAGTTGGGGGACTGCTTTGGTAAAGCCACTCTCGGGCTTGGAAAGAAAAAGACAATTGCAAAAGATAAACAAAATAAAAGCTTTTCGATACCGGATTACATACCCACAGGCGCTCATGAATATTTCTTTTTTAAAAAGCATTTTTATAATGCTCCAACAACGCGTTTTTGGGAGCATAAAAACGTATGCTCCCTCGCAATGACATGCAATGTTAAAAATAATATAGAACGGGTATGGCAACGGGAGCACTCTATGCTTCTTTTGGAGCGCTCCAAGATGGCTCTTGGAGCATTCCTTTTTCCCACTGGGTGCATGAAATACTCATAGACATACATTAACAAAAAGCTATGCTAGCAGCTTTTTTGTGTCCAAGATATCATAGCAGCTTTTTCATACTTTGCTGTAATTCTGCTACTAAAGCAGCTTTAGCAGAAATCTTAAACAGACCCCCGATAAAATTGTCAGATAACAATAGCCTCAATCTAGTTCTCCATGCTTAGCCATAGGAGCAGCATGAATTTGTAGGTCTTTTGTTTGGGGGGCACCTACTATGCCGCTGTCTACTTACGGTTTTGTCACGCGTGCTCGCACTGTTTCAGTAAGGAGAGATTTATCGACGTACAAGAAAAGAACAAGACTTAACGATAACAAACAATTTTATTAAATTAAAAGATACAAAACTTTACGGAAATACAAAAGAACGCGTCCGTTTCGCGCGGTGGTTGACTCACTTCTGCTTTTTATGTCTTGTGGTGAGAATAACTTTTGGTGAGAATATATTTTGGTACTGCCACAACACTCCCCCTCTGTGGCAGATAAAAAATTCAATAATGTTTTTTGAATGTAACTCTCCTTCCAGCTCTCGAGATATACACTCACTCAAAAATGTGTTGCAATGTTTTGAAAATTCAATTATTTGTCCTTGACTTATTACACAAATATTGGGCGCAGGATGACTGGGATAATGTAGTTTTTAGTAAAAACTACATTATCCCGTTCATACATCTTCCGATCCTTGTGTGAATAGGATAGGACAAATAATTGAATTTTCAAAACATTGCAACACATTTTTGAGTGAGTGTATTTCTCTGGCTCGGATGATTCTTTTGATGGTTCGTTCTGCTGTTCCTCATTCGTAACGAAGGCAGCTTTAAGACGATCGATGGATACGTTTACTTTTCTTCCTTTCATGTCAAGCGTAAAGTATTTTTCGTTTCTTTCCAAAATCTTGAATGGTCCTTCATACGGTGGCTGCAGCGGTGTTCTGACAGAGTCGACTCTTACAAAAACGAATAGAGTGCTTTCGATGTACTTCTGTAAAAAAATGTTTCTTGTTGAGTGATCCGCTGTTTGTTGAGGTCTCAGCGACTCGAAGTTGTGCTTCAATTTGCTAATTAGCTCGTGCTCTGTCGGTTTCTCTAGTGATGGAACGAAGAATTCCCCCGGCAGACGTAACGTTGCTCCATAGACTAATTCTGCAGGCGTCGCGTTGATGTCATTTTTAATCGCAGATCCTAGTCCTAGCATCACTATTGGCAGCAGACTAACCCAATCTTGTGACTGATGACATTTTAATGCGGTCTTGAAGGAACGATGCCAACGTTCTATTAAACCGTTCGACGCTGGATGATATGCTGTCGTCCTAAGATGCTGGGTGCCAATCAAATTGGTTAATTCCTTAAAGAGCTTGGCCTCAAACTGCCGTCCTTGGTCGGTTGTAATCCTTGGAGGAACTCCAAACCGCGCTATCCAACCGGAGCATAATTCCCTCGCTATTGTTTCGGCTGTGATGTCTGCTATTGGCAATGCCTCTGGCCATCTGGTATATCTGTCGATGAGTGTTAAGCAATACCTATATCCTTGTGATAGTGGCAGTGGTCCGACAATGTCGACATTGATGTGTTCAAAGCGCTCGCTGGGCAGAGCATACGATCCTACGGCTGCTTTATTGTGTCGATGTATTTTTGCGCGCTGACAGGTCAGGCATCCCTTGGCCCACCTTCTGCAGTCTTTCCGTATACCGGGCCAAACGAATTTTTCTGCTACTAGTTTAGCTGAACTCTCGATTCCTGGATGACTTAAGTTGTGTATCTTCTCGAACGCGATCTTACGAAATTCTTCAGTTAGATACGGTCGAACTCCAGTTTTTGAAACGTCGCAGTAGAATGTGTCTGTTTCTTCTGTTAGTGGAAATGATTTTAATTTTAAGCTCGATTCACCTTGTAGCAATTTTTTTAAACAATCATCATTAGCTTGCAAGGCCTCCAATCTCCATTCTGTTTCTGCACCATGTGCAAGGGGCTTGCCCACGAACTACACGAAGGTCGACATATGCCTTCTTCAAGCATAATTTGGAATTCATTCTTAGCTGCTTTTAGCTTCTCTTGTGAAAGTCTTCTTGCTTTAGCAAAAACTGGAGGTCCCTTTGTGAGGATGTGATGACTTACTTTGTGACTTATTTTTTTTACTCAGCGTAGGTCGAGTTATGTCCTTGAATTCGTTTAATAAGTCATGAAAATTCATCAAATTGTTAATGGTCGACAGACTTACGATATCTGCGACGTGTACCGTGCAAGAAGCTGCGATCTTTGTCTGCTTGTCAATTAATTTTTTTTCGTGTAAGTCTACTTGTAACTTAAAATGCTCCAAAAAATCAGCTCCTACGATCGGTTGCGAGACATCGGCAATTACGAATACCCAGCTAAACTTTTTTCTTAAGTTCAAATTTAACGTGATCGCTTTTTCTCCATACGTTTTAATTTTGGTACCATTTGCAGCATATAAGGTAATTGAATTGTCAATTGGACGTTGTTTAAGAGATCCTACAGAAGCTCCTGGGACGACCGATATGTCCGATCCCGTATCGATTAGAAATCTCAGCTTGTTTGACCTGTCTGTTATGAAAAGGCGGCGATTACGATTATTTCGCCCGTCGCTAGCCGCCGACAGCGACTGACGCATCAGTTTTCCTTCTTGTAGTTGCAAGGATCACGGCATTTGGTAGATTTTTCTCTGAACTTGCGGTGATACCAACACCATTATGAATCCTTGAATAAATCTCTGACGCGTGACTTGCTTCTGTGCCGAGCTCTGGAATTTTTCGCAGAGTGCCTCTTAAAGGACTTTTGAAGCTCTAGAACTTCTGCTTTTAGCTCGCTGACCTGTTTCTCTAACGAAGAGCTGTCTGTTGCGGAGGCTGTGCATTCGGAAATTTGCGTGTTGTCACTAAACTCAACAATTTTGTCCGCCATTACCGCTATTTGGTTCAGTGATTCCGAGCTAAAAGATATAATTGCTCGTACATTAGATGGTAATCGTTGCATCCAAATTGATTTTAGCATTTCATTGATCATATTACTGCCTGCGAGCTCACGCATTTCTCTTAATAGTTGTGATGGTTTGGAATCGCCCAGCTCCAAGTCTTGTAGTAATTTTTTAATTCTCTTCTGGTCAGAGTCTGCAAATTGCTCAATCACTCTTGCTTTCAGAGTCTCGTACAACTTTTCTTTAGGAGGATTTAAAATAATGTCGCTTACCTGTGCTAAAACGTTGCTTTCAATTGCTGCCACAATTGTGTGAAACTTGGTGCGATCTGCTTTAATGCCTGCCGCTATAAACTGGGACTCTACCTGTGCGAACCAGAGCTCAGGTTTCGCTCTCCAGAATGGCGGTGTTTTAACCGACACTCGCGCAATCTCCCGCGTTTCTGCCTCACTGGTTGATGGCTTGTCGTCAGTTTGCTTCTCCTCGATCTCGTCCGGGTCCGACATTTTACACGTGTTACTTGGCAGTATTTTTACTAGATACGAAGTTTATACGAAGATGCACGGTTTATTCTTTATTCACTCCGCGATTAAAGACCAAAAACTTCTTCTTTTTTCATTAAGAACAAACGGATTTAACGAACCTCACAAATATTAAATACG
The DNA here is from genome assembly GCA_949987705.1 of Thereva unica. NCBI lineage: Eukaryota > Metazoa > Arthropoda > Insecta > Diptera > Therevidae > Thereva > Thereva unica. Next base: position 54,562,618 of record OX465284.1, read on the forward strand.
TCTCCCGATTTCATGATTTTATCTCTTAATGGACATATAATTTTATCTCTTATTTACACCTCAATGGAAACACTCATCACACTGATTATTTTATGCAATTCACAATTTTCGATTTGTTAACCCGAAAAAGATTAATTACTTAAAAATAATTTCCCGCGTCGCGACAGCTGTCAGCACTGTTTCTACATGAGCCTGAAGTTCCAAACATTCGATCGAACGATTTTAGAAAAAAAATTTAAATTTTCAAACGGACGATTGGACCTTAAAAAACAAGAAAATAATTATTTTTTGATGCCGGGGAGGCAGCGGAGGTCTCGAAAAATATGTACCCTAAATTATTAATTCCTAATTATAAACCTACCCCTAACCACCCCCTAAAAATGATTATTTTTGAAAAAAATATTTAGAGACTTTAGAACCCGCTGCAATTTTTAACACGCGTTAAGAGGGATGTTAGTAGATTCCTGAAAAAATCTCAAGTCCATAACATCGTCGGAAGCCACCCTTATGCCACCCTGAAGCCACCCCTAGAGGTGATTATTTTAAAAACTATAGTTAGAGGCTTTAGACCCCGCTGCAATTTTTACCACGCGTTAAGAGGGATGTTAATAGATTCCAGAAAAAATCCCAAGTCCATAACATCGTCGGCAGCCACCCTTATGACACCCTGAAGCCACCCCTAGAGGTGATTATTTTAAAAACTATAGTTAGAGGCTTTAGACCCCGCTGCAATTTTTACCACGCGTTAAGAGGGATGTTAATAGATTCCAGAAAAAATCCCAAGTCCATAACATCGTCGGCAGCCACCCTTATGCCCCCCCTGAAGCCACCCCTAGAGGTGATTATTTTAAAAACTATAGTTAGAGGCTTTAGACCCCGCTGCAATTTTTACCACGCGTTAAGAGGGATGTTAATAGATTCCAGAAAAAATCCCAAGTCCATAACATCGTCGGCAGCCGCCCTTATGCCACCCTGAAGCCACCCCTAGAGGTGATTATTTTAAAAACTATAGTTAGAGGCTTTAGACCCCGCTGCAATTTTTACCACGCGTTAAGAGGGATGTTAATAGATTCCAGAAAAAATCCCAAGTCCATAACATCGCCGGCAGCCACCCTTATGCCACCCTGAAGCAACCCTTAGAGGTGATTATTTTAAAAACTATAGTTAGAGGCTTTAGACCCCGCTGCAATTTTTACCACGCGTTAAGAGGGATGTTAATAGATTCCAGAAAAAATCCCAAGTCCATAACATCGCCGGCAGCCACCCTTACGCCACCCTGAAGCGACCCCTAGAGGTGATTATTTTAAAAACTATAGTTAGAGGCTTTAGACCCCGCTGCAATTTTTACCACGCGTTAAGAGGGATGTTAATAGATTCCAGAAAAAATCCCAAGTCCATAACATCGCCGGCAGCCGCCATTATGCCACCCTGAAGCCACCCCTAGAGGTGATTATTTTAAAAACTATAGTTAGAGGCTTTAGACCCCGCTGCAATTTTTACCACGCGTTAAGAGGGATGTTAATAGATTCCAGAAAAAATCCCAAGTCCATAACATCGCCGGCAGCCACCCTTATGCCACCCTGAAGCCACCCTTAGAGGTGATTATTTTAAAAACTATAGTTAGAGGCTTTAGACCCCGCTGCAATTTTTACCACGCGTTAAGAGGGATGTTAATAGATTCCAGTAAAAATCCCAAGTCCATAACATCGTCGGCAGCCACCCTTATGCCACCCTGAAGCAACCCCTAGAGGTGATTATTTTAAAAACTATAGTTAGAGGCTTTAGACCCCGCTGCAATTTTTACCACGCGTTAAGAGGGATGTTAATAGATTCCATAAAAAATCCCAAGTCTATAACATCGTCGGCAGCCACCCTTACGCCACCCTGAAGCGACCCCTAGAGGTGATTATTTTAAAAACTATAGTTAGAGGCTTTAGACCCCGCTGCAATTTTTACCACGCGTTAAGAGGGATGTTAATAGATTCCAGAAAAAATCCCAAGTCCATAACATCGTCGGCAGCCACCCTTATGCCACCCCTAGAGGTGATTATTTTAAAAACTATAGTTAGAGGCTTTAGAACCCGCTGCAATTTTTACCACGCGTTAAGAGGGATGTTAATAGATTCCAGAAAAAATCCCAAGTCCATAACATCGTCGGCAGCCGCCCTTATGCCACCCTGAAGCCACCCCTAGAGGTGATTATTTTAAAAACTATAGTTAGAGGCTTTAGACCCCGCTGCAATTTTTACCACGCGTTAAGAGGGATGTTAATAGATTCCAGTAAAAATCCCAAGTCCATAACATCGCCGGCAGCCGCCATTATGCCACCCTGAAGCCACCCCTAGAGGTGATTATTTTAAAAACTATAGTTAGAGGCTTTAGACCCCGCTGCAATTTTTACCACGCGTTAAGAGGGATGTTAATAGATTCCAGAAAAAATCCCAAGTCCATAACATCGTCGGCAGCCACCCTTATGCCACCCCTAGAGGTGATTATTTTAAAAACTATAGTTAGAGGCTTTAGACCCCGCTGCAATTTTTACCACGCGTTAAGAGGGATGTTAATAGATTCCAGAAAAAATCCCAAGTCCATAACATCGTCGGCAGCCGCCCTTATGCCACCCTGAAGCCACCCCTAGAGGTGATTATTTTAAAAACTATAGTTAGAGGCTTTAGACCCCGCTGCAATTTTTACCACGCGTTAAGAGGGATGTTAATAGATTCCAGTAAAAATCCCAAGTCCATAACATCGCCGGCAGCCACCCTTATGCCACCCTGAAGCAACCCCTAGAGGTGATTATTTTAAAAACTATAGCTAGAGGCTTTAGAACCCGCTGCAATTTTTACCACGCGTTAAGAGGGATGTTAATAGATTCCAGAAAAAATCCCAAGTCCATAACATCGTCGGCAGCCACCCTTATGCCACCCTGAAGCCACCCCAAGAGGTGATTATTTTAAAAACTATAGTTAGAGGCTTTAGACCCCGCTGCAATTTTTACCACGCGTTAAGAGGGATGTTAATAGATTCCAGAAAAAATCCCAAGTCTATGAAATCGTCGGCAGCCACCCTTATGCCACCCTGAAACCACCCCTAGAGGTGATTATTTTAAAAACTATAGCTAGAGGCTTTAGACCCCGCTGCAATTTTTACCACGCGTTAAGAGGGATGTTAATAGATTCCAGAAAAAATCCCAAGTCCATAACATCGTCGGCAGCCACCCTTATGCCACCCTGAAGTCACCCCTAGAGGTGATTATTTTAAAAACTATAGTTAGAGGCTTTAGACCCCGCTGCAATTTTTACCACGCGTTAAGAGGGATGTTAATAGATTCCAGAAAAAATCCCAAGTCTATAACATCGTCGGCAGCCACCCTTATGCCACCCTGAAGTCACCCCTACAGGTGATTATTTTAAAAACTATAGTTAGAGGCTTGAGACCCCGCTGCAATTTTTACCACGCGTTAAGAGGGATGTTAATAGATTCCAGAAAAAATCCCAAGTCCATAACATCGCCGGCAGCCACCCTTATGCCACCCTGAAGCCACCCTTAGAGGTGATTATTTTAAAAACTATAGTTAGAGGCTTTAGACCCCGCTGCAATTTTTACCACGCGTTAAGAGGGATGTTAATAGATTCCAGTAAAAATCCCAAGTCCATAACATCGTCGGCAGCCACCCTTATGCCACCCTGAAGCAACCCCTAGAGGTGATTATTTTAAAATCTATAGTTAGAGGCTGTAGACCCCGCTGCAATTTTTACCACGCGTTAAGAGGGATGTTAATAGATTCCATAAAAAATCCCAAGTCTATAACATCGTCAGCAGCCACCCTTACGCCACCCTGAAGCGACCCCTAGAGGTGATTATTTTAAAAACTATAGTTAGAGGCTTTAGACCCCGCTGAAATTTTTACCACGCGTTAAGAGGGATGTTAATAGATTCCAGAAAAAATCCCAAGTCTATGAAATCGTCGGCAGCCACCCTTATGCCACCCTGAAGCCACCCCTAGAGGTGATTATTTTAAAAACTATAGCTAGAGGCTTTAGACCCCGCTGCAATTTTTACCACGCGTTAAGAGGGATGTTAATAGATTCCAGAAAAAATCCCAAGTCCATAACATCGTCGGCAGCCACCCTTATGCCACCCTGAAGCCACCCCTAGAGGTGATTATTTTAAAAACTATAGTTAGAGGCTTTAGACCCCGCTGCAATTTTTACCACGCGTTAAGAGGGATGTTAATAGATTCCAGAAAAAATCCCAAGTCCATAACATCGTCGGCAGCCACCCTTATGCCACCCTGAAGTCACCCCTAGAGGTGATTATTTTAAAAACTATAGTTAGAGGCTTTAGACCCCGCTGCAATTTTTACCACGCGTTAAGAGGGATGTTAATAGATTCCAGAAAAAATCCCAAGGCCATAACATCGTCGGCAGCCACCCTTATGCCACCCTGAAGCGACCCCTAGAGGTGATTATTTTAAAAACTATAGTTAGAGGCTTTAGACCCCGCTGCAATTTTTACCACGCGTTAAGAGGGATGTTAATAGATTCCAGAAAAAATCCCAAGTCTATAGCATCGTCGGCAGCCACCCTTATGCCACCCTGAACCCACCCCTAGCGGTGATTATTTTAAAAACTATAGTTAGAGGCTTTAGACCCCGCTGCAGTTTTTACCACGCGTTAAGAGGGATGTTAATAGATTCCAGAAAAAATCCCAAGTCCGTAACATCCACGGAAGAACATATTACATCTCGTCCGTCTCTTCCAATAAAATATTTTTGCTCTAAGTATGTCCAGAAATACTGCCTTTGAAAGTCCTATAGAAATCAGGGGTAGTAGAACGTAAGTTGTTTCAATCGACTTCATCATACAAAAATTGTTGTATGAAGAGATCGATTGAAACAACTTACGTGCTACCATCCCTGATTACTTGTTTCCGAGATTACAATTAATATAAAAATTCTTTACAGCCCAAAGTAAGTTATTTTGGAAAAAAATGAAACTTTCAGGATATACATACATACATACATACTTATGTACATTTTTGCCAAAACAATAATAAATATTCAGATCTGCATTTCGAAAACCTAGATCGGAAGAGATATATTCCTTATAAACAAGTCCTCAAAGAACTATTGTCTGTTGGTCGCACTATAGACCCCTAACCACGTAAGTCTTACCAAAAGGAAAAGGGTTTCACTTATAGGTAAATCGAGATACATACCTACATATTTATATTGAGTTCTTTGAGGTCTATAATTAGGATGATGGGAAAAAATAAGAATGGTTATAATATCGGTTATCAGTCAGTTGGGAATGTACACATGCATGTTAGTTAAATTCAAATTCATGGGCTCTTGTATAATAGGAAAAAAATAAGTTTTTCAATATATGTAGATATGTATAAAACCTTTCTGTCGAAATTCTGTAAATAATTGCTTCTAACAATTGAACAACAAAATCCGCAAAAATCATTTGCTTCAGCAAATCATTCGTTTGGGAAAAATTTATGTCACTTAGTCATGAATGCAAAATCGCCTTCATCCGCGGACACCGTACTTCGAGTCTTTCAAACTAACCAAAACGTGAATGGCAAAGGCCCCCATGCGCGGTCAAATTGGATGTACATCCAGATTTTCATCAAACCCATAAGCACAACAAATTTTGATTGGCCGACCGGCTCACTTTCGATAGTTTTGGTTGTACATCCGCGCTTCGATTTACATCCAATTGGACCGTGTATGGCGGCCTTTCAGCGCGTTTATGTGCAGGACCGAACCGGTCTATTGGACCAATCCGGTCTTGAGTTTATGTGCGCATTCGAATATAACCTCACTTTGAGCTGTGACAACGAAGTCAAAATGAAACATTTAAGCAATCTTCTAAAAACATGATTTATTTGAGAAATGTGTGAAGTAATTTTGCGAGCTGACATTTCTCTAAACCAATTTTATTAAAAATGTCGTTGCTTCACATTTTCCCTATCCATTAGCGCCCTTATATTATGTTCAGTACACACGTCAGCAAATGTTATACTACTTATTCATGTTCACCTATTTCGAGTGAATTTCGATTTAATCGAAATGTGGAACACCTAATTTCGATTTGTAATTTCTATTTTATTTCACATATATGAAATTAATCGAAATGTAGAACACCTAATTTCGATTTCCAGTATCAATTTCACAAAAATCGAAATGTGGAACACCGCTGAATATTAAATTTCACTTATTTTAAACTTATTTCGACCCTTCTTTAGATTTATTGGAATAAACAAGGTTATGTTTTGGTCCAAAACAGTGTGTCGGTACGAAATGGTTCGGTCCGCTATGGTCCACCCGAAAATCAAGACCGAAAGGATCGAAAATGGTTCGGTCCCGTCCTCGTTTATGCGGGTTTTTTTTTGACTTTTTTTGGTACTTTGGACTGGTTCAGTCCTGCTCATAAACACGCTGTTTAAGAATCGATTCTGCCAGAGAGAGACGCGCTATATCTACATTATCTGAACCTTACGCACCCATCGGTAATGAATAGAATGAACATTCCTTCTTATAAAACGTACTGAACAATTGAGAGTACGACGCAATTTTCATACGACCCTTTTTTCTTTTATGAATAAAATTCTGAATTGATGACCTATTTAAGCCCATGTTTTGGGGGAAAAATTTTGAGGGCGCGAAGCCTGGACAGGGCGAGAGATCCCCCATCACAGCACCAAATCCCCCGGCACAATGCATATTTTTGTATTGTTACGTAAAAAAATTTTCATGACTTGTGATTTTTATTTACTGCTTTATTTTCCTTAAATATCCACCACTAATTTTCGTTATGCGTCGTGATAACTTAAAAATTGCACAAGTTGTTTTTATATTGGGGAATAACATAAATGATATTTTTGGAGGAGCTATACAAATTTGATTTTTTAGGGTTTTTGAAGTGCAGGCCTAGTTGGTAAAATGTGACCCACTTAGTAGTGGATTCACACAATAAGTACTTTTAGCCGTGAGACTTTCCGTGGGATTTCTGCATTGATTGCGAAGTTGGCATGCTTCAGCCGACAGAATGAGCGGATGTATCGACGGAATCTGCATGGAGAAAAAAAATCACTCTGCATTTGAACGCCGGTATGCGCCCTTGAAAATTAGATGTGCAATAATGTACCTTTTAATGGTGTATCCACATCCAGGATCTTAGTCCGCGCCCATAAGAGCGCATGGGACAAAAGTCCGCGATTACGGTTTACCGATTGGCCGGCTAGTCTTACAATGCTAATTTTTATAAACTTTTAGAGTTTTGAGCCTTTATGTTTTCCCATAAATAAACAATTTAATTAAATAATAAATTAATATCTGAATAAAACGCGGGTATTAATCAGTGTTGGACAAAATTTAATCTGATTGATGACTAATGGGTTATGATTAAAAACAGTAATTTGCTATAACTATTAGAGACTGTTAATAATACCTGTTTAATAATACCAATCTCTAATAATTATAGCAGACAACAGTTTTTAATCATAACCATTAGTCATACATTCATCCAATGGCGCTACAGCCCAAATCGAGCCTTGGCCTCCTCAATCATCAGATTCAATCAGATTAAATTTTGCCCATCACTGGTATTAATATATTTATAATTGACACTTCCTTCACAATTTTATCCTGAATGAATAATTTTTTTTTTGTAAGTTAGAAAATAATTTTTACCCTACTATTAAAAATTTCCATTTGTTCTTATAGTTGTTTATTTGCACTAGGTGCCCAATGAAAGGTAATCTTTTCCTGGAACATTCGATTCGAATGAAATAACTTTCCTGTTTTTCCATTATCTGGGAATTTCCCTGATGGTTATTCACACCTAAAATTTGTAAATATATAGTTTTCAAAAGTTGTAAACTACGCCCTAATTTTCATTCTTCCCTTTCTCTCTTTCATAAAATGATGTCCTTTCCAAAATATAAATAACATAAATGATACCTGTTACACATATTTTTTTCCTTGTGGTTGTGATATTTCTATTTGCGGAGGTCATTTATAAAAAAGCGCACGTATTACTCAAAATTATATTAGTTCAATAGGTCGCAATAAATGCCTTCCTAATAGTAATATGGCCCTATAGGGAAAAAAATTCTAAAAAAGATAGCGTTTTCTTTTTCTGAATTTGAAGTGTTTTCTTTTTAGCGAACAGAGATAGTCCAGGCGCTAGAGCAGTGAAACCTATAAATTTTGGTTTTGGCGTGATGTAACGGAATTTTTTGGTGGAATCGGTCGGAAATGACATCCCCAACAATATTTAGGGGGTGCGCTAGCACGAGACTCCCTGGATAATTTGTGGTAGACCAAAAACTGAAAAATTCACGAAAAATTCCCTGTTTTTTTACCTTTCTTGTTAAATATCTCTTAACGAAGGCTTCTAGGCGAAAAATTTGTTGAGCCTGTTTTGTTCCTTATTAGATTTGCTAAAACTTACCATAAGGTGGATTTTTGAAATTTAAATTTTTGCATTGCAAAATATCCGAAAACCGCAAAAAAAAGTACTTTTTAAAGTTATCCCAAGGAAAAAAGAGACCATTATTTTCAAATTTAATTTTGGAATAAGATATGTAGTTTAAGGCATGTTTAACTTATATCCAAAACCCGATCACTGTAGGTCAAATAGTTTTTGCGTAATGCATTTTGCAGTAAAGTGAATTTAAAAAGTTAAATTTGTCACTGCCCCAAAAGAAAAACTCCCATACTGATCCTGATTTTTTTTACGTATGCTCTAAGACTGGTTTTTAAATTTTTTTATGGTTTTTAAATTTTTTAAGATTTTTGGCAAAAAACTGGAACTAAGGCGTTTTTTCCACAAAAATAGCTAACTCGGCAACGCCAGGAATGCTAGGCGCGAGTTATGGACATCAACAAATAACTAATAGTATTAATAATATTTTAGCAACATGTTGCGATAATGCACCTGCACTCCAAGGTTCCCATATCCATTTCCTATCTCCAGACAAAATTCTCAAGAAAATATCCAAAGAGCATTTTTCATATCTAAATTCCACAGAATTATCCCACACACTTTTACTTTTAAGATTCAGTCTCGATGTACCGTTGAACGAAAGTAGATTAAATCTTCTCCAAATAAATTTTGTGTTTTAATTTTTTTTATTAATAATATAATTAAATTTTTTAACTGGCGCAGTCGGTAGGATACCACGGTTTATGGTATGCGATTACGGGATTTAAAAGTGAAATTCAGATAAAGACAGTTTTTCTACGGAAATTTTTTTAAATTAATTTATCGGCGATCGATATTAGTAGTGAAATTTCCGGTACCAACGGATTATCGATATATAACGAAAAGTGTTTTTTTGTGTCTGTTTTCACACCATTAATTCCTGGTGACTCTTAAGACTTCAAATAGGACGGAACCTACAGAAGGATGACATCAAATTTCATCACGATCATTGTTGGCTCAATTGGATTATTGTAAGTCTAAAAAATTGAATAATTTCGCTTTCCTTTTTTTCCATACACATACCTACATATATTAAATTTACAAAAAAATATTTATATATATAATCTTATTATTTTTCATTTAAACTGTGTTTAAAAGAACAACATAATTTATAGTGTTTAAAATTGCGAAATAAATATAACCTATTGTTTTAAGTTATAAAAAAAATATAAAAATCAACAAAAATAAGGAAAAAATCCGTAAAAAAAGTGCTGAAGTAAAGTAAAATTACAAAGAAAATCCATTATTTAAATAAATTAAATATAAAAGTGGTTTGAAATAGAAACGTCTATTTAATATTTTTTAAGTTAAATAAATCAAAACAAATAAGAAAATAAATACCTAATTATCAAAATGTCTGTGAATGAAGATAATGTTAATGCTGCCGCGGGTTACGGTAATTCTAGTGATATAGCTAATCAAAATAAGTTAAAAATAACAAGCGTTTTTGATAATTTGCGTATTCCAGACGTTATAAAAGATTTGCCACCCTTTGATGGTAATATTCGATTACTTTACGAATTCATCAACAATGTTGAAGAAATTTTAAGTCTAATGGTACAAATTGATGGCACGGTCAAGCCAATGAAATTTTAAATATGTACGGCACCCCTTTAAATTGGGAGCAAATAAAAATTAATCTAACATTACATTATTCAGATAAAAGAAGCGAGACTTCTTTAATTAAAGACTTACACAATATAAGACAAACTAATGATACGGTAGAAAGTTATTATTCGAAAATAATTGAGTTATTTTCAACGTTAATGAACCATGTAAATTTACATGAAAGTGATTCTAAAGTGATATCGGCGAAACAGAGGCTTTTCTCTGAAATGTGTTTAAATAATTTTCTTACTGGATTAAAAGAACCCCTTGGTGCTACTATAAGGGCCATGAAACCGAATTCCCTCACGGAAGCTTTTAATTATTGCATTAAAGAGCAAAATACTTATTACCTAAGAAATTTCGGTCAAAATAAAGCGAATCATATAACTGCAAAACCCCAAATTCAAACCCATGCTTACTCATAGCAACCGTCTTATCGAATGAATCCTCAAATTCGACCAAATTTTAATTATCAAACAGTTCGTCCACCATTTATTCACAAACCTTTTAATTTACAACAGCAACGTCCCAATTTTAGAGTGAACCAAAATAGTAACAATAGTTTCATGCGAAAAGCAATTCCCTTCCAACAACAGCAATCTTACCCTTTCAGAAGATTCGAAAATAATAATAACGTGTTTGCACCCAAACCAATGTTTAGTTCGCAACAACCACGTCCTGTACCGATGGATACTTCATCCGGAAATACTCGACAGGTTCCTTTCAACCAAAACCAAAATAATAGTGCAACTAAATATTCTCCAAATTTTACCTTTAGAGAATTACATAACATAAACGTCCCTGAAAAGTACGGTATTGATCACGAAACTCAGCTTGATCAATATTGTCCAATAACAGACCAATATGAAGAAACCCCTGAACAGCAGAACTCATTAGACTCCTTTCAAAATACCTATGAAATAGATGATTCAAATTTTCAGTCAACAGCCTCGGAGAACAATTTGGATTCGTAGAACTTAATGCACATGGATCCAATGTGTTAGGCTACATCCACGTATCATCACCTTTTGGCCGTCTTCTTAAATTCCTCGTCGATACAGGTGCATCTTTGAATTTTATTAACCCAGAATTTGCAGATCCTCGCCATCACGAAACTATAAACCCCGTCAAAATTACAACCGTTTTTAATAAATACCTAGTAGACAAACAAATAACTTTCCCTGCATTTAGGGAATTTAATACAAAAAGCGATATGAAGTTTCTAATATTCCGATTCCATAACTATTTTGATGGTCTAATTGGCCTGAAAACAATGAAAGATTTAGGAATGAAAGTAAATCTTAAAGACGAAGACCTGGAAATGGACAATGCAAGAATAAAACTTTTATTTAAACCAAATTTTGCATCAGCAGTTTATACTGTCCCTTCTAATTCAAAAATTATAGCCAGGTTACCAGTAGACATTGAAGAAGGAGACATTTTCATTAAACCCACCAAAATTAATAATTATTTAATAGTATCCGAAGGTATTTACCAGTCTAACAATTGGTACAGCTTAGTAGAGGTAACAAATCTGTCCTCCCTTGACCAAAAACTTTTTATTGAACAACCTCTTAAAGTTGAAAAATTCATTGATTTCAACGAAGTCCATAATTATAACGTTAAAGTTGTCAGCCAAGCAGATTCTTTAGAAACCTGTGACATAACCAAAGCTCTAAGAACAGAACACTTAAACAACGAAGAGAAAAGATCCCTTGTTAAACTCTGCAGAAATTTCGATGATATATTTTATAACGGGCAAACATTAACATTCACAAATGCTGTCAAACATCGCATAAAAACTACAGACGATATTCCAATATACGCTAAGTCATAGATACCCTGAAATCCATAAATCCGAAGTTAAATCTCAAATTCAAGATTTATTAAACCAAGGAATTATTAAGCCTAGTTACTCCCCATGGAGTAGTCCGATCTGGATCGTTCCGAAAAAAACAAGACGCTTCAGGAAAACAAAAATGGAGACTCGTTGTAGACTATAGGAAAGTCAATGAGAAAACCATAGACGACCGGTACCCCATCCCGAATATTACTGAAATACTTGACAAGCTTGGTAAATGTATGTATTTTACAACCCTCGATTTAGCCTCAGGTTTTCATCAGATTGAGGTTGATCCTAGAGATATCGAGAAAACAGCTTTCACTGTCGATAATGGGCATTACGAATTCGTACGCATGCCATTCGGCTTAAAAAATGCGCCCTCGACATTCCAAAGAGTAATGGATATTAAGAGAATTACAAGGAAAAGTTTGCCTTGTCTATATGGATGACATAATAGTGTTCTCAACATCCTTACAAGAACATTTGGAAAATCTTTCTAAAGTATTTAATAAATTACGTCAAGCTAATTTAAAAATTCAGCTTGATAAATCGGAATTCCTCCGCAAGGAAGTTGCATTCCTTGGACATATTATTACTCCCTCCGGCGTTAAACCAAATCCCCAAAAAATTCAAGCGATTAAAAATTTTCCAATTCCTCGTACCACCAAACAAATAAAATCTTTCCTAGGTTTATTAGGGTATTATAGAAAATTCATTTTAGATTTCGCCAAACTCACTAAACCTTTAACAGAATGCCTGAAAAAAGGTAAACAAATAAAGTTAGATGAGAGATATGTACAATGCTTCGAACATTGCAAAGATCTTCTTACAAATGACCCAATATTGCAATATCCAGATTTTTCGAAACCATTTAATTTAACTACGGATGCCAGCAATTTTGCCATCGGAGTCAAGGTCCTATAGGATCCGACAAGCCTATATGTTACGCTTCTCGAACTTTAACGCAAAGTGAAATCAATTATAGTACAATAGAAAAGGAACTCCTCGCAATAGTGTGGGCGACCAAATATTTTCGACCTTATATCTATGGTCACAAATTCAAAATAATAACTGATCACAAGCCCCTTACGTGGCTATTCTCCTTGAAGGAGCCCAACTCCAAACTCATTAGATGGCGACTCAAACTTGAAGAGTTTGATTACGAAATAGTTTATAAAAAAGGAAAATTGAACACGAATGCAGACGCTCTAAGTCGCATTGAAATTAACAATAACGATTCAACAGATAATAACGCCGCTGATTCGGTTCAAACTTCAGATTCTTCTACCATTCATTCCGCTCAAGAAAATTTAAACGACGGCATCCCCATTTCAGAACGTCCCGTTAATGAATTTACTCACCAATTAATTCTCATTAAAACTAATAGTATAGTTAAACCCCCTATAGTATATAATGTATTATTCGAGACAAAACATCGTCGCATTTTTAGGCAACCAAATTTAGACGAAGAAGAATTTATAACAAATATTTTACAACAGTACTTATATCCGTGGTAAGTTAACAGCCATTTTCACAGACGACGATACTTTCAAAATTGTACAAAATGTGTACTCCAAATTCTTTTCAAACAATGGAGCATTTAAACTATTAAGATGTACGGAAAAGCTTAACGATGTAGTAGATTCAGACCGTCAAGAACAAATCATAAATGAGTATCATCAAAAACAAAATCATCGTAGAATAAATGAAACTCTTAACAACTTACGTAGAACATACTACTTTCCAAAAATGAAAGAGAAAATTACAAAGACAATTAATAATTGCGAAAAATGTCAACTTCTGAAATATGATAGACATCCTTCCAAAGTCCAATACGAATATTCTGAAACCCCTTCTAAACCACTGGACATAGTTCATATTGACGTATATAATATTCACAATGAAAATATTCTAACAATAATAGATAAATTCTCAAAATTTGCCTCAGCATATATTCTACCAGCAAGAAATAGTGTAAGCATAGCTAGTGCATTAAGAGAGTTCTTTTCACAACATGGTATCCCTAAGAAATTAATATGTGATGCTGCTAATGAATTCAAATCTAATCTTTTTAAAGACTTTTGCGACCAATATTCAATTCGAATACAAATTACTACCCCTCAAAATTCAACAGGTAACTCAACAGTTGAAAGATTTCACTCAACGCTCACTGAAATCTACAGAATAATTTATGATAAAGATAAAAAGTTAATATCAAAAGATATATTAAATGAAGCACTTATAACGTATAATAATGCAATCCATTCGGTTACTAATTTAACTCCTTTTGATTTAATGACAGGTAGGACATATAAATTTAATAGAATTATTAATGAATCAGAACACGATTATTTAAATAAGCTCCATGAATATCAAACGAATTTATTTGATAAAATAAATTCTAAAATAGAAAGCCATAACAAATCGATAATTGATAATCTAAATAAAAAACGTGAACCACCACGAGATTTCGAAGAAAATGAAATAGTATACGAATATAATAATAGAAGAAATAAAATGACCCCTAGAGCTAAGAAATTAAAAGTAGTATCTAATCGCAAAGTAGTTGTAGTAACCCCTAATCATAGGAAAGCACATAAGAATAAACTTAAAAATAAACTTAAATTTCAGAATAATATCATGCCAACGGATAGAGATCCAGGACCTATCGAATAGTCAGGGTTTATTATCAATGAAATTAGGATCAGGAAAACTTATAGAGTCTCACGCCAAATTAATACATATAGTCAATCTAACAGAATACGCTAAAAACATAGAAATAATCGGAAAATCCGTTGAAATAATATAAAATAGTAATGATAGCAATTTAAGAATATTAAAAGAAATAAGTTATCTAAAATTTAAAGAATTAGAGCACAAGTTTTTGACATTATCTCCAAAACATAGAAATAAACGAGGCCTGATAAACGGTTTAGGAAGTGTAATCAAATTCATTACTGGAAACTTGGACGAAAACGACGCAATACAAATAAACGAAGCAATTGAAGGACTACGATTTAACCAACAAGCACTTAAAGACGGACTGACAAAACAGACATTTCTGAATAATAAAATGTTAGAACGGTTTAATAACATAACCAACCACATTAATGAGCAACAACAAATTTTACAAAATTATCTATATGAATATCAAACATCAATATCACAGAGAATCCGTTCCGAGAATGACGATTTTCAGCATTTGCAAAATATTCATCAGACAAATTTTAATATAGAAATATTAACTAATCATTTGCAAGAAATTTCCGAAGCTATTACTCTTGCTAAACTCAATATAATATCAAAACAAATTCTTAGCCCCAGTGAATTAGAATTCGCATATGATTTTATTACAAAACAAAATATTACAATTAAAGCAGACGAACAAATTTATCAAATTTTAGCTCTTCAAGCATACTATAATGGTTCGAATATAATATTTAACATAAAACTTCCAGTTGTATCACATGAACATTTTAACTTATACCATTTGATTAACCTTCCAATCAATAAGACCTTTACCATTAACTTGCCCCAACCCTATTCCTTTATGAGCGAAAATTATATTCAATTTTTAGACAAGCCATGCATGCTGATAGAAGATTCATACTACTGCTACAAGGACATCTTAGAGAAAATTCCAACAAACAACTGCATACCGAACCTTATTAAAAATATAGAAGCCATATACGATCTCATCGAAAATCAGGACCAGTCAGGAATATATCAACCAGAGGACCAATATCTTTTAATAATCGACACACCTCCATCGCAGATTAATACGACTTGTGATATCAAAAAGAAGACAATTTCTGGAACCCTACTAATTCACTATAAAGACTGCGAAATTCAAATTAATAATATAAATTATACCAACGAAAAGCGAACATTTTGGGACAAAGTTCAAATAATCCCTTCAACATTCACCGAAATTAAACCAACAAAAACCGTCTGGAAATTAAACCTAAAACAACTAGAAACTTACCATCTTCAAAACAACAACAACATAGAACTATTACAAATAAAAACCCAGCAGCAGAAGTATTCTTTATATGGATTAACATCAATTCTCATCATAGCAGCAATCGCCGTTTACATCTTCAAAAAGTTAAGAAAATCCTGGATTAGCAGAAAAACCAAGGTGATCCCTGAAAACATAATTATCACTTCATCAATACCAGAATCTCAGCCCACGAAACTTTCCTGGCCTTCGCTTCATCTTAGAGGGGACGAGTTATGGACATCAACAAATAACTAATAGTATTAATAATATTTTAGCAACATGTTGCGATAATGCACCTGCACTCCAAGGTTCCCATATCCTTTTCCTATCTCCAGACAAAATTCTCAAGAAAATATCCAAAGAGCATTTTTCATATCTAAATTCCACAGAATTATCCCACACACAATTTGCACAAGTAGAATCTTAGATCTTAAGTTACTTTTAAGATTCAGTCTCGATGTACCGTTGAACGAAAGTAGATTAAATCTTCTCCAAATAAATTTTGTGTTTTAATTTTTTTATTAATAATATAATTAAATTTTTTAACTCGCGTTTCAAATTCGCTCGAAAAAGGACTCAGTTTCTATTGCACTTTGTGCTTCTATTGTTAGAAAAAATTATTTATTAACAAAAGGAACTCCGACAGAGAGGTTCTATACATAATGTATATTTAATAATACATATATGCATTAGAAAACTATTTTGATTTTGTTTTTTCATCTTAATTAGTAGAGCCCATGAATTTGAGTATAACAAATCTGCTGTGCAAAGGGGAAATAACCGATATGCAAAAACCTCGATTCGAGAAAAACACGATCAAAGTTTTCAAAATACATGAAACCGAAGCAAATAAAGAGAGCATTTACTTTGATAACTTTTAATTAAAAAGGACAATCAGTCTGAAATTTTTTTTAAGGATAAATATGAACATTTCATATCAAAAACATCATACAAAGCTATTTTGACCTATACCTAATGCATATAGGTCATTTGCCCTTTGCACGGCAGAAATATATGTACATGCTTAACTGACGAAAACCGATCTTTATTTAATAAAAGAATTCAATTTCTAATTTTTCTATAAAAAAGGCATATATGTAAAGGCATACATATATGGTTAATTTTTCTTTTTAATTTCCTTTATTCTAATTATAGGCCTCGAGTTTCATTCTTTTAGAAATGACCTCCACTTTTTGACGGTCAATACCGGCTCGGGATGTCAAGAATTTTATTGATTTACACTGTCGGACAAAATAAAGTGCAAAAACGTATCTATTACCGAAAAACGCTTCTTCTTGATAAAGCAACTATCTCATTTCTTTTCAATGAATTGAAAGCCTTCAGGGGTTCTTCAGTTTTCCTCGTTTACAAAACTTTTCTGCATTTATCTTGTTTTAGTTTAGATATTCTTGCAAACTTAAAGCATTCTGCAATTTTCTTCGGACAAAATAAAGTGAAAACTTTAAAATACTCTAATATTTTTCATTTATAAAGGAGAATATCGTTTTTTTTTTACCCCAATAACAACCAGGGGCCAGTTCGTGTATGTCGAAAACGAAAATTTTTTTTCGTCTCGGGTTCGCGTAAGTCGAAAAAATTGAAAATTTTCGCCTGAAGCCGACGAAAGGCACTCGAAAAGTCTTGGGTTATCAAGTTTTTGCATTAGGACACGAACAATTTTCTTTCGACTTACGCGAACGGTAAAATTTTCGTCGCCAAAATTTTTCGACTTTAATTTTTTTTCGTTCGACTATCGTCGTTCGCCATACACGAACCCGCCCCAGGATCCATTCGGGATTCGGTCGATATATCGACAGAGACACTCTGTTGGCTGGCGCCTGCAAACTTCACAGTCGGTACAGAATTCGCACGGCCAAAAGTCCATATCTTTTGAATCCACCATAAACGCACAAACAGAATCGCGCAGAATTCCTCATACATTTAATTTCTTCATGCCGACTCTCCATTGTGTTAGCACATATGTATGATGGTTCGTTTATTTTAAACGTTTTTCTCGTCACCGCTCTACCACCCCGCCGTCGCGCTAATCTTTTTGTTCCTTAAGAGATATTAAGTGGGTCACATTCTACCAAATGGGGCTGAATTTTAAAAACCCCAACAAATAATTGTAATTCTTCGAAAATCGTCATTTTCCTTTTCAACTTGCGCAACTTATCACGACGTACAGTGAGAATTAGTTGTAGACACTGACATATAATAATGGACTGCTCATCAGCAATTATTCCCATACAAACCGATGGCACCAAAAAGGTATAGTCGCTCGCTCATCCATAAGCCCCCAAACTGACAGAAGCACTCAGAAATAAAATCAATTAGAAAAAAATAGACGGGTATAGTGATGTTTATATCTTTTGCGTTAAATCAATTAGAAAAAAATAGACGGGTATAGTGATGTTTATATCTTTTGCTCTTTTCCCCATAAGCCCCCGGATTTTGACATACAGAATGTCAGTTGCTAAGACAGGCGTTAAGAACTTAAATCAGATACACATAAAATTTGCAAATTAATGAAAAAAAGGCATTTTAAAAGGTGAAAAAGTGAAAATAGTGTTTATTAATTTTTTTAAACAAAATATTTGTGTTAAAACAACACGTTTTAAGTACGTATTTAGAAAAATGTAAATTTCAAAAGTGATTCCGGTGTTTACATAGAGTGAAAAAAGGTTTTTAGCCTATGGAACAAATTGGTGCCATGAAAAATTTCTCATAAGCAGTCCATTCTATATGTCAGTGGTTGTAGATCATATTGAATGAAATCAGTAAAAAATCACAAAAGTGATAAAAAAAATTTATACGTATGTATTTACAATACAAAAATGTGTAATAGACAGTATGAGGCCAGGGGATTTGGTTCCGTGACGGGGGATTTCTCGCCCTGTCCAGACTTCGCACCCTCAATTTTTTTTTCCTCAAAAATTGCGCCTAAATAGGTCATCAATTAAGAATTTCATTCATAAAAGAAAAGGGGTGGTATTAAAATTGCGTCGTAGTTTACAATTTTTCAGTTCGTTTTATAGGAGAATTCTCTTTCTATTCATTACCAATGTGTGCGTACGGTTCAGATAGATACAGCGCGTCTCTCTCTGGCAGAAGCGATTCTTTCATGGACGTGTTGGTTAGTTTGAAAGACTCGAACTATGGTGTCCGTGTCCGAGGGGGGCTTTCCAATCATGACGAGTGGCATATATTTTTTCCAAAAGATTTCCATAGATTTTGCTCTGCAGATGCAGAGTTTGGCGGATTTTGTTATTCAATTGTTAGAAGCAATTATTTATTTACAAAAGGAACTTCGACATATCCATATTGAATAATATTAGCACTGAAAAACGTATTTTTTCCCTCTTAATTATAAGAGCCTATGAATTTGGGTTTAATTATTATGTATGTACATTCCTAACTGACTGATAACCGATGTTATAACCATTTTTTATTTATTTAATAAAAGAAATTCCATTTCTATCTGTCTATAAAAATACATAGGCATTATTTTAGGTTACTTTTTCACTTTAATGCGACTAGTGGGCCCAACTAATTGCACCGAAAACTTGATCCAGAAGTCGAAGGAAAGTGAGTGAAAACTTTATCCATCATTGTAATTATAGGCCTCAAAAACCTCGATATAAATATGTACATTTTCTTTTCTTTTTGGTAAGATTTACGTGGATAGTGGTCCTATAGTGCGATGAAAAAGGCAATAGTTCTTTGAGGACTTCAATTGGAATGCTAAAAAAGTTTTCACTCTATTAGGGATATACAGGGTTAGAGAAAAGTATGGGACCGGTTCGATATTTCCTGAACGGTAGGTTTTCGCGAAAAAAGTTTGTAGCAAAAGTTGTTCAGCTTCGTTTGAACACAAAACTCACCCCCACCCACTCACCCCCTCGCAAGGGGCGAGTTTTAGGTGCAAACGATTCTACCCTCCAAGCTGAACAATTTTTGCTACAAACTTTTTTCACGAAAACCTACCGTTCAGGAAATATCGAACCCGTGCCGGACTTTTTCTCACCCTGTATACCTTTTCCGATGTAGATTTTCATTTCCGCAGATCTGAATAGTTATTAATGTCTTTGCAAATATGTAAGTATGTATGTATGTAAATTTTGAAAGTTTCATTTTTTCAAGAATGACCACTTTTTGACTGTTGCGAGTGGGGCTGTAAAGAATTTTTATTTATTTTAATCTCGAAAAGGAGAAATCTTACTTCGATAGGACTTTCACAGGCAGTTTTTCTGGATATATTTTATGCTTATTGTTTACTCTATCAAAAAATGTTTTGTCGATATAGACGGACAAGCCGTAATGAGGTATATACCTGAAAACTAATTTATTTTATTTACTGTGAAAAGGCCCCATACACGGTCAAGTTGGATGTTCGTGGAAGTGAGGATGTAAAAGCAAAGCTATGGATTGTAAGTCGGTTGGCCTATCAAAAATCGTTGCGCAAATGGGCTTGATGAAAATCTGGATGTACATCCAATTTGACCGTGTATGAGGAACCTTAATAGGCAAACTTTATGGAAACAAAAAATTATAAGCACAAACAAATTTTAGAAAACAACTAGCATAAAACTCGCGTGCCTTGCAACGCCTTTAAATAAAAACTGTTTATTATGTGCACTGTTTTCCTTGAAAAAAAAAAAACAAATAAAAAAATTAGCTGTTATTATCCCCAAAAAAGGTTAATTATAGTGCATTTTTTTATAAACATGTAAACAAATTGCTGCGTATATCACCTCTGCTCAACAAATCTGCAAGTTTTGAAGCAGATATTGGCGTGTATATGTCATCAAGAGAAGTGACAAAGGAATCCTAAATAAAGTGAATTCCGAGTCATTCATTTCCACGGGATAATAGGGATGCACTGTCAAAATTTCAGCCCTTCAGCCCCAGCGGTTTGGGTTAACTCCATTTCACCCCTTTAGGGGATGAATTTCGAAAAATCGCTTCTTAGTGGATGTCCACGTCATTATAGGGATGCACTGTGAAAATTTCAGCCCTATAGCTCAGGCGGTTTGGGTAAACCCCATTCCCCCCTTAGGGGATGAATTTCGAAAAATTGCTTCTTAGTGGATGTCCAAGTCTTTATAGGGATGCACTGTCGAAATTTCAGCCCTATAGCTCCAGCGGTTTTGGGTTGACCCCATTTCACCCCCTTAGGGGATGAATTTCGCAAAATCGCTTCTTGGTGGATGTCCAAGTCATTATAGGGATGCACTGTCAAAATTTCAGCCCTATAGCTCCAGCGGTTTTGGGTTGACCCCATTTCACCCCCTTAGGGGATGAATTTCGCAAAATCGCTTCTTGGTGGATGTCCAAGTCATTATAGGGATGCACTGTCAAAATTTCAGCCCTACCTATAGCTCCAGCGGTTTTGGGTTGACCCCATTTCACCCCCTTAGGGGATGAATTTCGAAAAATCGCTTCTTAGTGGATGTGCACGTCATTATAAGGATGCACTGTCAAAATTTCAACCCTATAGCTCCAGCACCCCCTTAGGGGATGAATTTCGAAAAATCGCTCTGTAGTGGATGTCCACGTCATTATAGGGATGCACTGTCAAAATTTCAGCCCTATAGCTCCAGCGGTTTGGTAAACCCCATTTCACCCGTTAGGGGATGAGTTTCGAAAAATCGCTTCATAGTGGATGTCCACGTCATTATAGGGATGCACTGTCAAAATTACAGCCCTATAGCTGCAGCGGTTTTGGGTTGACCCCATTTCACCCCCTTAGGGGATGAATTTCGAAAAATCGCTGGGGATCTACGGTCAAAATTTCAGCCCTTTAGCTCTAGTGGTTTAGATTGTGCGTTGTCAGTCAGCCAGTTACTTTTTATACAATAGAAAATATTTAAAAAGAATATGCAAACCAATTTGTTTGCAATTGCAAACCATTAAAGTGTACTTACTTTCTCAAATACACTGTAATTGTTTAAAAAAACACTGGCACTGTTAAACTTTTAAAAATTAAAACAAACACCACCAGGCTAATGTTAATTTTTTTCTGTCACATAAAAAAACAAAAATTATTTAAAAAAATAACACTTGTACGGATAATGACCAAATACCAGCGTGTTCAATTTTAAATTGAGGATATTTCTAAAATAACTGATATTTAAATACGCGTACCATAACATATCTGATGTTACCAATTCATTCAGGATGCAACAGGAAAAGCCCTCTTTTTAATTGCTTTGCACCCTTTCCTACACGGAGAAAAATGATATATTAGAATTTACATAAAAAGTTATGTCAATTTTCTAAAGTAATTTTTATATAATTTTCAATAGGGGCCACTTAAGATTAATGTTAAAATTATTTTAGACATCACTGAAAATTGCTTATTAATTTCAGTAACTCCTTTTCTTAGTTATTTCATCAGTTTTCAGTAACTTTAACATTAAACCAATGCTACATTTCCTTGTCGAAAATATAAAAATTTTTTTGAGCTGGTTTACTTAATACCTTATGTATAAATTACTTGCTTGTAGAGCTAGATTTACTTCCATGCAAAGTAATATAAACATACGGTGTCCGTGAATTTCTGAGAACTCAGTCAACGGTTTTGTTTTCTTCAGAGTTATGTACGTTTGACACAAGTACAAAATAAAAACAACTGATCAGCGAGGTCATATATATTGTGCTAATACTAAAAACGTAATTCCTCTATTTATCGATTGACCGTTTGAATTTTCAGTTAACCTTCAGAAGTGATCTAAGACACATCGTTTTTAATTCCATGTTTCAGTGCTTTGTTCTATTAAACTTTATTAAGTGATTAAACTATATTAAGCGATTTGGGTTAAAAAAATATATTTTTGCTGAAAATGACACCTGCAAATGATGGATTTGTTGGAACAAATGAGGTTCGTATAAATGTATAAGCAGAGATAACATAATACTCTGTTGAAAAAATGAATAACAAAGTTTCTATAGAACGGTGTATTGATTTCCAGGAAAGGTGAATCTGTTAGCATTTTTTGTCCTACCATATTAGTTGGGTCCATCACAGTGAGGCAAAGGAAAAAATCGAAGATGTTCCAAACTTGAAGTCCAGAAAATACTTTTTGGACATGCAGAGGTAAGCGGTTTTTTTTACAGAAAGCTAAAATTCTTCTGAAACAAATGATTATTTATAATATTATGTAAATAAAATTCCAGAAATCAGAAGATCTGCCTATAATCCTCTATCAGAGACAGAAGTTAGTGGAGCAAAGTAAAAGTACCTGCCAGCCATTCTGCACATTTGTGGGCAAGTTAGATGGTGCAATTTCTAATCTTTAACAATTACTAATATTAGTTATAATTTACTTTCCCCTGAACAATGTATCGAACAATGTAATTATCGATAGCGTGTATACTGCTGATAATAATTCGTATTTTTTAGTACATAAGTTACATTTTATTTGTTTTAATAATCATTTTTTTGCATATGAAGTTAAAAGGAGTGAAAATTTGAATGTAGGTAATACTTTATGATAATGTCCCAAGTTTTGAACAATGTCTCTTTATTGAAAAAAAAAATGAAAAATTATTTGTAATGACTCGTTGTATGATTTGAACATTGTAATACAAATATTGAATAATAAATATAATCTATAATATATATGAATTTGTTATTGCAGTTTTTTTAAAAATAATACCCATAGCTAAAAAACGCAAAATGATATATGCATATTAGGTATAATTTACATTAAATAAAAGTAATATTTAAGGAGCGTGACTATTATTTTATTTATGTTATTCTTCTATTTAACTTGAGTAGAGTTTATTCTTAATCTCTTATGTAGCTTTTACATAAGTTTTATACTGCGATAAGTTTTTATTTTTACAAATATTTTCGGCAAATATTACATAAGTTGTAATGTAAATTTACCAGATTTTTTGGGTAAAGTTTATGTTCAACAATATGTCACAATTATTAGACAATTACAATTATTTTTACTTATAGTTGTGTAAACTCGAAGAGCATTCGAAAGTTACTTAAATTTTTAAGCTACTCCTACTCAACCGTGATGCTATCCATATACGTACATTAAATTTAAGTCAAACGACCTTAAAATTAAGTATATTCTATCGAAAATTTTTCTCCGTGTAATAACTCACCGTAAAAAAACAAAAACCCAGGGAACAGATGAAACAGGTAAAAAACTTCCAGGGAATACAGTCCGTTAATTTTATTACTTTGTATACCTACCGGAAACGTATCATAAAAACTCAGTTTCTGAAAATTTACTTTACTACTTTTGCTGCCGTATTTGATGTTTTACCTTTTTTCTTCGGTCAGTATTTTTTCAGGCCTTTCTGAGATTTGAAACAAATAATTTTAAACTAGAATTGTCTAATCTTACAATTGGTGGCAATAATAATGTTTCTACGATATACATTAGCCGAGATATCAGGCGTAGAGCGTAAGAAATGGTGAAAAATCGTACTAATTAATTAATTAAAAAAAACTAATCAAAATAGCGAAAAACGGAAACTTACTTCTACCTTGTGTGGTATCCATGCATCTACACAAAAAAAATCAGATTTCTATCTGTTCTAGTTTGGCTACAATGCGTGACGGTACGCACAAGCAGACACACAGAAACACAGACACACACTTTCTTTTATTAATATAGATAGAAGACAAGAGAAAGTGACGGACCTTTCCAGGCCCAAATCAATGCTAGTAATATCACCGCGATAAGAAAACTGTGTTGTGTGTTGGTCTCAATACAAAATAAAAAAAAATACACCTGTGTTATTGATTATTGGATTTTTAGGGGTGCCAAATTGCAAACAATTGGCAAAACACTTAATTCATTTATTTTATATTTTTTATTGAACTAATTACTTTTATTAATTATTTAATCATTTAAGTTGACACATTTTTTCTTACATTAAATATTTGGGTGCTTTAGAGGAGACCAGTACACAAATTTGCAGCGGGGTCTAAAGCCTCTAACTATAGTTTCTAAAATAATCACCTCTAGGGGTGGTTTCAGGGTGGCATAAGGGTGGCTGCCGACGATGTTATAGACTTGGGATTTTTTCTGGAATCTATTAACATCCCTCCTAACGCGTGGTAAAAATTGCAGCGGGGTCTAAAGCCTCTAACTATAGGTTTTAAAATAATCACCTATAGGGGTGGCTTCAGGGTGGCATAAGGGTGGCTGCCGACGATGTTATAGACTTGGGATTTTTTCTGGAATCTATTAACATCCCTCTTAACGCGTGGTAAAAATTGCAGCGGGGTCTAAAGCCTCTAACTATAGTTTTTAAAATAATCACCTCTAGGGGTGGCTTCAGGGTGGCATAAGGGTGGCTGCTGACGATGTTATTGACTTGGGATTTTTCTGGAATCTATTAACATCCCTCTTAACGCGTGGTAAAAATTGCAGCGGGGGCTAAAGCCTCTAACTATAGTTTTTTAAAATAAGCACCTCTAGGGGTTGCTTCAGGGTGGCATAAGGGTGGCTGCCGACGATGTTATAGACTTGGGATTTTTTGTAGAATCTATTAACATCCCTCTTAACGCGTGGTAAAAATTGCAGCGGGGTCTAAAGCCTCTAACTATAGTTTTTAAAATAATCACCTCTAGGGGTGGCTTCAGGGTGGCATAAGGGTGGCTGCCAACGATGTTATAGACTTGGGATTTTTTCTGGAATCTATTAACATCCCTCTTAACGCGTGGTAAAAATTGCAGCGGGGTCTAAAGCCTCTAACTATAGTTTTTAAAATAATCACCTCTAGGGGTGGCTTCAGGGTGGCATAAGGGTGGCTGCCGACTTTGTTATAGACTTGGGATTTATTCTGGAATCTATTAACATCCCTCTTAACGCGTGGTAAAAATTACAGCGGGGTCTAAAGCCTCTAACTATAGTTTTTAAAATAATCACCTCTAGGGGTGGCTTCATTGTGGCATAAGGGTAGCTGCCGACGATGTTATAGACTTGGGATTTTTTCTAGAATCTATTAACATCCCTCTTAACGCGTGGTAAAAATTGCAGCGGGGTCTAAAGCCTCTAACTATAGTTTTTAAAATAATCACCTGTAGGGGTGGCTTCAGGGTGGCATACGGGTGGCTGCCGACGATGTTATAGACTTGGGATTTTTTCTGGAATCTATTAACATCCCTCGTAACGCATGGTAAAAATTGCAGCGGGGTCTAAAGCCTCTAACTATAGTTTTTAAAATAATCACCTCTAGGGGTGGCTTCAGGGTGGCATAAGGGTGGCTGCCGACGATGTTATGGACTTGGCATTTTTTCTGGAATCTATTAACATCCCTCTTAACGGGTTGTTATAAACCAATATTCACACCGCGAATGTACCCAAAATTAAACACAAAATTTTATGCAGTGAATTAACTTTTTATTTTATTTCAAAATTCCCTTTTACTGGATCCTTTTATATGTTATTATTAAGTTATAAATTTGTTTAAGACCTTTTTGGTTTGGACTCTACTTTTTAACTAACTGATTTTTTATATCTACAATAAAATGTTTTCTTACCTAAGAAAAACCAGAACGGAAATCAATCAGCAATTTATCGAACTTTGACTTTGGTGACGTTTCGAAATCAATAATTAATTTGCTGATAAGAGGTCAGAAGCAATTTTTGAAATTTTAAAGAAAATGAAATGCAACAAATGCGCGCGTGGGGTTATTGTTAATTGGGACATAACTCCTCCCCCTTAAGTAAATTGATTTTAGAAGAAAACATCAATTTGCTAGATTATAATCAATATCCCTTAGCGACATTGTAGAATTTAATTTTCTTTCCTTTTTTGGAAATTGAATCGTGGTTTCGGGAGATTCTTTTAGTTGCATTGTTGGCGGACATTTTGGAATGGAGTTGGCTGGTTGAGTTTCGTTCTTTGGTTTTGTACAATAATTGCTAGTTATTTTAATTATACTATTATTTTTTCCGTTTTTGCTTTTATAATGTTTGCTACATTTATACATCTTGTAAATTATAAAAATTACAATACTTGAAATTGCTATATATAACATTATAGAATGTGCTGATGGATATTTTATCAAAAGAGGATGCCGCTGTGCATCTTCTATTCTTTGATTTATTTTGTCTAGATTATGAGAAGCTAATTTTAAACTATCTAAATTAATGTTAGCTAAAGTGACCGGAGAGAGCTGAAGATATTCATGCGTAAAATTTAGTTTCTTTTCAATACAACAATCATCTTCAATAATGTTTATGCCTGGTATAACCGATTGAAATTCTGTTGTAACTATGTAATTTGGCACTAATCGATTTGAATTTACATAAGCTTCACATTTATTGTCGAGGGTGAGCACACTGGTTCCCAAGATGTTTTTATCTACTATCCCTTCCGTTTTTTCACATAAAATCGTTAACGGTTTTTCTCTTGTAGTGACCAAGACCCACTTATTAAATTTCAGGGGATGAATTATCTCAATGTCACCATATAAGAATCTAAAGTTGCAATTTTTTGGAATTGTTTTCATGTTCACCATGAACAAATTGATTTCACAAACATTACTTTGGCTTGTCCGATATAAGAGTTTTGTTTTAACCGTCGACCGTTACAGTCGTGTTGTCCGGCTTCTCCTTGTATTATATTAAAAGACACTGTGTGCTCTTGTTGAGTACTTCTTTATTACATATCAGATTGAAGACTGGCTGCTGGGCCAGTTGCTTCGGATAACATTGATATTATCCTGTTACAATGATAATACAGTGGGAGTGTAGTGGGAATCCATTTATCATTATACTACATCTCCCTTTTCAAATTAAATTTATAATTTCAAATATTCCCTTCATATATATCTCTTTAAAATTTACTTTACAACTTCAAATATTATTATACTACATCTCATTCAAATTTACTTTACAACTTCAAATATTATTATACTACATCTCATTAAAATTTACTTTACAACTTCAAATATTATTATACTACATCTCATTCAAATTTACTTTACAACTTCAAATATTATTATACTACATCTCCCTTTTCAAATTAAAATTACAATTGTATTTTACTGATTAAAAAAAATATAATACAAAATCAGAATGCTCATCACCCACGTATCACAATTTTTTGATGCCAAATTCCATTCAATTTGCTTTTGCTCTGTCAACATTTCTAAATTGGTTGCATACTTTTGATTAATAGATTAATTTGCTATCTTTCTTAACCATTTCACATTTCTTCTATATACAGCATGACTTTCGGTTTCAACAAGATATGACCTAGGAATATTTAACTTTTCAATAATAGTAGCTTTTTCCCATTTATAATTATTTTGGAGCCACACTCTCTCTCCCTCTTGAAATTCAGGACATTTCCCCGCTGTCCTATCGTAGTATTGTTTCATGCGCTCTGTTTTATTTTTGTTATACTGGCTCATAGATGGTATGTTTCTAAATTCGAAAAGATTATCTTTCCCTGGAAGTAGCGTCCTCGTTTTTCTACCCATCATTAGTTCTACTGGTGTTAGATAAGACCCTTTTAAAGGTGTGTTTCTATACTCCAATAAGGCTAACCAAATTTCTGTTCTGCTTTCAGTACATTTTCTTAAAATATTCTTTGCTATACCCACAGTTCTTTCAGCAAGCCCATTAGACTGAGAATGATAAGGACTACTAGTATTTAAAATAATATCTAATTCTTTACAAAAGTTTCTCATTTCCCAACTACCAAATGGATTTATTGTCAGCGATTATTTCCCGTGGAATCCCGGAGATTGCCATTAACGCCTTTAACTTCTTTATAGTTTCACTTGTTGATTTGTTTCTTAACTCTACTATCTCAAAATATTTTGAGTAATAATCTACCACAATCAAATAATTTCTTGAATTTATTTCCATAATATCCATACCGATTTTCTGAAATGGGAATTCGGGAATGCTGTGCGGCAATAACGTATTCTTTTGATTTGTAGCGCGAAATTTTTGACATATATTACATTTCATAATCATTTGTTCGATGGCTTCATTTATTCCGCACCAATAAATCAATTGACTCGCTCGGGCTTTCGTACGCTCAATACCTGAATGTCCTTCATGTAGCGCTTTCAACATATAGTCTTTAAACTGCTGTGGGATTATCACTCTATCTTTAAAAAAAATTAGCTCATCTTCTATGTATAATTCATTTCTTATATTCCAATATCCTTTTATATCGTTATCTAGCTCTTTTTTCGTTTTTGGCCATCCATTTATTAATACATTTTTTAATTTTCTTAAAACTGAATCTTCACTTGTGGCTTTTCTAATTTGACATTTCTTTGGT
Source organism: Thereva unica (assembly GCA_949987705.1). NCBI lineage: Eukaryota > Metazoa > Arthropoda > Insecta > Diptera > Therevidae > Thereva > Thereva unica. The sequence goes on from OX465284.1 coordinate 54,591,851, forward strand.
TCACTTACATTTATTGAGTGAACTACTTCAGAGAGGTCTTCTATTTCGGGTTTCTCTGTAGTCTTCATAAAGTATCGGGACAAAAAATCTGCAATTAACATTTGTTTCCCAGGTATGTGCTCTAAAACGATTCTATATTTTAGTAGACGTAGTCGCATTCTCTGCAACCGTGGGGAACTAATTTGGTTGATCGATTTTTTAAATATTCCCAATAAAGGCTTATGGTCTGTTAATATGCGTATTTCTTTGCCATATATATAGTAATGAAATTTTTTACAAGCGAACACAATGGCCATCATTTCTTTCTCTATTTGTGCATATCTTTTCTCCGTTTCGGATAAACTTCTTGACGCAAAGCATATTGGTTTATTTTCTTGTAATAATACACTACCTAATCCCGATTGTGAGGCATCAGTTTGTATGATTATTTCTTTATTCTCATCAAACGTTGTTAGTGTTGGCAAATTTTTTAAAATTTCTTTCAACTTTTTTAAACGTTTTTCATGTTCCGGATACCAATTAAACAGGGATCGCAAATAACTGTTATATTTGTATTTTTGACTTAAAAAATCAAATAGTAAATGTTGTCTGATCTGCATAAAATTTATACTGGATACTCAGAGTAGCGAGTTCTACGCGGTGGTGGGGTTACTTTTAAATTGTAGACTTTTATTATAAAAGTCAAGTTTAATAGTTAAAATTAATTTAAATTTTTTAAATAAACAATAACAGTTATATTTAACTAAAAAAGTTTTAGGTCATTAAAAACTCTTATTTTTGTTTTTTATTTTTAAAGTCTTCCAAAACTCTTATGGGAAGACTTTTATTTTTAAAATCAAAAATAACTGTTAAAAAAGACTGTCTTGCATAAAAGTCTTTCTAAGATTTTTATTTTTCCAGTTTTTTCTATAAAAGTCTTTAAAGACTTTTATTTTTAAAATATAAAAATAAAAGTCTTTTGCTGAAAACAGATAAATAGTCCATTCAAACCGTTAAGAAAATCGAACCCTAAAGGTTTTTGGGGTCGCTGATCACGAAAATCGGGGTCCTGCGGTCCTAAAACATGGGCGTCACCCTTAAAAATGCAAAAAACACCCCTTTTTAGGGTTTTTTCGCGATTATTTCGATAATAATGAAAACTAATGCAATGAAATACACTTTTTTTTAATATTTATTTGCGAAGGTGGTTGATTTGTACTAAATCAACGCGAACTTTATGATAAGGGGTGATCCTAAAGGGTTGAAACCACCCCTAAATCGGCTACAAATAGAAACTAGTTGGGATGTGGGTTCGACCCTTTCGGTCCACACGATCAACTCAAGGGGGTGAAATAGGGTCAACTCAAAACCGCTGGAGCTATAAGGCTGAAATTTTGACAGTGCATCCCTATAATGACGTAGACATCCACTCCGATTTTTCGAAATTCATCCCCTAAGGGGCTCAAATAGGGTTTATCCAAACCGTTGGAGCTACAGGGCTGAAATTTTGACAGTGCAGCCCTATAATGGCGTGGACATCCACTTTAAAGCGATTTTTCGAAATTCATCCCCTAAGGGGGTGAAATGGGGTTTATCCAAACCGCTGGAGCTTATAGGGCTGAAATTTTGACAGTGCATCCCTTTAATGACGTGGACATCCACTAAGAAGCGATTTTTCGAAATTCTTCCCCTAAGGGGGTGAAATGGGGTTTACCCAAACCGCTGGAGCTTATAAGGCTGAAATTTTGACAGTGCATCCCTTTAATGACGTGGACATCCACTATAAAGCGATTTTTCGAAATTCATCCCCTAAAGGGGTGAAATGGGGTTTTTCCAAACCGCTGGAGCTATAGGGCTGAAATTTTGACAGTGCATCCCTTTAATGACGTGGACATCCACTATAAAGCGATTTTTCGAAATTCATCCCCTAAGGGGGTGAAATAGGGTTTACCCAAACCGCTGGAGCTATAGGGCTGAACTTTTGACAGTGCATCCCTTTAATGACGTGGACATCCACTATAAAGCGATTTTTTGAAATTAATCCCCTAAGGGGGTTAAATGGGGTAACCCAAACCGCTGGAGCTGAAGGGCTTTAATTTTGACAGTGCATCTCTATAATGACGTGGACATTCACTAAGAATCGATTTTTCGAAATTCATCCCCTAACGGAGTTAAATGGGGTTACCAAACTACTAATTTAAGTAGAAATTAAACAGGGAGCCAAAAAATTCAAAAATATAAAATCAGCCGCACCAATTTATCCACCTAATAAATCATTTTTTACATAGTTTTAGTTAGAATTTCTATAGCCTGATCAACGTGCTAGGCTTTAAGCACAATATCACAATTGTTTTTATAGTGTAATTTTCGAACTACGATAGCTATTTTATTTGTTTTCAGCAAAAGACTGACCTGCCTAAATGTCATTGTAAAAAAACGGAACACCCCATTATTCAGAAGTAACTCAAATACATTAGGGTACATATTTCCAATTATTGTGTGATTGTCGTTTTTATCCTGCATTTTGACTTTATTTAAAAATTCCACGAAAAGAAATATTTCTCCATGTATTTTTTATTTTGCTTCGGTTTAGGGGTGGTTTAACCCCTTTAAAAAAGGGTTTAAAGTGAAATTTTCCAAATGTTTCAATGAATAAAAATGGAAAATAAAATTTTAATGCAAAACAATAAATGTCAATTTTTTTCAATTACAATTTTAATGCAGGGGTAGTTTCACACCCTTAAGGGTTTAAAATAATAAATTTATGGCTGATAATACCTTTTGAACCAAATTTCAAGCAAAAAGCAAAAAACAAAAAATTTTTCTAATTTTTTTTATATAAAGTTGATTTTTATAATTGTGGGGGTAGTTTTAACCCCTTAAGGGTTGAAAATAATTTAGTTTTGCCTGACAGTACGCCCACAATCGTATTTGAAGCATATACTTGAAGAAAAAATTTTTTACAATTTTTTCTAGTTGTAGCCGATTTAGGGGTGGTTTCAACCCTTTAGGATCACCCCTTATCATAAAGTTCGCGTTGATTTAGTACAAATCAACCACCTTCGCAAATAAATATTAAAAAAAGTGTATTTCATTGCATTAGTTTTCATTATTATCGAAATAATCGCGAAAAACCCCTAAAAAGGGGTGTTTTTTGCATTTTTAAGGGTGACGCCCAAGTTTTAGGACCGCAGGACCCCGAATTTTGTGATCAGCGACCCCAAAAACCTTTAGGGTTCGATTTTCTTAACGGTTTGAATGGACTATTTATCTGTTTTCAGCAAAAGACTTTTATTTTTATATTTTAAAAATAAAAGTCTTCAAAGACTTTTATAGAAAAAACTGGAAAAATAAAAATCTTAGAAAGACTTTTATGCAAGACCGAAAAAAATAAAAGTCTTTTTTAACAGTTATTTTTGATTTTAAAAATAAAAGTCAATTTTAATTATTATTTCGAACAAAAAAATAAAAAAATCTTTAATAACAATTTTAAAAGATTTAAAACAATACTAGTCAAAGATAATAGTTAAAAATAACTTTAAATATTTTTGGTAAAATTTAACTGTTACTGTTGTTTTATATCATATAAGTTTCAAAATAATGATTATTTTCTGATTTTTTCGATATAAGTTATAACAGTTACGATCCCTGCAATTAAATACACAATTCTTTTTTAATAATTCTCTAAAAGGCTCTGTTAGCTCAGCTAGATTCGGAATAAAATCCCTTAAATAATTAATCATACCTAATAGTTTCTGTAAATCTTTCTTGTTTTGCGGCTTCTCTATACTTTCTATTGCTTTTGACCTATTTTCATCTACCTTAATTCCATCAGCTGAGATTATATGCCCTAAATAACTAACCTGATCTGTAGAGTATTGTAACTTGTCTATATTAAATTTTGCATTTATATTTTTCGCTCTTATCATCACTTTTTCAAAAATTTCATCATGTTCTTTTTGATTTTTTGCGGCTATGAGGATGTCATCAATAAATACTGTAACCCCTGGTATATCTGCAAAATTCTTTTCATTTAGCTTTTGGAATATTTCGGGGGCGCAGCTAATACCAAACGGTAATCTTTTAAATCGAAATCTCCCAAACGGAGTACTAAATGTGCATAGTCTACTGGAGTTTTCATCTAATTTAACTTGCCAGTAGCCCTCTTTAAGGTCGAGAACAGTAAAAATTTTCTTGTTTGCTAATTTGCCTAAAATTTCTTGAAATGTCGGTATTAAATGACTTTCTATTTTTATTGCAGCATTCAGATCCTGGGGGTCTAGACATATTCGGAGTTGTTTATTTTTCTTTTCTACTACGACTAGATTAGACACCCATTCAATATTTTCATTCCCTACTTCGCATATTATACCTCTTTCACACAAAGCTTTAAGTTCTTTTTTCAGTGGCTCTATTAGCTGTAATGGAATTCTCCTAGCCGCTTTTGCTACAGGTGTGGCGTTTTCTTTTAATTTTATTGAAATATTTTCTGCAAAACACCCCTGACCTTCAAATACATTACGATATTTGTATATTAATGGATTATGCCCTACTAGTTTAACTGACTCTACACGTTTTATTAAATTTAAATCTGTACATGTTCTCAATCCTAGAATGGGAACAACATCTTGATCTACTATTACAAAATTCAAAGGCACCACTTCATTTCGAACTACACAAATCAATTCAACTTGCCCGATTACATTAATCTTTGAGCCACTATAATTTTCGACATTATCAAAACACTTTTCTATTACCGGTTTCTTTTTTAATTTAACATAATCTTTGAAGGGTATGGTGTTTACGTCCGACCCACTATCTAATTTGAAACGGAAAGTCATACTGCCAATTCTGATATTTTCATACCAGGTTTTTTCAATTTGATGATTTTTTTTACATTCAATATTATCAATATATAATGTTCGATTATTTACGTTAATTTGTCTTACCTTTTTTGTGTTGCAAGCAATAGCAAAATGATTATAATACCCGCACTTTCCGCATTGTTTTCCATACGCCGGACAATTATTCTTCCCATGTACCCGTTTGCACATTCTACACTTATCGCCATGATGAGCATTCTTTCCATTTTCATTTTCATTTTGTGCTATCCTAAAATTAAAATTTTTAAAATTATTATTATTTTCTACTTTTTTAAATTTTCTTTTAAATTTCATGTTTCTACTTAAATGATTTTCTCCTTGATTTCGATTTTTTCTGCTGGCATAATCATCCTTTGTTTGCGTTCGTAAATTTAATTGTGTGAAGTCCCGTGATAGTTCATCCACATGCATAGATGTACCCGCTTGTTGCATTTTGCTGCATTGACTTGCTGTCGCTTCATTTGCCCTTGCCATTTCAACTGCTTTTTCAAATGTTAAATTTGTGTCTTCTAGAAATTTCTTTTGTAGCCTTTTGTCATTCACTCCAAATACGATTCTGTCTCTCAGCATTCGGTTTTCCAAGGTGACATTGAAACCACATGCTTTTATAAGTTTTTTTATATCAATCAGAAAATTATCAAAAGGTTCTCCATGTGATTGATTTCTACTGTGAAATATAAATGTTTCATATACCTCGTTCTTTTTAGGCATACAAAATTCTTCAAATGCATTTATGACTTTTGCATATTGTTTTTTATCTTCTTCTGGGAGGTTTAATGAATTGTATGTGTCAATTGCGTCTGGGCCAATAGCATTTAGAAAGACCGCTATTTGAACTGCTTGCGATTTCTTTTCTAGTTCGATTGCCGTTGCAAAAATATCAAAACTCTGTTTGAAACGCCTCCAATTTTCTGATATATTACCATCTAATTGAAAGTAATCCGGTTTTCTTACGTATTCCATTTTTGTTTGCACTACAATAACTGTCCTTTGTTTAGGTGGACGTCCCGGGCCACGTTTTTCCTTTTCACGGGTTAAAACTTGTAACTTTGACTTCGCTCTAGTCATTTATCATTTGTAATCTCACAAAAAAAATGTTCTTCCTTTTTATTTATTTCACGTGCAGTCATCACTTAAGTATTTATTTATTTTTATTTAAATCACTGTGTTCACTCAAACGATTTTCCGTTCTGTGCCATTATTTTAAACTTTTTTATCCTGTCCGCAGCGCCATGTATTATATTAAAAGACACTGTGTGCTCTTGTTGAGTACTTCTTTATTACATATCAGATTGAAGACTGGCTGCTGGGCCAGTTGCTTCGGATAACATTGATATTATCCTGTTACAATGATAATACAGTGGGAGTGTAGTGGGAATCCATTTATCATTATACTACACTCCTACCGTTTTTCGCCTCTATAAACATAATCTTTTAATTTAAACCTCCCTTTTCATACATTAACGATTTAGTGACAGTGAAAGTTCTTGTGGGTCCTAAAGTATCTATAATCAAGAAAAAATAAGTTAAAATAACAATAAAACTTAATTTCTCATCGGTTGCCACAGCTATTAATTTCATTTGGATTTTGAACTTACCATTAATTGTGTAATCATAATTATAACGTAACATTAATTGTGTCATCATTCATTCGTTCGACATGTATAAGTGCCAAAGTGATACGTGCCGCGCCGTTAATGCTGACGAAGGCGAATTAATAGCATGCAACGGAATTTGTGATAATTATTTCCATACATCTTGTATTGGGCTTTCCCCTACTGCTGCAAGATCTTTAAACGAATTTAAAAAATCTTTTAAATTCTTCTGTGCCGACTGCAAGTCAATAAACCTTACACATGTATTATTAGCAATAAAGACTAATAATAATAATCTAATTAGCTTGTCTGAGACGGTTAATGAAATGAAAGAAGACTTAGAAACTTGTAAGGCCAAAGCCCATAGCTCCGAAAAGAACACACAGCTCGTACTACAAAATATTGATGAGCTTTCGGGCTCCGTTGATCGCACAGAAGATAATTACCAGAGCTACATCAGAAATTACGAGGTAATCAAGTCGAAACTTGACAATCTATCGAAGCCTAGCGATAATATTGTCAACGAATTATCCAATTTCATCAAGTTTGAGCTTAACACCATCAATTCAAGCTTAAAAAAAATTAAGCTCACCTCGGATAGTGGCTGCCAAAATAACGAACTGATTCATCTAATTTCAAAAGCCACCGAATGTTTCGAAAAATTCTCTCTCCTTGACGACAAGATATGGGAACTTAAGGATGACCTGAGAAAACACTTTAATCTTTTGGAAACCGAGCTGTCTTACCTTGGATCACTTAATAATGTCGACAATAGAAAGCCACCCACCCAAACAGACGAAGCAATTGCGAATCCTGATCGGGCAGAGGAAATAACCTCTCTTCTAGATGAACTAGAAAGAGTTCAACAGCCCAGAACAAGAGCTAGCTGCAGCGATAATTTTGAACTTGGCCCTCCCAATTTAACCAATCTACATACTCAAACTTTCTCTATACAATCAACCATATCTCGGAATCTTCCACCTATTCACCTTCCTCAAGAATATATACATCAATTTGGAACAACTTGGTCCGTTGATGAATGGAAAATTAGGTTGGATAAAATTAGAGCAGCAAATGCAAAAAAGAAAACGAGAACAGGAAAGGATAGGAAACAGCTCCACGATGTATCCCGAAGCAGTAAGAGAGACACGCCTAAACAATCAAACACACGAGACGATAGCGTATCTGCCTATTTCCTGAGAGGAGCACCAGTCCAAGCAGATTCCACTTGGGTATACAATCTTTTTAAAACTCGTTTCTCTATTGAGCTAAGCAGTTGTGAAATTGTGCCGTCCCGTAAAATATCAATAAAGAACTTTAAAGTATGCATGCCCAATAGATACGAATGGCTGTTCTTCAATGCAACATCGAAATCTTTCAGATGGAAGAATTTAACTCTTCGTCGGTGGAACTCCAACTCAAATAGTAAATCTAAGATTTTTAGAAATAAGACACTAACAAATACTAAAACTAAGTCTAAGTCAACAACTCAGAGTAGAATTAGTCCAAGTGCAAATGTAAATAGCGCACATAATAAAACTAAACCTACTAACATCACTACTAAAATTAACGTTCCCTTTCTATCACCTACTTCCCGCAATATTCATAATACCACTCGTAGTACTAATACAACTAATACATCACCTCATGTCGTCACTACAGCAATAAAGAATAAAACAAGTCCATATCCTAATTTTTCCCTAAAAATATCATCACAGCCGTCAAACCTCACTTCTTGAACCCTTTACAACCTCCGGTTGTGAAAAACACTTTGATTTCTGCAGACTCCCCAGACGGTCGGTACTTACTTTCTCGCCTTAGAGAAAGGAGGATCTACGATAACGTAAGACTCTTTCTAGCTTATATGCACGATAAACCCGACTCTACATGCATTAATGGTAAGACCAGGACGAGCCTCATAATTTCGATCCAGCAAGAAGGTCTTCCTACGGATCGTAACACTCTGCTCAAACTATATACTACGTATCATGAGCAATATCAGGTAACGTCCCAACAAGTAAGCAATGATCTCTCCAGTTATGCTTCACATGTAAGATCACTACATGTATCTCAGCTGCAAAAAAGCCGTGATGAAATGACTAGATATTATCGCCCCTAACTAGCCACCTCACCAACGAACATCCAAATCTCAATTAACCCAAACCCTCGCGCGAACATAAGGCTCTTTTATCACAATTGTAGTGGTATGAGAGGCAAAATTAACAATCTTTTTATTGACTCGAAATCGTGTAATTTCAATGTCCTTGTAATCACAGAAACATGGTTAAACGATACATTTCTAAATGAGGAGATCTTAGACTGCAATTGGACAATATATAGATGTGATAGAGACTACAACGCCACCGGTCTCTCAAGAGGGGGAGGTGTTCTTATTGCAGTCAAAGTATCTTTAAATAGTGAACTGATCAAGACTGATCGTGCACACTCATTTGATCATGTTTTCATACGAGTCAAATCGGACAACAGACATATCGTTATCGGTACGTTCTACATACCCCCAAACTCTGACGAATCTGAATATGACGATTTATTACATATTTTAGATGATATTAATAATTCCCTACGCGAAAGCGATGAAATTTTCGTTTTAGGAGATTTTAACCGCCCTAATCTCTCATTCACTCCTGACGTGGAAGATAATAATTTACTTCCGATCAATGTCATAAATTCTATCGATATAAAGCTTATCGACACTTTTTATGGCAACGGTCTACACCAAATTATCAGAACCCCTAATTCTTCTGGAAAATGGTTAGACCTAATTTTCACTAATTCACATGAGGAGCTAAACCTTCTGCCTGCTTCGCCTGAGGAAAACCTATTTAGCAATTCTGTCCACCACTCCGCATGGATCCTAGAGATTAATTTCACAATCTCTAAACACAGCACTTCATACAATAATTCAATTATTTATGATTTTAAGAATGCGAACTTTAACAGCATCAGCTTCGAATTATCTCTAGTTGACTGGGAAACTAGGCTATTGGGTAATGATATTGACGAGATAGTGTCTTCATTTTACACTATTATTTTCAACATTATTGACAAATATGTGCCCAGAATCAAAAAAAGGGATAAATTATCTGAACCATGGCTCGATAAAAATATTCGAAAACTTCGTAATCAGAGAAATAAATTATATAAACTGATTAGGAACAACCCTAATGTAGATGCGGAACAGAAATTAGCATACACTAGGTTAGCCTCAGAATTTACTCTTAGGTCGCGTGAGGCCTATACAACATATCTTGACTCTGTCGGGGATAACATTATTCAGAATCCTAGAAAATTTTTCGATTTCGTTAACATAAAACGAAAGACCCTAGGCTATCCAACGACTATGACAAACGGCAGAAAACAATCTTCATGTCCTCAAGAAATTTGCAACATGTTTGCTGACAAATTCATTGAAGTCTTTTGCCCAAAGTCTAATGTAGTACACACTGACCCAGTAAGTACGCGCAATGACACTAGAATTTCTATAACGGATGTATCTCTATCCCTTGACGATGTAATGACCGGTATAAACAATCTTGACATCAATAAAGGTCCTGGTGCTGACAACCTGCCTCCTTTGTTTTTGCAGGGCTGTTCAAATCAAATTTTGGTTCCCCTCCAAATTATCTTCAACAAATCATTATCGACAGGAAAGTTCCCTAAGATATGGAAAAAATCCTATCTTACTCCGATCCATAAAACATCTAATAAGCACTCGGTGGAAAACTACAGGGGTATTGCCATCTTATCAACTATTCCCAAGCTTTTCGAGAAACTTGTTTACGATAAGATTGCTCCTCTAATCGACCCATGTCTTAATGAACAGCAACATGGTTTCAGAAAGGGACGATCGACTACTACAAACCTTATGATTCTAACCTCCAATCTACTATGTGCTATGGAGAAGGGTCATCAAATAGATACAGTCTATACTGACTTCAGCAAAGCCTTTGATCGTGTTGATCACCATATTTTAAGTAAAAAACTACTAAAATTTGGAATATCAGGTCCTGCCCTGGAATGGATTAAATCATATCTCGACAACAGAACTCAAGTTGTCAGATTCCAAGGATTTCTGTCAAAAGAAATCTCAGTAACTTCCGGGGTCCCTCAGGGTAGCCATCTAGGCCCTGTGTTATTCAATATATTTATCTCAGACCTGTCGGATACACTGGAAAATATTCCGCATCTCTTCTATGCCGACGACCTCAAAATTTATAATGTCATAAGGTCCCCGATCGATGCTACTTTCTTTCAAACAAAACTAAATGCGTTGCAAGACTGGTGTACTACCAATAAATTAGAACTAAACATCAGCAAATGTCATGTTATTACCTTCTCCCGCAAAAGAATCACCCAGCTACAGGAATATTATCTCAACGACAAGGCATTAGACCGTGTCGATCAAGTTGTAGATCTAGGTATTGTTCTAGACAATAAATTAAATTTCAACTTGCACTACGATAATATTGCTGCAAGAGCCAACAAGCTTCTGGGCTTTATAAAGAGAAGAGCCCGAGAATTCAATAACGTTCGGGTCACAAAAACTCTTTTCTGTTCGCTCGTCCGCCCTATCTTGGAATATGCGTGCCCGATCTGGGACCCTATATTCCAGGTAAGCAGCAGTAGGTTGGAATCAATACAGAAAAAATTTCTCCTCTTCGCTCTGAGAAACCTACACGACCCGCGCGACTTTTTCAACTTACCGCCCTACACCGACAGACTCAAGAAGTTAGAACTCATGCCGCTGGCACATAGGAGGAAAGGGCTTATTTCGTGCTTAACTTTGGACGTCCTAAACGATAACGTTAAGGTGCAGTTCCTGTCCGATAGAATCAAGTTCAATACCGAAGTTCGTCACAATAGGCATACCAAAATGCTTAAAGAATACCCTCATCGGACCGAATATGCAAAGAACGAACCCGTCAACAGATGTTGTATGACTTTGTTGTATGGCTTCTCACCCCACATTAAAAAAACATCCTTTAAACAAAAAATTATATCCCTTCTAACATCACAATTACTACCATAATAAGCATAGACTTAAGCTGACTTTGTACCTTAGCATAAATGCATTGTATAATTCTGTAGTAGATTTAAGTATGCCTTGTTTGGCAAATAAATAAATAAATAAATAAATATTTTTACATAGATAATGTTCATTGATGAGTGTTCTACAATCATTAATATCGGGAATAGCAGCGTAAGTCATATGGTTGTTGGATATAGCGAAATAATTAAAACTTGGTTGTATATATGCGTAGGTGTTGCTTGAAGTTGAATGAGGGATCGGTAAAGGAAGTAAATGATATAACTTGTAAAATCTATCCTCAGATAGTGGGAGATTAATTACGAAAACTAATTTTAAGTTTTTTAGGTAGACTTGAAGATCTACAATATTGAATAAGGTGTGTGCATTTGCTAAATTGCAAGGCACTGGAAAGCTTAATCCCTTAGTTATAGATTGAATATTATTAGTCAATTCCATGATAAGCTGAATAGGTGTGATGACCATCGGATGTAATATATTTTTCTTTGCAAAAAGGATAGCATTAATTAAATTATCAATTTCTTCGCTGATTTCATTAGTCAAGTAGTTTAATAATCCAATATGCTGTGTAGCAATTTCATTCATTCGCATAATATCTATTTCACTATTTAAGGTTTCACTGTATTTATTAATTTTCCTAAGATTCTCATTGAGACTATTCTCATGAAACTTTAATTTACTAACAGTTTCATTGAAATTTGCAATCGTACTTTTCATAACTTGTACCTGATCCTTCATTAAATTCAGACTGGCTTGCTCATCTTCTGCAACCTTATTAATCGCATTTTCGAAATATTCAGCATCATCTGAGTCAAGAGTACCGAAAACTGTTCTAAAAGCATGACCTATTCCGTTGAACCATCCTCCTGTTGCTCTTTTATTTTTGTTATGCCCTATCAAGTTTTCCAGAGATTCTAATTTAGTACCAAGAATAGGTATTTGCACTTCTATTAGATTTAATGACTGCTTACAATAATACGTGTCTGAACTGTTATTTACTTTATTACAAATACTTATAGATTTTTGATAAACGTTCCGAACTATTTTTATTTTCTCCATGTAAACTGATATGTTGAGGTAAGTAACGACCTTCCAAGTAGAGCTGTCGAATTTTGCGTATCCGATATTTTCAAAATAGATTCCGCTATTGTTTCCTAATGTCTCCAGACTATATTGAGATGTTGAAGTTGGAATGAAGAATCTGAAAAGAATAAATTAGTTGATAGGTTTTATTCGGTTCCTATGTTAATTATGGCGGACAATCAATTGTGCAAGAGGTGTTTTTCGGAAATCGCTCGTGATGGGATTTCCTGTGACGGGGTATGTGGAGGCGTTTTCCACCCTTCCTGCCTTAATACCAAGGTCAGCAGCAAATCGTCGGCTCCTAGAGGGCGTACTTGCGGCGAATGCTCTGACATTAAACCCTGTCATGTGCTGAGATTGGTGAAGGACATCTCTGACGTTTTTCTCGTTGGTCACGAAAAGGTCATGGATCGTCTTAACTCTTTCCCCAGTAACATCTTGCACTTTCAAATGTTAGCCGATGACGTCCAGTCTATCAATGTTCGGCTTGACACGTTGTCTGACACTCTGGGCTCTGCTGTGGCCAATACGGGTTCCTTGATTGAGAAATTTGAGAAAATTTCTTCCCGAGTTGCAACAGCTCTAGAGTCGTTAGACGACATACATTCGGCGTTACTTAATCCGGTCGCCACTTCTTCCTCCTGCACTTCTAGCTCCTCGGCTTCTGTCCATCCCATATTGGACGATATCAAAAGGAATACACAACGTGTAAGGGTTGATATTGAATCGCTATCATCAGCAGTGATTCAAAATCACAATGCCCTGAGCTCTCTGTCCTCAAGATTGGAGAGCTTCGTTGTTTCCAATAAGACCTCCTCAGCGACGGTAGAATCTGATGACGCCCTGCAAGTTGAGGAGCAGCCTTTGCCTTTACCCTGTCCCGCGGCTACTTCTCGTTCGGAGAATGTCTTCTTGCCTCAGGAGGCCGTCAATCCAACTGTACCTAGTACAAAGGCGCGTCGTAAAAGTCGCAGGAAAAATCGAGATCGAGCCGTCATTGGTGACGGTGTCACCTTGAGTTCCTTGCCCCGCGTTCCAGAGACTGAGTCGACCTCTAGGCCGGTCTCGGTATCCACCTCTTTGCCTCTAATAGTGGCCAACCCCCCGGTCACTGAAGCTACAGCTCCCCAAGAACCGTGCACCCCTCTAGTTACGATACCAAGACCTTTAGATATCTTTATATCACGGTTCTCTCCTCAGACTACGACGGAGTCTGTCTGTGAATATTTAAGGAAAAAATCTATAGACCCTGGAACTGTTTCATGCAGAAAAGTCAACAAGGCTTCCAAGCCTGTTGCTTCTTTCGTTTTGTCTGCACCGCCCGTTATTGCCGAGACTCTTTTAGATCCTGGTTTCTGGCCTGCTGGTGCTCTTACCAAGCTCTTTGTTCCGCGTACCCGTACTCGAGCACCTCACTCAATCGTTTCCATTCCGAGAACACAAAGGATGTCAAAAAACTTGAGACCCTCTCCCTCTACTACCAAAACGTAAGGGGGACAAGGTCAAAAACTAACGACATCCTTCAGGCATCGATGGCTAGCGGGTTCGATGTCATAGCGTTCACGGAAACCTGGCTTCACGAAGGCATTCTTAATGCTGAACTCTTCGATTCCTCCTACCAAGTCTTTCGGAGGGACCGTCACACTCACTCGGAAGCTCGCGGAGGTGGCGTACTTCTTGCATGCCGCAGCCACCTTAATTGTAACCCAATTTCGCTTCCTAGTTTCTCTAACCCCTTGGACATTGAGCTTGTCGCTCTCAAGATTTCTTTTTCAAAATCAAATCTCTTCCTGTTGTGCTGCTATATCCCACCAGATATGATAAGCACACTTGACGATGGAGGTTTAAGCCTCTATGATATTCTCATCTCCTGTGTTGATTATAGCCTGAATATGATGAACACTGGTGATGAATTACTTCTTCTTGGCGACTTCAATTTACCCAATATTCAGTGGGTATTTGATGAAGCTGACGATAACTACCTCCCCGAAGGCAATTTTAATTCTAAGGAATCCTGTTTTCTCAATTCCTTATTCTCACTCGGCCTTAATCAAATAAGTGGTGTGACTAATGTGTTAGGGAGGCAGTTGGATCTTGTATTCTTTACTGACTCAGGAAACATGATTGTTGAACCCAGTCCAATAGTCATGACGTCCGTTGACAATTACCACCCTCCTCTCTTACTAAAGTACTGCTTCAACTCAAAGAACAATCCTTGTCCGGAGGCGGTAACCCATTCCTTCAACTTTAAGAAGGCTAACTTTAATGAACTCTCATCTAAGCTTGCCTTGATTGATTTCAACAGCTTACTTTCCTCAAATGAGTTGGATGTCGATGTGGCACGGTTACGCCGTACTATATGAAGCTATTGCTTCATGCGTACCTTTTGAGCCCCAAAAATTGCGCAGTTCATCTCCACCTTGGTACAACAATGAGCTGAAGCATTTAAGGAATCAGAAAAATAGACTCTGGAAGACCTATTTAAAAAGGAAGGATTCTCCGAGTCTTATTACATTTACTGATTGCTATAACAGATTTCGTTTACTCTCTTCTGCTCTGTATGGCGAATATCTCAGCAGCATGAGGGACCAGGTTTATACTGATCCTAGAAACTTCTTCAAATTTGTCAACTCCAAGAAAAAAGCTGATAACTACCCAAAAACTATGCAGCACACTAACTGGTCAAGTAGTGAGTCTTCCTCGATTTGCAACATGTTTGCTTCATTCTTTCATCAATCTTTCACCCCGTCTAATTTTCAACCTAATGACAATAATTTTCGTCACATAACTCTACACCGAGAGGCTACTAGTTTATCTCTCTCAATCTCCATTGACGATATCATGAAACATATTGATGAACTCCCATACGATTTCACTTCCGGCCCTGACGGTATCCCTCCTGCTGTCCTTAAATCCTGTGTGGAGGTTCTCCAGTGTCCACTGAAAACCCTTTTTCAAAAGTCCCTGGATAAAGGATACTTCCCTACTCTTTGGAAGAATTCGTTCATAATTCCTATTCACAAAAGTGGTAGCAAGAACGAAATATCGAACTACAGACCAATTGCCAAGCTGTCTGTCATACCGAAGCTTTTTAAATCAATCATTTATTCTGCAATCGTGCCCATCTGCAAAAAACTTATTTCTACAAACCAACATGGTTTTCTTCCAGCTCGTTCCACTACCACCAATCTCCTTGAATTCACTTCCCACGCTGTTGAAGGCTTCGTTTCCGGTTGCCAAACTGATTGTGTTTACACTGATTTCAGTAAGGCATTTGACAAGCTTTCCCACTCCATTATACTTCTTAAACTAAAAAAGTTAGGTTTCCCTGAAGCCCTTCTATTATGGTTCCAGTCCTACTTAGCTGACAGGACCTACCAAGTCCTTTTCCGTGGATCCAAATCCGCGACCATTGAGGCGTCATCCGGTGTCCCTCAAGGCAGTCATCTTGGCCCTATCCTCTTTATTCTTTCTATTGATGATATTGTTACCTTGCTAAGACACTGCAGAATCCTGATTTATGCTGATGACATCAAATTGTACCGTCGCGTAAAGAGTATGGAGGACTGCAAACTTTTGCAAGTCGACCTCGACACCTTTTACTCCTGGTGTGCTAACAACAACCTGGTTCTTAATATTAGTAAATGCGAAGTCATGACTTTTTGTAGGCGACGTGATCCTATAATTTATAACTACTCATTTTCTAGTGAGGGTGTCCCCCGTGTTAATTTTGTCAAAGATCTCGGGATTAGATTTGACACCAAGCTGGACTTTGCTTCTCATATCAACTATATTTCTACCAAGAGCAGCTTAGTCTTGGGTTTTATTAAAAGGTGGTCCAAAGAATTTAATAGCACCCTGATCACTAAACACCTCTACATCTCCCTTGTCAGACCTTTACTTGAATATGGGTCCCAGGTTTGGTCTCCTTACTATTCTTCGCATGTTGGAAAAATTGAGTCGGTTCAACGTAGGTTCGTTCGATTCGCATTGAATCACCTTCCTTGGGAAGACCCTTTAATTCTTCCACCATATGAATACCGACTTAAGTTACTCAACTTAAACACTCTCCACAAGCGTCGTGAGGTGGCCGATGTTGTTTTCGTCCACCAGCTTCTTAATGAACGTGTCGACTCAGGTTTTCTAAGGCGCCGTGCGTCGTTTAGAGAGAGCCGATACAATCTGAGAGGACCACCGCTCTTACACATCAACTCCTCTAACACCAATTATGGCCGATTTGAGCCTGTTAATCGCATGTTCATTAATGTAAATAAAAATTTTAATGTTTTTAGCGTGAGCACTAACAAGGACCTGCTTAAAAGGAGTCTATTTGTTGTCTCATGACTGTTTATGTGTTTTGCATGCAATTTTTATTGGTACTTAATCTTTTATGTTTGCATGTCTCAGCTGAGCCACAGCAGTGGTAAATATTTCTCAGCCCTGCTGGGAAGTGCGCCTTCTGCGTTAGAAGGGAAACTCTATATATGTATATATATACATATATATATATTCATATATGTATGTGTTTGTATGTATATATAGATTTTCATGCTTAGCTGAAAAGTGCGCCTTCTGTGCTAGAAGGGTTAACTCTTGAGAAAAAAAAAAAAAAAATATGTACTTTTACGTCTTTTCCTTTTATTTTTAAAGTTATATTTTGATTGTTATGTACTTTCACTATTTCGAATGGTCCAACATAGTTTGGACCTAACTTTTTACCTAGTCTTCAGTGGCGTAGCAAGAAATATTTTCAGGGGGGGTTAAATAGTTATAACTCTAGCCCTGAACTTTAAACATTATCTTTCAAAATTGATACAACTTTTAGTTATGTTTTAATAGGAATAAGACCAGAAGGAAAGTTTTAAAGGAATTCAGTTTATATTTATTATTGACCTACACGATCAATGATTCCAGAGCAATGCTTGTGGAAAAGTCTCAGGTCTACATTTCTCTTCAAAAGAAAATACAACTGATGTCTAGAGGGAGCAAAGACCATCAGAGGAGAGAACAAAAGTAGCAATTGAGTTTCCTCTTTAATATACCAAATGATAGGAAAACTTTACAAAGGTTACTGGGACTAATGCCCTACTTCAAAAGATTTATAGCAGGCTAGGCAGTTGCAGCAAAGCCGTTCAGCGAATTTCTAACAAAGAAGGTCATATTTAAAATAGAAACTGAACCGCAAAATGGATTTAAAGCATTAAATATTGGTAAAAGCACCAGTGTTTAAGTTATTTGAACGAGAAGCGCGTACGGAGATTCATACCGATGCTAGCAAGGGCGAATTCGGAGCTATTGTCTTGCAGCAGAATAATGACGATGAGCTGTTGCATCCATTGCAATACATGAGTCGTTAGAACAGCCGAACAACGCTCTCACGATTATGAGCTTGAAGTACTCGCCATAGCACACTCCCTAAAGAAGTGGTGTTTATGAGTACATTAAATCTACCCCCAAGTAGGACATTTTTCAGCTGCTAAAGTCTTCATCAGGAAAACCTACTTTATTCCTAAAGACACCATCCATTTAATGGCGCTACAGCCCAAATCTAGCCTTGGCTTCGCCTAGGACATTTCTGCATCTTTGATAGTCCGTTGCAACATGTCTCGAGTTTCGAATGTTAAGCCTTTGTTGTCCTCTTGGTTCTGCCTGCTGCTATATTCCTCGACTTAGTTACTAACAGTAAACACGTTTTCTAAATTTGTTTGGTTGTACCCCACATCAATCGTGGAGGTAGTCGAGTGATTGATTAACTGAAATACATTTTGGGTAACCGAAGAAGGATAATACCGGACCGATCCACATGGAAGAAGGCATATCCCATTCGTTAATCACTACTGAGATAAATCGTATCCTAACACCGATTCTAACCAAATTATCAATCGCAGAGCCAAACGCGTGGTACAAGTACATTGATCGAGTTCAACCAATGGTAAATAATATCCCAACAAGATACCCCAACTGGAAATAAAGTTAGCAGCATTACCGGACTTTCAAGCCTTTTACGATAACGCAACGACAGAACATGCAGGAAATGGTACTACGAGAAACTACTAGCCTTCAGGAGAATAGGAGACAAAGCAATAAGAAGCGTAAAGCTGCGTGTCTATAAGGAGGCGCCTTGGTTGCAGTCAAGAGAAACCCCAGCCCAGCTCAGTTGTGAATTGAAAAATACAGGTGACCACAACGGACCCAGGATAGCTCCAGCCGCAGAAGATGTCCGATGGGGTTAATCATTCGGGGTATGATACGTCAGAATGACTGAATGTGACATCTTGAGCTTACATTCAAACAGCGAGCTTTCCGAATACTCTCCATTCTATTGAAGTAGACTAAACTGTGAGGCCTAGAACGAGACACAGTGATTAGAAAGACCTATTTTGTCTAGAATCATTTTTGCGTTAAATAAAATTTTGTAAAAAGGTGATATTTCTAGTGTATTTTCTTCGCGCTGAATATACCACCAAAATTACAAAATGATATTATAAAAGTTCAAGTTGAATTGTCTTCATACGAAAGGTATTTCGAGGGGGGTTTCGTCCCCAAAACCTCCCCCGTTCCTACGCCACTGCTAGTCTTGTACCGTTATTTTGTAGATATACCATTTGACCAAGTACATAATCTGGATTGTTTATTTTCTTATCGTATCTCTCTTTGGAATTTATTTTCGATTGTATGATATTTTCTCTAGCAATCTTTTGAGAAGTGAGGAGTCTGAGTTTTAGTTGGTCTATATAATTTTCATAGGTATACTTAAATTCTGGTTCCTGATATAAGGAGCTTGGTAATTTAGGTTTATATCCAAAAAGTAGTTCAAAAGGAGAGAATTTAGTTGCATTGTGTATGGCTGTATTATAAGAGAATATTGCTGTTGGTATCCAGTCATCTCAATTGTTAAGACTAGAATTTAAATAGTGCTTTAGGTAATCCTTTAATGTTGAATGTGATCTTTCGAGTGCTCCATTACTTTGAGGGTGGAAAGCGGTTGTATGGAGTTGCTTTATGTGCAGTAATTTTGAGAATTCTTTCAGTAAATTTGAGGTAAACTCAGCTCCTTGATCAGAAAGGATTGAATTTGGAATACCGAAATGGCTAACGAATTGCAGTAAAGTTTCGGCTATTGTTACAGCCTCATGGTTTGGTACCGAATATGCCAGCGAAAACTTGGTTAGATCATCTTGCATCGTTACGATGAAGCCATTACCATTTTCAGTTAGTGGCAAGGGACCGACTACATCTAAGCAAAGTTTTTCGAATGGTTGGGAAGCAGTCGATGTAATTTCCATTGGAGCTTTGTATGTCTTTCTTATTGTTTTATTTTTTTGGCAAGATTCGCAAGATTTTACATACCTTTTTATATCCTTTTTCATTTTCGGCCAATGGAACATAGACTTGTATGTTCTATGAAAACCTCCATGTCCAGATATCGGATCGTCATGGTTTTCCTTTAAAATTTGAGGGATGTCATTTTCTGAAGGAGTGGCGATTTTTCCAAAATGGATTACTATTTTAATTTTTGTATTTCGGAATATGTATTGGATCATATTTTTCAATTTTGTGTACTTGAGTTGGTTAATGGGGTCTTCGAAATTTGACATTGATATACAGTTAACTTTATCTTTTACTAATTGAATTTTTAGATTTTGAAGTACATAGAATATATCTTGATAAAGTGGTTTTTGCCAATAATTTTGTTTTATGAAGCAGTGATAAATATTTTTCTGTGTATTTTTATTGATCGTTTTGAAAACTGAATAAATTTCATGGCAAGCGTTTTGTATATTTTCTTTATTTTTGGATAGGTCTAATAATTCCGAGCAAAATTTATTATTTTCGTGTAAGTCTACACTAGTTATGTAAGCGATATCATTTCGTGATTTAACTAAATGAGAATCCTTTTCCGTAAATTCATAAACATTTGGAGAAGAGAGTTGTAATAGAACTTTATGTAGTCCTCGTAGGTATCCTGGGCTATATTTAATATATTAATATCTGCTCTAGCTATTCTTGAGAGGCAGTCTGCATTGGAGTTTATCCTTCCTTCTTTATAGATCACTTCGTAATCGTATTCTTCTAGCTTGAGGCGCCAGCGAACCAGCTTAGATCCAGGGTCCTTACAGTTAAATAACCAGACTAGTGGTCTGTGATCCGTTACCAGTTTAAATTTACGACCATAAATATATGGGCGAAAATGATTAACGGCCCATATTATGGCAAGTAACTCTCTCTCGATGGTGCTATAGTTAGACTCGGCTCTATTAAGCGTACGAGATGCGAAAGCTATTGGTAGGTCCTTACCTATGGATCCTTGAGAGAGGACAGCACCAATGGCATAGTTTGAAGCATCGGTAGTGATGAGGAATTCTTTAGTAAAATATGGGTATATTAGGATTGGTTCTTGCATCAATTTATTTCTAAGAGTTGTAAAAGCTTCTTCTTGTTCAAAATTCCATTCAAATTTTACTCCCTTTTTTAGAAGTGCAGTAAGTGGCTTGGATATTTTACTGAAATCTTGTATAAATCGCCTATAATATCCGACTAAACCGAGGAAAGACTTGATTTTCTTTGCGGAATTAGGACGAGGGAATTCCTTAATAATCTTTATTTTGTCTGGGTTTGGTTTAACTCCATCACTTGAAATA
This sequence comes from Thereva unica, assembly GCA_949987705.1. NCBI lineage: Eukaryota > Metazoa > Arthropoda > Insecta > Diptera > Therevidae > Thereva > Thereva unica. Next base: position 54,613,101 of record OX465284.1, read on the forward strand.
ACGTGGCCCAGGTATGCGACCTCTTTCCTAAGAAATTCACATTTGTCAGGTTGGAGTTTGAGATTATTTGTTTCGAGCCGCTCAAAAACCTTGGTCAACTTTTCTTCGTGGTCCTGAAGGGAAGATGAATAAATTACAACATCATCCAGATACACGAAACAATGGGTGGAAGTTAACCCAGAAAGGACTGAGTTCATCAGCCGTTGAAAGGTGGCGGGAGCGTTCTTAAGCCCGAACGGCATTCTATTATATTCATAATGTCCAAGAGGGGTCGAAAATGCAGTTTTACATTTATCCTCATCAGACATCTCGATCTGGTGAAATCCTGATGCGAGGTCAAGTGTTGTGAAATACTTACTATGACCAAGTTGGTCAAGAATTTCATTGATATATGGGAGAGGAAAGGAATCACCGACGGTTACATTATTTAATTTTCGATAATCAATGACAATCCTCCATTTTTGTTTTCCGGAGGCGTCGGACTTTTTGGGAACTACCCAAAGAGGAGAAGACCACGGAGAAGTGGATGGTTCGATAATGTTTTGATCTAACATTTGATCTATTTGTTTATTAACTTCCTCTTTATAGCATTCGGGATACCGATAAGTTTTGCTTGCTATTGGTGGTGTATTACCAGTATTAATTGAATGTTTTAGGTAAGAAGTTGAGGTTAAGGCGTCACCTTCAAGGAAAAAGAGTTCATTGAATTTAGTGCAGATCTTGATTATACTTTCTTTTTCTTCCGGGTTAAGATGATCCATTCTAATTTGAGCCTTAAGCAGTTCATTACGATTAATATTTAAATTAGAACCAGTTTTGAATTGAAATATTTCTTGAGGAATTGGTAAAAGGGTGACTTTTGCACTTGTAATGAGAACCTTGTTTTCATTAGTATTTATTATTGTAGCGAAAGCTTTTTTATTGGAATTGACGGAAGTTATAGCTCTGCTAAGATAAACACCTTCTAGAACTTCTAGATTTGGTATGATCCCTTCTTTGATTTGAGGATTAAGAACTTCCAGTTCTATTAATGTTTCAGATCTAGCTTGTAAGAGAGTTTCTTGATAAGGATTACTTTGGAAAAAGGGAATGGAAATTGATTGATTTTTGCCCATTCTGAGCACAAGCAGGTGGGTTTTGTAATCTATTGCTGACTTATAAATATTTAGGAAGTCATCTCCTAAAATTCCATCATGTGGAATATTTGAATCAGATGTGATTATATGAAACTTATGGGTAAAAGTTTTGTTGTGAGCTTGAAAATTTAAATAACAGTAACCTATGGTTTTAATGGGATTAGCATTTTCGTTGATGCCGTGAAGAGTCAAGATTTGATCATCGTAGTATAGTGTTCTAGGTTTTAATGAGGTTGATTTAATTATGGAAATGCTGGCTCCACTGTCTATCAGAAGTTTAAGTGGATCCGAATTGGCTTGGTTACATGTTACTTTTGCGAATATCGTACTTGAAATATTCAACACTACTGTATGATGGTTGCAGCGATATGATTCAACTCTCGGGGAGCTGCTGCAGATGCATCGAGAGTCTGAGAGTTTCCCTGAGTTGAAGATTTACTAGAATTCATGCGAGAGGATTGGAAATTTCGAGAATTATCTTTAAAATTATTATTTTTATTTTGATTTGCGAACATTCTTTTCCTGCACTCTGATATGTCGTGCCCCTTATTTTTGCAGTAATTGCAGAATTTAATACTCGTGGAATTTAATACAGTTCTTTGACCACTATCCTTGATTTTGTTTTGTGAACTCGGATTTAATTTTCTATAGCAATTTTGTGTGTTATGACCCGATTTTTTACAGGTTTGACAAAACTTATCCTTTTGTCTTTGTTTGCTAATGAGAAGTGATACCTTTTCTTCCTCTAAAGCGGTATTGAATGCTTCGTTTAATGATTTTATTTCTCTTGCTCGCAACATCTGACTTATTTCGGGTTGAACATTTAGGACAAAAGTATGAAGAGCGAGATCGTTCATTGCTGCCAAACGACCAGGTAATTCTTCTATTGGGTGATTACCTTGCTGTACGGAAGTAAGCACTCTTTTTAAAGCACTTTCTATACGGAACATAAATTGAGAAATTGTTTCAGAACTTGATTGTTTGCAACTTAATAAATCCATTAGTAGGTGACCATGGTGTTTCTTATCCGAGTACATATTTTTTAAATATTCCTTAAGAGATTCGGAAAACATGGTTGGCACAAGCGGCTTCAGCCTTGCCACTCAGCTGAGCTCGTGTATAAGCTAATAAAACAACTTGCTGTTCTTCATTAGCGAGAGAAAAAGCAGAGTCACAATTATTTAAGAACGGAATTAATTTATCACGATCACCATCAAATGATTTTATAAATTTAAATAATGTGTTTAAATCTAAAGGATTGGAGTCTCGGAAAACACCTGAAGTTCTTGGATTGATAGGAACAAAAGATGTGCCTGGATCACTACGATCGTGGGGATTTGTTTTGATGGAACCACTCGCACCCATTTGTTGCGGATTACTTTCATCATCATCATCTTCAGCTATCTCACTTGGTCTTTGACTTCTTGTCTGTATTGGCATATTTATTGTTTTTATTATTTAATTTTTTATTTATTGCACAATATGAAATTAACCCTATCTCTTAACTACAAAAACACTTTTGTCTAATCAGCGGAACTTAACAAATACAATTTTTTTTGTTACCTATCGCATATAATTACTGAAATTCACTAGCTACAGTTATAATTATAATAAGTAGTTTTCCTGACTTACAGTAATAATGTTGTTAAAATGATCATGCTGATGATTTTCCACATATACTGAAAAGATTTCGTCCCTGAAGAAGCACCAGATGCGTTGAAGACAGTTTCCTGAAGAATGATGAAGTTGGTGATTGGATTTACTGTTGAACCGTTGGGGTTTGGAGTACCAAAACGTTGATGGTTGTTTATTTCCAGCACGGATTATGAGCACATAAAATTGATTGATTTAACTCGTAATTCACTGAGTTATGTTATCCTGTGTTAGATGAGGATCACTCGCGAAATACCGTGAATATCCCACTTCTGACACCACTTTTTTTGTTATAAACCAATATTCACACCGCGAATGTACCCAAAATTAAACACAAAATTTTATGCAGTGAATTAACTTTTTATTTTATTTCAAAATTCCCTTTTACTGGATCCTTTTATATGTTATTATTAAGTTATAAATTTGTTTAAGACCTTTTTGGTTTGGACTCTACTTTTTAACTAACTGATTTTTTATATCTACAATAAAATGTTTTCTTACCTAAGGAACGGAAATCAATCAGCAATTTATCGAACTTTGACTTTGGTGACGTTTCGAAATCAATAATTAATTTGCTGATACGAGGTCAGAAGCAATTTTTGAAATTTTAAAGAAAATGAAATGCAACAAATGCGCGCGTGGGGTCATTGTTAATTGGGACATAACAGCGTGGTAAAAATTGCAGCGGGGTCTAAAGACTCTAACTATAGTTTTTAAAATAATCACCTCTAGGGGTGGCTTCAGGGTGGCATTAGGGTGGCTGCCGACGATGTTATAGACTTGGGATTTTTTCTGGAATCTATTAACATCCCTCTTAACGCGTGGTAAAAATTGCAGCGGGGTCTAAAGCCTCTAACTATAGGCTTCAGGGTGGCATATGGGTGGCTGCCGACGATGTTATAGACTTGGGATTTTTTCTGGAATCTATTAACATCCCTCCTAACGCGTGTTAAAAATTGCAGCGGGTTCTAAAACCTTTAAATATTTTTTTCAAAAATGATCATTTTTAGGGAGTGAGTTAGGGGTAGGTTTATAATTAGGAATTAATAATTTAGGGTAGATTTTTTTTGAGACCTCCACTGCCTCCCCGGCATCAAAAGATAATTATTTTCTTGTTTTTTAAGGTCCAATCGTCCGTTTGAAAAGTTAAATTTTTTTTTCTAAAATCGTTCGATCGAACGTTCGGAACTTCAGGCTCATGTTTCTACACAAATGGAATTTCCTGAACCTGGGTTTTTTGTTAAAAACGCACTCAACACCGTTTGACTACCACTGCACTAGCTCGTATTCAATCGTTGATGTATATGTAGAAATGAACGTGAACCTTGGCTTGAGGCGTGTGGACGCTACTAACACTTATATGTCGCTTATTGCGAAACCGTTACCCACGCTGCGAAATATTTCTTTAAAATATCGCAAATTCCACTATCGGAACCGATGTTTTGTTGGGATCTTTCGATGCACATTCACTAATTACCGTCTCTCCTTACACGACGACCGGGGTCACCACTGTAGGTCTTTTGTTTGGGGGGGGGCACCTACTATGCCGCTGTCTACTTACGGTTTTGTCACGCGTGCTCGCACGTTCTCAGTAACCTAAGGAGAGATTTATCGACGTACAAGAAAAGAACAAGACTTAACGATAACAAACAATTTTATTAAATTAAAAGATACAAAAATTTACGGAAATACAAAAGAACGCGTCCGTTTCGCGCGGTGGTTGACTCACTTCTGCTTTTTATGTCTTGTGGTGAGAATAACTTTTGGTGAAAATATATTTTGGTACTGCCACAAATTTTTAAAATTTCTAGCTTTATTAATTTAAAAACGTATTCACAGCTTGCTTATTTGGTAAAAGAATATCAATTTTCCTGTCAAGTAAAAAAGTCGCCAATTATCACAACTGAAATAGGTGGAAAGAACTTACCTTTGTCGGAGCAGCATCCAGTATTCCCAGGGCCACCTCATGGGGAGGGGTGGGGTATTCACTCCATAGTTAAATTTTAGTGTACATAAGTTAGATATCCAATTAGATTATTTTAAAATTCATTATTTATAATATTCGAATTTATATTTTATTTTTCTTAAATTAGTTATCCAATTTTTTTATTTAAGCCTAGTATCCTGTTCATGCGGAATTCAAACTCCCCTTTAAAATGCATGTAAAAAAGTGTGCGGAATTCAGGTTAGAAGACGGTCTGAATTTCGTCCATAAAATTTAGTATCCTGCTCTTGCAGAATTCAGACCCGTAAATTAGCTTTATACTCTAGAAAATAGATGGTGTGTTTTTTTGAGTGGAGACTTCTCGTTTAATTTTCCGTAGGATACTTGGTTTCAAGAAATGTATTTACTATTTTCATGAGCGGAAATTTTGACGTTTTCTTTTCGAAGGCATACGAGATTGAAAAATGTAACATTAACAAATGCTCGCGTCAAATAAAAATTAATTAATTCTAATGTGTTTTTTACATTTTAAATGCAAACTTTTTTCTTGATTCTTTATACTCTCTTTTAATTTATAATGTTTTAGCTAGTCAAGAGGATATTATGTATAGACGAGGATATAAGTCTAGAACATGCATCTTTGGAAAAAAATTCTTTTCCAAATAATGGATTTACTCGATAGTCAAGCAATATTCTTAACTTATCATGAAGCCGCAGAAGCATTTTCAAATTGTCCAATTGTCAGGTCTACATTGTCTACATAACTTCCAGCTAAGCGGTATTCAGACTAATTATATGGATTCTCTACAGAGCGGAATTCCGCACGAACAGGATACTGGGCTTTACAGTTTATTAGTTATCGTATTCGAATTTATATTTTATTTTTCTTTAGTTATCATATTCGACTTTATAGTTTATTTTCCTTTAGTTAGTTATTCCATAAAATTTTTTTTTTAAATTCATTAGTTATCATATTCGACTTTATAGTGTATTTTCCTTTAGTTGGTTATTCCATTCATTTTTTTTTAAATTCATTTGTTATCATATTCGACTTTATGGTTTATTTTCCTTTAGTTAGTTAGTCCATTAATTTTTTTTAAATTCATTAGTTATCTAACTCAAATTTACTAAGGGCCTGTGTGAATTCGATGACTAAAATTTAGTATCGATAATACAGTATTTAGTCTTCTGGCGAGGAGACTAAATTTTTTGCAGTTGACTAAATTGATGGTGAACTTGTTTCAAAATATTTCAATACAACGGAAAGTAGAGTAGAGAAAAAATAGCCTCTTGACAAGAGGCTATTTTTTCTCTTTAGTTGCTAACTGTATAAAAAGCATATACTATAACTTATAAAATAAAAATTATTGTCAATTGAATTTAGTCCTTAAAAGAATTCACAGCATTTCTCTACATTAACGACAAAAACTGCACAATTTAGTTTAGTCATCAATTTAGTCCCAATTCACACAGACCCTAAATATGTTTTTCTTCAATGGAGTATTTTTAAAAACTCTAGTTCAAGATTTTGTTGTTATAATTACTTAATTGGGTAAATTGTAGTTGAACACAAGATTTAGTTAAAAAGATAATACTAAAACGCCAAACTTCAAGAAATTTACATGTCACTAAACTTGTCCCGTCAAATCCATTTCTGAATCTCCCGACCTCCAAAGAAAAGTAGCAAAAGACTACACTACTATAAAGGCCGCCGTATAAAAAAGATCTCACAATTCGTACAGAGGATATCTTATAATTTGGGGAAAAGCTTGATAACCGATATTTAATATACACTGAAAGGTTTCATAACGCAAAACTCTTGTTAATCAAGTACGCAAAATCACAGGCGATGTAGAATGTTTTACTGAGGGATTTAAATCACCAAACTTTCGTTAATCAAGTATGCAAAATCACAGGCGAAGACAAAAAAAAGGTTTCCTTTAACTCCATTTTACAATTAATTATTTCTAATTTTCGGTTTTGTACGGCGACGAACAGCCAGTTCATTAAAAAACAGGGCCAAAAACAAAATGAAGAATTTTTTGCACTCTTGTTTACAATAAACTTTGACGTTTGCGTCCGAGCAGATGCATTATTATAACCAACCAATTGCATATCCGATCAAATGCGTTTTTTTTGACATTCCAATCCGATCAGATCCGTTCATTATAATTGGGCCTTAAAGTAAAACCTGACCCTTTCAGCGACTGATGAAGAGTTCTGACCGCCGTAGGCTAAGAATAAGGACGCGCTGCCGTCAGGTGTTACGGACGGCCTAAAAAGTAGTAAGTGAGTAGAGTAGTAGTGTGAAAATTTTTACGTGGTTCATACTACCTATAAAAGTTTTCAGATCGATCTGCAAGCGAAACTAACGTTGATCTTTAATCTGCATGATATTCAACATTAGGGTGGCAAACCATTTTTTAAGCTGGCCGTTCATAAAGGCAAATTACCTCACGCATTATAAAACCAAAATCATGACAAGTGCCTGAAGGCTACCGAGTAGAAAACCAAATCCGTGTCGTGTTTGGCCGCATGACATGGATTGGCTTAGTTTCTTCTATAAACAACTTTGTTTCCATTGCCATCGGGGCTATTTAGACGCTGCCATAAGTGTGCTGAGCAAAACCGGTTTTATTCAACCCCTCGGGGCGTAATTGTGTTTAGAACATTTAAAAGCTTTACAGGAACGTTTAAATGTATTGTAAATAAAATTCACTTGTCAGACAAAAACAGAGCTAAAGAAAACAATAGATAGAAGTAACATTTTATATGTGTGTAAGTTTTCACGCTTTTGCTTTTGCGTGAAAAATGTTTCGTTAAGTTCTTCCGCTCCCTTCGCTCTCTCATCTATAAAACCGGTTTTACTTGCCATGAATGTGCACCGTCTGAATGAGGCAAATTACACGGCATAACACTTTCTGCCTTAACAAACCGGTTTATGCGTGTTATACATATGAATTACACGATAAACTGACTGTTCTGCATTTTTTCGTGTAACAATTCTATTGTCTATGTAGCTGTGTAGTTAAGCTAAGTCATTTTCGTAGCCTTGAGAATGAAATTATGATTGTGTTAGTGTGTTGCTCTGTGCAGTCGAGAATTTTTTGGGATGCACAAGTAACAAACTTCCCCGCGACCCCTTGCCTATAAAACCAGTTTATTGGAATTATTGGAAGTGTTGATGGAAGAAATGTTATGCCGTGTAATTTGCCTCAATAGCCCCATTGACCATGAGCGTGGTCATCTAGTGTGTGTAGTTGCTTCGACTTGAGTATTTTTAAATATTTACACTTCTGCTATTGTTAAAGCCTAGTATCCTGTTCGTGCTGGGTTCAGAGTCCCCTTTAAAATGCATGTAAAAAAAGTGTGCTGAATTCAGGTTAGAAGACGGTTTGAATTCCGTCCATAAAGTTTAGTATCCTGTTCATGAGGAATTTAGACCCGTAAATTAACTTTTTACTCTAGAATATAGATGGTGTGTTTTTCTGAGTGGAGACTTTTCGTTTCTTTTTTCGTAGGATACTTAGCTTCAAGGATACTTAGCTTTTCAGAGGCTACGAGATTGAAAAATGTAACATTAACAAATGTTCGCGTCAAATAAAAATTATTTATTTAATTACTTTATTATTTAAAAGTGTTTTTTTAGATTTCTCGATTCGTTTTATTCTCTTAACTAGCATAAAACCCGCGTGCCTTGCAACGCCTTTAAATAAAAACTGTTTATTATGTGCAATGTTTCCCTCAAAAAAAAAAAAAACAAAAAAAAAACAAACAAAAAAGTCAGCTGTTATTATCCCTACAACGGGTTTATTATAGCGCATTTTTTTTAATAAATATGGTAAACAAATTGCTGCGTGTATCACCTCTGCTTAACAAATCTGAAAGTTTTGAAGCAGAGATTGGCATGTATATGTCATCAAGAGAAGTGACATTTTAGGGTTTGACGAACGTTCGTTATGTTTGTTCGCCTATTTACGTGGATGCAAGAAATTATAAAGCAATCACAAATGAATATTAAATAAAGTGAATTTCGAGTCATTCATTTCTTCGAGATTATAGGGATGCACAGTCAAAATTTCAGCCCTTCAGCTTCAGAGGTTTGGGTTAACCCCATTTCATCCCCTTAGGGGGTGAATTTCGAGTAATCGCCTCTTACTGGATGTCCACGTCATTATGGGGAAGCACTATCCAAATTTCAGCCCTATAGCTCCAGTAGTATGGTTGCCCCATTTCAGCCTTTAGGGGATGAATTTCGAAAAATCGCTTCTTAGTGGATGTCCACGTCATTAAGGGGATGCACTGTCAAAATTTCAGCCCTATAGCACCAGCGATTTGGGTAAACCCCATTTCACCCCCTTAGGGGATGAATTTCGAAAAATCGCTTTATAGTGAATGTCCACGCCCTTATAGGGATGCACTGTCAAAATTTCAGCCCTATAACTATAGCGATTTAGATAAACCCCATTTCAACCCCTTAGGGGATGAACTTCGAAAAATCGCTTTTTAGTGGATGTCTACGTCATTACCGGGATGCTCTGTCAAAATTTAGCCCTATAGTTCCAGTGGTTTTGGGTTGACCCCATTTCACCCCCTTACGGGATGAATTTTGAAAAATCGCTTTTTAGTAAATGTCCACGCTATTATAGGGACACACTGTCAAAATTTCAGCCCTATAGCTCCAGCGGTTTTGGGTTGACCCCATTTCACCATCTTAGGGGATGAATTTCGAAAAATCGCTTTATAGTGTATGCCCTCGCCATTATAGGGATGCACTGTCAAAATTTCAGCCCTATAACTTTAGAGGTTTAGATAAACCTTATTTCAACCCCTTAAGGGATGAATTTCGAAGAATCGCTTCTTAGTGGATGTCCACGTCATTATAGGGATGCACTGTCAAAATTTCAGCCCTGTAGCCTTAGCGGTTTGGATAAACCCCATTTAACCCCCTTATTGGATGAATTTTGAAAAATCGATTTTTAGTAAATGTCCACGCTATTATAGGGACACACTGTCAAAATTTCAGCCCTATAGCTCCAGCGGTTTGGGTAAACCCCATTTCACCCCCTTAGGGGATGAATTTCGAAAAATCGCTTTATAGTGTATGCCCTCGCCATTATAGGGATGCACTGTCAAAATTTCAGCCCTGTAGCCTTAGCGGTTTGGATAAACCCCATTTCACCCGCTTAGGGGTTGAATTTCGAAAAATCGCTAGTTAGTGAATGTCCACGTCATTATAGAGATGCACTGTCCAAATTTCAGCCCTAAAGCTCTAGCGGTTTGGTTCAACCCCATTTCACCACCTTAGGGAAGGAATTTCGAAAAATCGCTTCTTAGTGGATGTCCACGTCATTATAGGGATGTACTGTCAAAATTTCAGCCCTATAACTCTAGCGGTTTTAGGTTGGCCCCATTTCACCCCCTTAGGGGATGAATTTGGAAAAATCGCTTTTTAGTGGATGCCCACGACAGTTACTTTTTATACAATAGAAAAAACAAGCAAAAAAATCCCATTAGAACTTATTGAACCCCATTTCACTCCCTTCAACGCTTTTTTCTGCATAAAATGTAGCCTATGCCCGTATCCAAGGTCTACACTATCTCTGTAGTGAATTTCATCAAAATCCCTCCAGTGGTTTAGGCGTGAAAGCGTAACAGAGAGTCAGAGTTACTGCATTTATAATGTTAGTAAGGATTATACAAAAGTCCTTTTTCGTGCTTTAGCGTTTGCAAATCTTTCCACAAATTTAATAATTTGTAAAAACTCATTTTCTATGTACATTAACGAGAGTGCTGCAAGTTTTTGCTGGCGGAGTGTGGACCGCATGTAATTTTTCACTCTTTTAAATGCTGAAAAAGAGTTTTCGTCGCTGCAGTTGGTAGCACTCATTGTTAAAATATTCTTTATATTATCTCCACATTCGAGAACATGCATGGCAACAAACCCTTTGGGGTTCTGGCAGAAATAGAATGCTTGGCCTCGGTGTCAGATTTTAAAAACTGCGCCAAATGGACGCTTTCTTCTGCAAAGGTTTCTTCTAAATCAGTAGCATATAGTTGTTTAACTCCTTTGCTTTGCTTCTAATAAATTCACTGGCGTCTAGTTCATGCAGTTTCCATAAGAAACCAAATTTTGTGTTTACTGTATTATAAATAATTTGCCAGCTTTTTAAGAGTCATCTAGCGGCAAACGTGAGAACTAGGTTGCACCATTTAAATTCCGAATTTCCCGTACAAAAAGAAGTTAAAATTTACGCCCGTTATTGCGAGTCGGGAGCAAGACGATCAATTGTCTGCACTGACAGACAGTAATGGACTGCTGATTGACGATGCTGAATGGCACCATTTTTCTCCAGAAATAGAAAACCTTTTTTAAGCAAACAAAAAAATTTCCTTCGAATTTAGGAGAAAATAAGTGATAAGATGTTTGTTATAATTAACGGAAATAAATTTCCATCACTCGTTTTTATTTATTAGCAGTTTTTTCATTAAATAAATGTATTTATTCCAAAACCGTGGCGGTTATTTCCCCTGTTTAACGGAGTTTTCAAAATAGCTCAAGAGTGAGACAGAAGAACGAAAACTATACCTGTCTATTTTTCTCTAATTATGTTTATTTCGCTGACATGCGCTGACGATTACAGTTCATTGGGATTTAACGTGGGAGCGAGGAAGGAATAGTTTTTGGTGCCATTTCTTTGTATGGGATTTTGCTCATTTAGCAGTCCATTACTATATGTCAGTGATTGTCTGCAACTTCTTCTTCTTCTTTAACGGCTCTACAATCGGGATCCGGTCCTGGCCTCGAGCAACTGTTCTCTCCACCGGTCCCGATTCTGAGCCGATGTCATCCAGTTTGGCATCCCTAGACTCTGAGCGTCCTGGTCCACGCCATCCTTCCAGCGAAGGTAGGGCCTCCCTCGCTGTCGCACCCCATAGGTCCTACCGCAGAGAACTTTCCGAGCAGGCTCATCTTCACTCATACGAGCTAGATGCCCTGCCCACCGGAGCCTACCGAGCTTTATTTTCTTCACAACATCTATGTCGCGATAGCGCTCGTAGATCTCGTCATTGTAGAGTCTCCGGAATCGTCCTTCCTCACATACGGGGCCAACAATCCTCCGAAGTATTTTCCTCTCAAACACGCCCAAGAGGTTTGAGTGCTTTTTGCTAAGCACCCACGTTTCGGATGCATATGTGAGAACGGGTAAGACCATCGTCTTATATAGTAAAAGTTTAGACGTTATGGTTAGATATTTGGATTTGAAGAGCCTTGACAGACTATAGTAGGCTTTGTTGGCTTTTAGCAGTCGTGCGCGTATTTCTGGTTCCATGCTATTGTCGGCTGCTACTATTGACCCAAGGTAGGTAAATGATTTTACCACGTCAAACTCGTGTTCCGCTACCTTGATTGTGGGACCAATGTTAAGGCCCCCATACACGGTCCAATTGGTTGTACAGCGAAGTGCGGTTGTACAACCAAAACTATCGATTGTGGGCCGGTCGGCCGATCAAAATACATTGCGCTTATAGGTTTGATGAAAATCTGGTTGTACAGCCAATTTGACCGTGTATGGGGGCCTTAAGGTGTTCTTCCAGACGAGGCCACCATGTACTTTGTTTTGCTTTCGTTAATGTGCAGTCCCAGATTTCCTGCCGCTTGCTCAATCTGAGTGAAAGCTTCTTGTACAGCTGTTGTTGTTCTTCCAATGATGTCCATGTCGTCTGCGTAAGCCAGTAATTGGGTGGACTTGTGGAGGATTGTACCCCTTGATGTCACGCCCGAATCTCGGATCACTTTCTCCAACGCCAGGTTGAAAAGGAGGCAGGCCAGACCGTCCCCTTGTCGGAGTCCATTATAGATGTTGATTGGTCTGGACAGTGTTCCGGATACCTTTACTTGGCTTGACACATTGATCATGGTCAGCCTACATAGTCTTGTCAGTTTGTTGGGGATGCCGAATTCTCTCATGGCTTTGAAAAGTTCTACCCTGGCTATGCTGTCATAGGCGGCTTTAAAGTCTGTGAAGAGGTGTTGAATTGAGTTTTGAAACTCTAGACATTTTTCCATAGCCTGCCTCAAGGTGAAAATCTGATCAGTCGTTGATTTGCCTGGGCTGAAGCCACACTGGTAATGGCCTATGATGTTTCTGGCGTATGGGGCCATCCTGTTTTGTAGGATAGCGGAGAATATCTTATACACGGTACTCAACAACGTTATACCGCGATAATTAGTGCACGCTGTGATATCTCCTTTTTTGTGTACCGGACAAAGGATGCCTTTTCTCCAGTCTTCTGGCATCACTTCCTGCTCCCATACTTGCACAATTAATTCATGAATCGCTTGGTGTAATGTAGGCCCTCCATATTTAACCAGCTCCGCTGCGATGTCGTCTGCACCCGAGGCCTTGTTGTTTTTGAGCCGGCTGATGGCTCTGCTAACTTCTTCTATGCTTGGTGGCGGCAGCATAGCATTGTCATCAGATATTGGTGGAGCCTCCGAATCCTCAGTTAGCTCGCCATTTAGCAATTCATGAAAGTGCTCTTCCCATCGCTCCAAGATGCCTTTAGGATCGGTGATCAGATTACCTTCTTTGTCCTTGCAGTATGTGCAACGTGGTGTGAATTGCGTCATACTGCGGACTCTTTGGTAGAACTCCCGCGCCTGGTGCGGCCGTCGTTCTCTGTACTGTTCTAGCTCACAGACGAGATTTTTTTCCCAGGCTTCCTTTTTCCGCCTGTGAATTCTCTTTTCTTCTTTTCTGAGCTCTTTATAGTTCTCTTCGCGTGCCCGTGTTTTCTGAGATTTCTGCATGGCTCGGTACGCAGCATTCTTACGTTCTGTTGCCAGCTTGCATTAATTATCGAACCAGTCGTTCCGATCTTTACGACTTCTGTCTAAGATGGAATCAGCAGTACTAATGACAGTATTTTTAAGGCGGGTCCAGTTCTCTTCAACGCCCGGCATCTCATCCCCAGGACTTAGGGCGAGTTCTAATGCATGACCGTAGCTGTTTCTGGCCATTTCATTGCGTAGTGCAGCTGTGTTGATTCGAGCCTGATCAGCGGATACAAAGCTTTTCAGCGTTGTAATGCGCTCTCGGAGCACCATACCAACAAGATAGTGATCCGAGTCGAAGTTGGCACCTCGGTACGTTCGTACCGTCATCAGACCCGAAAGGTGGCGGCGGTCTATCAACACATGATCTATTTGGTTGCGAGTGGCTCCATCAGGAGATACCCAGGTGGCTTTATGGATATCTTTACGCGCAAATCTAGTACTTGCAACGACCAAGTTCTTACTTGCTGCCATCTCTACAACTCGCTGTCCATTGTCATTAGTGTTTTCATGCAAGCTGTGGTTGCCGACATATTGCCTGTATATGGGCTCCCGGCCTACTTTGGCGTTCAGATCTCCCAGTATGATTTTTACATCATACCTGGGGCAGGCATTAAGTTCCCGTTCAACTAATTCGAAGAACTCTTCTTTATCATCATCCGGGGACTCTTCTGTAGGTGCGTGAACGTTTATGAGGCTGATGTTCTTAAATTTACCTCGCACATGAAGGGAGCATAGCCTTTCGTTTATTGCTTTAAAGCCGATAATGGTAGGCTTCATTCTTTTGCTAACCATAAAACCTACTCCTAGAACATGGTGTTTTGTATGACAGCTGCAATATACGTCATACTCAGGTTTTTGCAAAACACCATTCCCTCTCCACCTCATCTCCTGAATGGCGGTAATGTCAGCTTTATACTTTGACAGGGTATCGGCTAGATGTTTTGAAGCTCGAGTTCTGTACAGAGTTCGAACGTTCCATGAAAAAATTCGTAAATCGTTTTGCCTTTTTCGTTGCCGTGGTCGTCGTCGTTTATTCCAGTATCCGAGGCATGTTGCTCGTTCCGTAATAATTGTTTTTTACGGGTGAGGTTATTAGCCTCACGCCAACCTTACTTGGAAGGGACTAGCCCGATCATATTAGCCTATCCTCTCTCATAGAATAGTTACCAGTGGCCACCGCTAGGAGGTTACGATCGCACTTCCATCAGTCCGATTGTCTGCAACTGCAATTTAAAATATTGCATGTCAAAGTTTTATCGGCAGGAATTTCATTGCATCGCAATTTCAATATTACAAGAAATGCGCAGGAGATAGTTGTTCTGTTTGGTACTAATTTTCATTGTTTCAATCATTTTGTAACTGCACTTTGTTCCCAACTCAGCCATTAGGCCCCCATCCACGGTCACACAAGTGGGCGACATGGCCAACATCGAAATTATTTCATAGTTCGCGTGTGTAAACTACAAATTTTCGAAGTTGGCCGCCGTATGAAGCTAATATTCGTCGGCTTTGATTTTTCCTTCACAGCTGCTTCATTGTATGGGCGAATTTTTGCGAATGAGAGTGTAAAATACGTAAAACACGATTTGTTTTGGTTTTTTTTAACACTCAAGCAATTTTTTTTCATTTAAAAATATCAACATGGCGGATACGACTAGGCAATTATTGCATATAATAATTTTTAAAAATTGGTTTTAAAAAAGCACAAGATTTTTATTATTATTGTCGATCACACAAGTGTGAAGCAATTTTTGCTCGTTGATGGCCTAGAAATGTCAAAACTTCTATGTGTGTGTAAATGGCATTTCTTCTTCGAAAGATGTTCTTCACAATGTGTGACCCGTGGATGGGGGCCTATTCGCTTGACCACCGACCGATTCGAGTAACAAGTCAGTGTTTGCTTTACGCGCACTTTTTAGAATTTCAAAATTTATTTTTAAGATCAGGGACTCTCAAGCGCATTTAGTTTTAGTGCTTTTGTCTCGGTCTAGTTGAAATATGTAGGGTAGATGCAATGATTGTAGATTAGTGCATTCGACGACTCGATTTTAGAGCGCCCCCTGATCCTCGCGCCCTAGACTGCAGCCTAATTAGCCTAAAGGCCCATTCAGAAACGGCAGCAGTAGCGGCAGCAAACTGTTCCTATTGGCTAATGGTGGTCATTGGACAACAAAAGCAGCAGCGATTGCTAGTAAAACCAAACTTGCTGCCGCTGCTGGCGTTTCTGAATAGGCCATAAGGATTATTCAGGCCCTGGACCATTTACTCATTTCCATAGAAGCAAACCGTCGAAAATCAAATTAGCAGCTAGAAATGAGTTTTCCATACAAATTGACGGTTTAGTATTAGAGTCAACCCTTCTAACACAGAAAGCGCGCTTCTCAGCTGGGCCAAGAAAGATTTACCTACTCAGCCCATTCAAACGCTGAGATGAGGCTCACAACTAAGCATGCAAACATAACAATTAGTATATTAAAAAAATCCAAATTAACATGAAACCAACTTAAGCAACAAGGTACATAAGCGGTCACGTTAGATTTAAAATACTCCTTACGAATGCTCACGCTAAGGACATTAATATTATTGTTAACATTAACGAACATGGGAGTGACAGGTTCAAATATGCCGTAATTCGTGTTCGAGGAGTTGATTTGTAAAATAGATGGTCCTCCCAGATTATAACGGCTCTCTCTAAACGACGCACGGCGACCTAAAACACCGGAGTCGATCTTTCCATTAAGGAGCTGATGAACAAATACAACATCGGCCACCTCACGACACTTGTGAAGAGAGCTTAAGTTGAGTAACATAAGCCGGGACGAGGATGGAAGAACTATTAGGTTGCGATTCAGTGCGAAACTAACGAACCTTCGTTGTACCGATTCAATAGTTCTAGCATGCGAATTGTAGTGAGGAAACCAAACCTGGGACGCATATTGGAGTAATGGTCTAACAAGAAAATTGTATAGGTGTTTAGTAATCAAGAAGTTATTAAATTCTTTGGACCACCTTTTTATAAAACCCAGGACTAAACTACCTGTGGAAGAAATAAAGTTGATGTGAGTGTAGAAAGCTTACCAACTTACTATCAAATCTAATCCCGAGATCTTTAACAATATTGACACGGGGGATACCTCCCTAAGACGTCGTCAAAAATTATAGGATTACGTCTCCTTCTAAAAGTCATGACATTTAATAATATTAAGAACCAGGTTGTTGTTAGCACACCAAGAGTAAAAGGTGCCAAGGTCAACTTGCAAAAGTTTACAATCCTCGATACTCTTTATGTGACGGTACAATTTGATGTCATCAGCGTAAATCAATATTCTACAGTGTCTTAGCAAGGCAAAAATTGATAGAATAAAGAGAAGATGGCCAAGATGACTTCCTTGGAGGACACCGGAGGTCGCTTTAATGGTTACTGATTTGGATCCCGAGAGCTTCGTAGGTCCGGTCACCTAAGTAAGACTGGAACCACACTAGAAGGGCTGGCGGAAAGCCAAGCATTCTTAATTTGAGAATTATAACGGAATGGGAGAGCTTGTCAAATGCCTTACTAAAATCAGTATAAACACAATCATTTTGGCACCCGGAAGCCCTCGACAGTATGAGCAGTGAACTCAAGAAGATTTGTGTTGGTGGTACGAGGTTGAATTGCTATTTTGGCACAGGTCCTTAGCCGCAATTTAGCCTATTACCCCGTTTATGACTAGGTTCAACTCAACTTCAACCCGGGTTTAACTCAGTCATAAACGGATGTCCATCGACTTGTAATTTGACCTCATATACGCAGATTGAGTTAAAACTAGGCTGAAGTGACATTTATCTTGTTTGTTTACTATTCATGAAGTCCGCATTTGGCGTTAGTTTTGTGTTCGATGTTTTTCTGGTACAGAAAAAATAAATTATTTCATTCTAAATTTTGACGTATCTATAAATGAGAATTTTAAAAACAATTTGAGGTTATGTTTTTATATCAATTCAATTCTATTTCAAGCCAAAGTAAACTCAAATCAACATCACAGTGCGTTTCCATGACAGCTTGAAGCTTACTTGAAGCATACTTCAAGTACAAATGTAAACGCAAGCAGCTCGACTGGAGTCGATAAAAAAGATGTTTGTTCGAGTGCTTGTCATGTAAACCGAGCTTGAAAGCTTGAGTGCTCGAAAGTGCGAAATTTTACAATTACCCCCTTTATGAATAGAGGTTGAGATGAAACTTCGACCACCGTATAGAATGTTGAGTTGAGTTCACTTTGGTTTGAAATAGGGTTTGCAGCCGGTGTTTTTGCATATCTCGAAATGCCGGGATCATTAAATAACTAATTTCGAGATTTAATTTTTGTCCGACACAGATCTAAGTGGTTTATTGCAATACTTACACAAGGGTTTAAGCAACTTCTCAGGAGTATAGTAAATCCCACCAAAAAAACATTAAAAATGTGAATTAGAAGTTCGTGGGCGCGAAATTATTTATTGTGACAGTTTAAAACACACTTATAACAAAAAAAAAAGTGATACAGATTAGTCAAGATGAATCGTTAATAGCATGAAATAATTAAACACTCGCATTTACGAACGAATTCAGTGTAGCTCAGTCTATAGTGTTTCTAATAAAATGTGTTACATTTCGAAGGACAGCTAAGATTCATGCTATACAACGAACTCGCCAGCCAACCTTTTCGCGGTTAATAATACTTCATTAAGTTTAAAAAAATCCTTTGAATTCGTTCGTAAATGCACGTGTTTAATAATTTCATGCTATTAACGATTCATCTTGACTAATCCCTATCACTTTTTTTGTTATAAGTGTGTTTTAAACTGTCCCAAAAAATAATTTCGCGACCACGAACTTCTAATTCACATTTTTAATGTTTTTTTGGTGGGATATCACTCTTCTTTGTTTTAATACATTCTAAAATAGAAAATAAATAATCTTTTGTATAAAGAAATATTATGTATTTAATTGTTCATTATATTTTTTATTTATTTTATAAGTAGGTACATAATAACAAAATGCAGGAATTCAAATTAATATTATTGCATTTGTAAAAAATAAATATAAGCTCCTTTCGCGTTTCTCGGCCAAGATTTTTCCTGCACTATGGAATCATTGATCTATAACCATCTCGGTTTTTGTCTCAACATGCTGATGTAATGACCTTGTTCCTGTATGGAATATAACACTAATCATTTCATAATTTGAACCTCCTATATGCAATTTTGCAGAAGTGACAGCTTTCATATCGCATTGCTCAATTTTAATAAACTTTTTATTATTCAGTTCGAATAATTTTAGTTGTGTGATGAGAACAGGTGCAACCAAAATTATTTCCGATTTACGAATCTTTTGAGTGTACGAACGGCTAACCATTTTTATATGAACACATTTTGCTAATCATCGAATGCCATCTGGCATCAACAGTTTGAGTAAAAATTTGTCGAATAACTAGTAACGATATATTGAGAATATATTATATTGCTTATTGTCTTTTACTTATGATACCTTTTAATTTGATACCCATGCAGAGGGGGTTGCGAAGAAAATGGTAATCCTTCCCCTTGAGATGTCCGTCGTGGATCTAACGATGTATTGATTATACCATATTGTTTATTGTATTCTACTTATCATTCCCTTTCATGTGATACCCATGTCGAGAGGGTTGGGAAGAAAATGGTAGTCCGCCCTCTTGAGATGATCGCCGTGGATTTAACGAGACTTGAGTATACTATATCGCTTATGGCATTCTACTTGTGATACTCTTTCAATTGATACCCATGTCGAGTGGTGGTGAAGATATGGTAATATGCTCTCTTGAGTCGGCCGCCATGGATCTAACCATATATTGAGTATACTATATCGCTTATTTTATTCTACTTATTATACCTTTTCAATTGCACCCATCTTGAGGGGGTGATGATGAAATGGTAATTCGCCCTCTTTGAGACGGCCGCCATGGACCTTACGACATAGCTTATTGTATTCTACTTATCATACCCTTTCATTTGATACCTATGTATGTCGAGGGGGTGGTGAAGAAAATGGTAATGCGTCCTCTTGAGATGGCCGCGGTGGATCTAACTATATATTGAGTATACTATTTTGCTTATTGTATTCTACTTACCATTCCTTTTCATTTGATACCCATGTCGAGGGGGTTGTAAAGAAAATGGTAACCCGCCTTCTTGAGATGACTGCCATGGATCTAACCACATATTGAGTATACTATATCGCTTATGATATTCTACTTATGATACCCTTTCAATTGATACCCATTTTGAGGGGGTGGTGAAGAAGTGGTAATCCGCCCTCTTGAGACCGGCGCCATGAATTTTACGACTTAGCTTATTGTATTCTACTTATCAAAACCTTTCATTTGATACCCATGTCGAGGGGGTGGTGAAGAAAACGGTAATGCGTCCTCTTGAGATGGCCGCGGTTATTTTAGATTAGATTGTTAGATTGTTTATTCTTCTTCTTGTAAATGAAAGATTGAGCGTTATCCCTAATTGCAATATTTTTTTAGTTTCTTCCTGCAAAACTAAAAGTATTGTACTAAAATGATGTCTGCTTGCGAGTGTTTAAAGCCATAAATAATTAATAACTGGTTTCCAGTTATGTTTTTATATTTTTACTTTCATTTCGTGTTTTCCAGTTCATATTAAGATACCAGACAAGCATATTTTGGTGGAAAAAACTCAGAGCAAGAATTTGTTTGCATAACATTTTTCTCTAAACATTTGTCATCTCCGTTTAGCTAAGCAACAAATTTATTATTTTAAGGAAAATCTTCTTTGCATTTCCTTTCTCTCATAATTTATTGTTATTACTTGTTTACTTTTTTAATTTTATTTAACGGCTGACTTGATTAAAGTAAAAACTGAAATGTTTATAATAATTTAAGCATTTCCATAGACGCAAACCGTCGAAAATCAAATTTACCAATTGAAATGGCTTTTCCATACAAATTGAGAGGTCTATCAAGCTGGCAAACCCATTACAGCAGAACCAAATGAAAGTTAGATCAAAATTTTTAACTTTTTTTTTTTACTATTTTATTACCCAAGAGAGAATTTTTTTACTCTTTTATTTTTTAAAAAATTCAAGGTTCTGCTAGCTTTATATCAAGCTGGCAAACCCAGTACAGCAGAACCAAAAAAAAGGTAGATCAAAATTTTTTACTCTTTTTTTACTATTTTATTACACAAGAGGGAATTTTTTTACTCCTTTATTTTTTAAAAAAATGTAGGGTTCTGCCAGCTTTATGTCAAGCTGGCAAACCCATTACAGCAGAACCAAACGAAAGTTATATCAAAATTTCAAACTTTTTTTTACTATTTAATTACCCAAGATGGAATTTTTTCTCTTTTATTTTCAAGAAAAAAAAGCATAATTCTGCCAGCTTTATGTCAAGCTAGTAGAACCATTCTTAATAACTATCACATGCGTCCACAAACTTCTTATATTTATTAATCATGTCTTTACTAAGAGTAATACTATTTTTTTACCCAACAGTTAAATAAATTTAGTTCTCCATCCAATCAAAAAATAAAGTTTCTATTCTGTTTGCAATTTAAGATTACCTACTTGACTTCATACATTCATTGCCCCTTTATATAAACTATTTCTTCATTTTTCATAACATTATTTTTCAACAAAACAATCAAATACATAAATTACTAAAATTCATATATTTAGTTACTATTTTTTTACTATCTCTTTTACTATTTAACAAAAAATTTACTTATTATTAGTATCCATTTTACTTATTTTTAAACAATTTTTGTAAACAACTGTAAGTTATTTCTATCGGTGCTCCATTTATTTATATATTATGTTTGGGATGTAAAATGGCCTTGAGTATTTTAAATCGTTGATGACCTTCCGCCAGCTGCAAAAAATCCTGATCCAATAACCCCAAGATCAATATCGTACTACAATTATTGTAGAAGTTATACCAATTTGTTTGAAAGTGTTATTAAAGAAATAATAATTTTGTATAAAATATATTTGTTAATAATGGTGTGGGTAGGGTTCGACCAAAATATATAGCTGAGAACATTTCTAATCCAATAAGCCCAAGATCATTATCCTACTACAATTATTTTAGAAGTTATAGCGGTTTGTTTGTTCTAATTTTGATAAGTGGGGGGGGCACACTTCATCCATGGGCGTAGGAAGGTTGGGGGCCAGGATAAAAGTGAATCACTTATTAAAAACACGATACATCCGCTTTAAAACCAATGATATTATATAACGCTTTAAACAATTTGAAAAAAAAAAAAAATAATAATAATAATTAAATGGTCCTGCGCTGGAGGTCGTCCGTTAAAGCGATTATGATTGGTTCGCGGCGCATGACACAACGTAGTGACCGCAATGGCCATGGAGATATAGCTGGAAAAGCATTATTGTGCTGCGTTGTATTGCTTGTGTGCGTATCTAGGTCAGCTCATACAATGCAGTGCCGTTTTTATATGACCGCAGTCTTTGAAATACTATTAATTTCAGTATAAATTTGCAACACAATGCAAGATTTATTACCAGCTTTAGATAAAGAGTATAATCTCTTACGGAAGAAAATGCAAAAAGGCGGGAACTAAGTTCATTTGATGCGGCCATAGGTACGTAACATATAAAGCAGAATACAACTATAAATAAATTATAAGTATGGGCCTATATTCTTCAGTATGATACCGTGTATTCATAGAGTTAAGTCGTTCAGTTTTAAATTCAAATCTAACTCAACTCGGCTCCAATAGAAACTCAAATCCACTTTTTGGCCTAGCCAAAGAGTCTGAACACACGGGTCTATAGGTCTATAATTTAATTTGTTTAAATAATGATGAAAACGCTTGCCTGATATCAAGCTGGCTAGTCACACATAGAGATACGGAATCGGTACTCGATTCTTTACTGATATGACTATTTGGCTTTCGATTCTACTCATATCAGTACTCGATACTTTTGACTCTATACTTTTTAATATTACTCATATCACTGCTTATAGGT
This sequence comes from Thereva unica, assembly GCA_949987705.1. Lineage (NCBI taxonomy): Eukaryota > Metazoa > Arthropoda > Insecta > Diptera > Therevidae > Thereva > Thereva unica. The sequence continues at coordinate 54,635,690 of OX465284.1, forward strand.
TAGAACCGAGTACCAAGCAAGTTCATCTCAGTCGTGACGCTTTTCACATAAATGAAACGCCTCAATTAAGGAAAGTTTAGGGCAGTTTAAAACTCAAACGCAAAGTGGAGACGAAAATTGGAAATCTTTTTTCCCATAGAAGTTTGTATGCGCTCCTCTCTATTCACCAACTTGGAATCCACGCTCTTGCAACATAGAGAAAATCGAACAGTGCAAGTTATATATCCAAATAATCAGCTTTTAAAATAATTTGCATACGCTAAAGCAGGTCACAGGTATAAGATAACCATTCGTTGAAAGTTATCAGGAATGCCAATGCAGTAGCAAAATAGGTCAAGAGAGTGGTCGCAGTACCTTTAGACCAAGTACCTCACCAAAGGAGAAAATGAAATAGGCGTTCTTCAAGCGAAATTTGCCTCATATATACCTTCTTCTTCTTCCAATGGCGCTGCAGCCCAAATAGAACCTTGGCTTCCTCTAATCTTTTACTTCAGTCTCTATTTCTGCCTGACTTGCAGCTCGATGTCTGGAGAAGTGTCTGCATTTGTTACAAACGCATCCGTCCATCTTTTTCTTCCATGATGATAGTGAAGTCCTTCCTTGCACCTCTTTCTTCTGACGTGCGCTCGACGTGGCCAAACCAGCGAAGTGTATTGAGTTTTACCAACATCACTTACATAGCCCATCTCGTCATATATTTGATATAACTCGTTGTTAGCTGTTTCTCCATGTCCCTTTCTGACAAATAGGGCTTCTCAAAATCTTCCTTTAAGCCCGGTATGCTAGGCTCACGGAATTTGCTCAAGAAAACTTGTGCATTTATTCCCTTAAGAAAAAGTGACAGTTGGTAAGAAATTTTGGCATTTGTCTAATTGTCATTGCAGACAGTACAGTTGTTTTGTTAAGGGTTCAACGATTACTTAAAACGCAAGGCTTCCTTCAATTTATACTTTCAATTAAAAAAACCCATGGATCGTCAAAATTACTTAAAGAAATACATACATAAGTGCCTCGACACTTATTTCTGGAAGAAAAACTAAAATGGGTATCAAATGAAAGGGTATGATAGCTTCATGGCCTACTTATTGGTTGACAGCTGCGGAATGGATAACTGCTATTAATTGCATATATGTGAAATTGTCATTGAATTGATTCTGCCATTCTCAAACATCTCAAAAGTAACAACAGTGGTATTTTTCAGGAATAAAAAAAGATTTTTAAAGAAATCTTTGAAAGCAATATTCTAATTCGTTCAATATTTTGCAGGAATCCAAAAAGCAATTTCCAAGAAGTAGTTTTGAAAAATCTAATGTCTCGAAATTTTACGGAAATTATAATTAATTCTTTCGTTTCATGTTGAAGATTTGCATTAATTTTACATTTACCCGTTCTTTGAGCCCTTCATCTTTGTAAAATTCATATCTCGAAAAATACCAAGTCAATGTTGGGTTTTATTGGTTACTATTGGCTTATGGGTGCAGCGAGGCGTACCGGGTCCCAGCTAGTTATATAAAGGGGAAATGAATGTATTAAATTGCAAACAGAATAGAAACTTTATTTTTTGATTGGATGGAGAACTAAATTTATTTAACTGTTGGGTAAAAAAATAGTATTACTCTTAGTAAAGACATGATTAATAAATATAAGAAGTTTGTGGACGCATGTGATAGTTATTAAGAATGGTTCTACTAGCTTGACATAAAGCTGGCAGAATTATGCTTTTTTTTCCTTGAAAATAAAAGAGAAAAAATTCCATCTTGGGTAATTAAATAGTAAAAAAAAGTTTGAAATTTTGATATAACTTTCGTTTGGTTCTGCTGTAATGGGTTTGCCAGCTTGACATAAAGCTGGCAGAACCCTACATTTTTTTAAAAAATAAAGGAGTAAAAAAATTCCCTCTTGGGTAATAAAATAGTAAAAAAAGAGTAAAAAATTTTGATCTACCTTTTTTTTGGTTCTGCTGTACTGGGTTTGCCAGCTTGATATAAAGAGGTCTATCAAGCTGGCAAACCCATTACGGCAAAACCAAATGAAAGTTAGATCAAAATTTTTAACTTTTTTTTTACTATTTTTTTACCCAAGAGAGAATTTTTTTACTCTTTTATTTTTTAAAAAATTCAAGGTTCTGCTAGCTTTATATCAAGCTGGCAAACCCAGTACAGCAGAACCAATAAAAAGTTAGATCAAAATTTTTTACTCTTTTTTTACTATTTTATTACCCAAGAGGGAATTTTTTTACTCCTTTATTTTTTTAAAAATGCAGGGTTCTGCCAGCTTTATGTCAAGCTGGCAAACCCACTACAGCAGAACCAAACGAAAGTTATATCGAAATTTCAAGCTTTTTTTTTACTATTTAATTACCCAAGATGGAATTTTTTTCTCTTTTATTTTTAAGAAAAAAAAGCATAATTCTGCCAGCTTTATGTCAAGCTAGTAGAACCATTCTTAATAACTATCACATGCGTCTACAAACTTCTTATATTTATTAATCATGTCTTTACTAAGGATAAATCTTATTTTTTTACCCAACAGTTAAATAAATTTAGTTCTCCATCCAATCAAAAAATAAAGTTTCTATTCTGTTTGCAATTTAAGATTACCTACTTGACTTCATACATTCATTGCCCCTTTATATAAACTATTTCTTCATTTTTCATAACATTATTTTTCAACAAATCAATCAAATACATACATTACTAAAATTCATATATTTAGTTACTATTTTTTTACTATCTCTTTTACTATTTAACAAAAAATTTACTTATTATTAGTATCCATTTTACTTATTTTTAAACAATTTTTGTAAACAACTGTAAGTTATTTCTATCGGTGCTCCATTTATTTATATATTATGTTTGGGATGTAAAATGGCCTTGAGTATTGTAAATCGTTGATGACCTTCCGCCAGCTGCAAAAAATCCTGATCCAATAACCCCAAGATCAATATCGTACTACAATTATTGTAGAAGTTATACCAATTTGTTTGAAAGTGTTATTAAAGAAATAATAATTTTGTATAAAATATATTTGTTAATAATGGTGTGGGTAGGGTTCGACCAAAATACATAGCTGAGAACATTTCTAATCCAATAAGCCCAAGATCATTATCCTACTACAATTATTTTAGAAGTTATAGCGGTTTGTTTGTTCTAATTTTGAAAAGTGGGGGGGGGGGCACACTTCATCCATGGGCGTAGGAAGGTTGGGGGCCAGGTGGGCTAGGTTCACCCCAGAATCCTTCTGGCCCACCCCAGAATAAAAGTGAATCACTTATTAAAAACACGATACATCCGCTTTAAAACCAATGATATTATATAACGCTTTAAACAATTTGAAAAAAAAAAAAAAAAATTAAATGGTCCTGCGCTGGAGGTCGTCCGTTAAAGCGATTATGATTGGTTCGCGGCGCATGACACACCGTAGTGACCGCAATGGCCATGGAGATATAGCTGGAAAAGCATTATTGTGCTGCGTTGTATTGCTTGTATGAGTATCTAGATCAGCTCATACAATGCAGTGCCGTTTTTATATGACCGCAGTCTTTGAAATACTATTAATTTCAGTATAAATTTGCAACACAATGCAAGATTTATTACCAGCTTTAGATAAAGAGTATAATCTCTTACGGAAGAAAATGCGAAAAGGCGGGAACTAAGTTCATTTGATGCGGCCATAGGTACGTAACATATAAAGCAGAATACAACTATAAATAAATTATAAGTATGGGCCTATATTCTTCAGTATGATACCGTGTATTCATAGAGTTAGTCGTTCAGTTTTAAATTCAAATCTAACTCAACTCGGCTCCAATAGAAACTCAAATCCACTTTTTGGCCTAGCCAAAGATTCTGAACACACGGGTCTATAGGTCTATAATTTAATTTGTTTAAATAATGATGAAAACGCTTGCCTGATATCAAGCTGGCTAGTCACACATAGAGATACGGAATCGGTACTCGATTCTTTACTGATATGACTATTTGGCTTTCGATTCTACTCATATCAGTACTCGATACTTTTGACTCTATACTTTTTAATATTACTCATATCACTGCTTATAGGTTAGAACCGAGCACCAAGCAAGTTCATCTTAGTCGTGACGCTTTTCACATAAATGTAATTTTCTGCCTCAATTAAGGAAAGTTTAGGGCAGTTTAAAACTCAAACGCAAAGTGGAGACGAAAATTGGAAATCTTTTTTCCCATAGAAGTTTGTATGCGTTCCTCTCTATTCACCAACTTGGAATCCACGCTCTTGCAACATAGAGAAAATCGGGAATAGTACAGTGCAAGTTATATATCCAAATAATCAGATTTTAAAATAATTTGCATACGCTAAAGCAGGTCACAGGTATAAGATAACCATTCGTTGAAATTTATCAGGAATGCCAATGCAGTAGCAAAATAGGTCAAGAGAGTGGTCGCAGTACCTTTAGACCAAGTACCTCACCAAAGGAGAAAATGGAATAGGCGTTCTTCAAGCGAAATTTGCATCATATATACCTTCTTCTTCTTCCAATGGCGCTGCAGCCCAAATAGAACCTTGGCTTCCTCTAATCTTTTACTTCAGTCTCTATTTCTGCCTGACTTGCAGCTCGATGTCTGGAGAAGTGTCTGCATTTGTTACAAACGCATCCGTCCATCTTTTTCTTCCATGATGATAGTGAAGTCCTTCCTTGCACCTCTTTCTTCTGACGTGCGCTCGACGTGGCCAAACCAGCGAAGTGTATTGAGTTTTACCAACATCACTTACATAGCCCATCTCGTCATATATTTGATATAACTCGTTGTTAGCTGTTTCTCCATGTCCCTTTCTGACAAATAGGGCTTCTCAAAATCTTCCTTTAAAAGGAATTTAGCATATAACATGGCAAATTATTGTCTTATATAATGTTAACTTCGTCTTTTGATGCATTGCTCAAGATCTCAGCAATTTACGAAGTGCGTTTTTGTTTCGGAGTAGAATTCCCCTGCTGATTTCCTCTATCATGTCTAGCTACACTTGTTGCTGATTTATTTTCAATGAGTACCTGATCGATTTGGTTTTTAGCCCTTCCATCTGGCGACATCCAAGCCATTTTATAGATGTTTTTATATGGGAAGAACTTGAACTTCCTAGTATTGCTTTGCTGTTAGCGGTCGATAAGCTTGCCACCATTATCGTGGGTGGTTGCGCGAAGGCTGTGGCTGCCTATTATCGCCCATATACTGAAAGCCCTTCCCGATCTTAGTGTTGAAGTCCCCCAACATCATTTTATATCAGGTTATGGAGATGTACTTTTAAGAACTTTTAATTCGATTCTACTCATGAGTATTTACTCGAGTACTTTCCACCGAGTCCGTATCACTAGCGACATAGTCAGCGTTATTCTCGTTGTCGAGCGACGTGACAGATGTGTCACTTCGACCTTAACTTGGTATTCTAATTGTCAATCTAACAGATTTCTAGCATGCAAATCGACAAAATTCGTACTTAATTGTCGCAAGGTGGCGTATGAAGGGACATTTTCTCGATATATGTGTAGGTATCGACAGTTTCATTCCACCGCGTTCATCGGAGTCACGTCTCGAGAGAATATCACTAAGTAGCTGCGTTCTTTTTACACCGAGATCCCACTCAGATCATTAACTTACAAGCAAACCAACAACAACAACTTGATCCAAAAAAGATTTGGATCAAAATCTGTGATACAAAAATAGCTTGTGTAACAACCATATCCAAGACACATCTCATTGGAAAATCCAGAGCTTTTATAATTTTGTTCTGTTTTCTTTAATATTAAGGGTTGATAGCTCTGCAAAATTTCATAAATTTATTTGGAAAAATGATTGAAAGTTACCTTTTGTTAATTTTGGAAGTCAATTAAACATTTTTATAAATTCTTTTTAAATCAGAAATATTTTTAATAAGTTTTAGAGACTGATATAAATTGCGACAGAACATATCAAAAATCAGAACTACAACTGTAAAAAACTAAATTGCTTCCATGATCCAAGTGCGTTCTTTTATGCTCGGCTGATCTGATCTAGATCACGGTGTAAAAAGAACGCGGCTAGTGTAACCTTTAAATTGAGCGGCATTTGGGCAATAGTTTACCGCTGAAAGAATAACGCAATGCTGATTTTGTCGCCGGTGTTTGGAGGAATCAGAAGAAGATTATTACCGATCGGCTCATCAAGGTGCCAAGCCATTTAAAAGGAGATAACTGAACAGAGGGCGTTTTCATAAATGCAGGTTGCGTGCGCAATTGACTTATTCAGCTACACATTCTCAATTGCTGAATAAGTCAATTGCGCACGCAACCTGCATTTATGAAAAGGCCCAGAGTTTGCACTATATTTTGTCGCTGGAGAAACAGCGTAATTTCTATTTTGATACTAGCGGTAGGGAGGTAAATGAATCTAATTCCGCTGAATCGGGTTAATCTTGATAGCCAAAAAGCGTATTCGTGCTCGTTTGTTTGCTGAACTATATATTTTCCCATACGAGATTTAATATTTTCTGTTTACTGAATTGTATCGGTTGCAGTTATTTTAAATAATCGAGCAACTAATCTCTTAAGGGTATGTTTGCATCGCAAGTTATGTCAAGTTAAGCGGGTTGTATCACAAATCCGTTGTTTCAAGTTATTTTATGTCAAAAAATTTAAAAGATACGTTATAAAAAAGTGCGTTTTTTTGGAAAAAAAAAAAAATAAAAAAAAATATGTGCAGGTGTGAGTGGATGTTCATTTGCATGCACATGATCTGTCACATCTCAGGATTCCTCATACATATTTTTTCAATATTGAGCAATTATTTCCAAAGCATTCTACATTAGGTCAAGCAGTTGATGTTATTAAAAGCATAACAGCTGCGTTGGAGAAAGACAGAAATAGTATAGAAAACTTTCAGAAGGGTTGGGATGAGATAGAGAAATTTTCGAATGCAATCGAAATTTCCTTAGAGCCGTTACGAATGTCTAAAATACGAAGGCAACCAAATAAGTTGAATGATTTCATAGTCGATACCACGTCAGTTTTCGATGAATCAAGACAGATTCTATAATTTAGCGTTGTTAATTAACATTGAAAATTTATTTTTACAGAATATAAGCGCAGATCAAGTCTTGCAGGAACTTTTAAAGAAAAGTAGAAGAGTAAATTTCAATTAATGAATATAATATTTATATTTATTTCTAACTTTTAATTATATTTAATTCTAACTACCTAAGTAGTCTACATACTTCAAAATTTAAAAAAAAATAGTTTTTTTGTTTAACCTCTGCCTGCGGTGAGTCGGTAACGATGCTTTAAAATCTGGCTCAGCCCAGCAAAAATTCATTGCTACGCCCATGACTTCATCCAAAATATATAGTACCTATATACATATATAACCCATATTTTAAGATTTTCGCTGAAATAGACCATGATACATTCTTTGCGAATAATTTGACCCACCCTAATGTATATGTATAGTTATTGTACTTTATTTTTATTTTATAAACTTTAATTTAATTATATTTTAATAGTATGCAATCTTTCCAAGCGTTCAGGCCAATTCTGAACTACGCTGGAATATATTTCGCTGGAATTTTATAAATATTTCAAAGACTACTGTTTTATATATGATGGGCTGTGGGCAGGGTATGCTTTAAAAAATTTGCTTTCTTAAACCCCTTTCAATCTCAGCATCAGACTCAGGTAATTTACCACTAGTGTCGCCAGTCAAAAAATAGAAAAATTTGGAGAAAATCCCTCGTTGGCTTTTTGAGATCCTCACGAATAAAGGACACTTAAGATGTTCTTTGAATCCTTGTTCCATAGAGTGTCCTTTTTAGCATTTTAATGCAATAGCTTAAAGATTTTCCTTCAAAATATTTATTTAATATCCGTATTTGCACTTTGTAATATTTAAGTACCGCTATTTCTCAAACTACCCAACATATTGGCAAAATATTGCGCATACGTAATACTAGTCACTAGTACTCAAAATGTACGAAATATGAAGATCGATTCCCGGACGTTGGTCGAATTTTCATGGAATGGCCCCAGCTAAAGCTAATGATTTGAACAAATTTTCATTTTTAAACCAGGAATCACTTTGAAATTCTTCTCCATATAATCAATAGTAGGTACGGAGTATTACATATTTCACAATTTGTAAATTCAACAGCTACAAAAATGACGCCAACCTATAAAGAGAAAATTAAGTTATGTGTTATAATGTCCAATACTTCTCTATGCGCACGTACTTGACATAGCTACAAATATTTGAAAAATATCCACTGCGTGAAACTATTGTTACATAATATTCATTATTTGAAAAGCAATTTCAAATTGATACCTGGTGAAATGGTTTTTGCATTATTGACTCTTGCATTATGTAGCATAAGAAAATTACGAACTAAGGATATTTTATATATTTCTCGCCATATATAAATAGTGGTTAAGGTTTATATGTTGTAGGTATTAGATCAATTATATTTCTTAAGTTTAATTAACATTTATATTTATTATAATTATGTTATATATGTACATATAATGGTAAAAAAATCTTATATTGATTTTGTAAAACTTCAATTATTCTTGGCATCATAACGTAAGGTATATATTAATAGTTCTGGAATAATTGTGTATGTTTCTTTCCGTGGAAGTGTTGAAGATTCGATGTCGTCATACTCAAACCATTTTGAGCCTCGCAAACAAACCGAAGTGTAATGGGAAATTGATTTACTATTATGCTCCATTATATTCATAACCCCTTTAAAGGCAATAGCTCCTAACAGTTTGAGGCTACTGTTTCCTAAACAGCTGTCGATTGCTACAGGGATATCTTTTAAAGCAATTGGGTTGCTCATTTTGGTGTCATCCTTACTTATAATTTCTAGTAATGTTAGGTCACCTGTATAGAAATATGCAATTCGTAATTAACCATTTGCAAGTACTAATGAAAATTGTATTTATAACTACACTCGTCACAACAATTAGCGGCTCACCTAAAATTTTCGAAAAATTTGGCATTCTTCAATTGCCCATAACTTGGGCAAATTCCACTCCAAAAAATCAAACCAAATACCAAATTAAAGATTGGATCCTCTACTTTTTTTTATGTCTGATAAAAAAAATGTTTTTTTTCGATGCAGATGGCGCTGCTGTCGATCAAAGAAAGTACTAAAATTCGTAAATTTTTTTTTTCTTATTTAACAGGCGCAAACTTTTTTTTGCGCTATGAAACATGCTAATCTGAGTTCAAAAACATAAAATTCAAAGTTTTTCCAACAAAATAGACTGTAATAAAGTTAGATTTCATTGGAAATTCGCGAAGTTATAGGGTTTTCAAAAAAAGGCAATTTTCGCGTTTTAAGCCAGAATTTCAACAAATTGCGATCAAAATCAATTTGGTTCAGCGTAAAAAAAGTTTTCGATTACATTGTTGAAATTCTGACCTGAGAAATCTTAATTTCGAGTTGTAAATCTTTTTTGATTCGAAAAAGTGATCGCTTAATCGGTTAAAGTAAACGTGTACCAAAAAACTTTGTTTTTTCCTTTTAACCGCCGGCGTTTGCATTACCCAGAGTGTACCACGAAGAGGTCGCATGGTCGGATTTACACTCCAAAAGTTTTTTTTGTTTTTTGTGTTTTTTTGTAGTTTTTTAAAATTTTGTTGTTTTTTTTTTAATTTTTCCAGAATTAAGGCTTAAAACGCGAAAATTGCCTTTTTTTTGAAAACCCTATAACTTCGCGAATTTCCATTGAAATCTAACTTTATTACAGTCTATTTTGTTGGAAAAACTTTGAATTTTATGTTTTTGAACTCAGATTAGCATGTTTCATAGCGCAAAAAAAAGTTTGCGCCTATTATATAAGAAAAAAAAAATTACGAATTTTAGTACTTTCTTTGATCGACAGCAGCGCCATCTGCATCAAAAAAAAAAAACATTTTTTTTATCAGACATAAAAAAAGTAGAGGATCCAATCTTTAATTTGGTATTTGGTTTGATTTTTTGGAGTGGAATTTGCCCAAGTTATGGGCAATTGAAGAATGCCAAATTTGGTGGCAATGGTGATTCAACATTTCCAATATTTATTTCTGGATCAAAAATATCTGCTGTTTCATCTCTTATATCTCCTTTGAAAAAATTTTCAGTGAAAATTTAATGCCGTTTATTTTATTCTTTTAAAATTTTGAAAATTATATCTACAGTGGCGGACTAAAGTCTACATACACCCCTCATTTCTGCTCGTTTGAAAGTCCAAAAACGTGTTGGTAAAAAGTAAAGATGTAATTTTGTTTGAAATCATTTTTTATTCATAATAAACTCAAAACATTCATATCCCTAGTGCGAATTAATAAAATTATATAAAAAAAAACATAAAATTCATAGTGACAAAAGTCTACATACAGTACAAGAACTTCTTGTTTAACGGTCACAGTTTCTTTAAATAGATAGTTTTTTTTCGTTTGGTTTGAATCAATATTTTGTTGGTCCACCCTTAGCATCAATCACTGCTTGGAGTCGTCTTGGCATAGAAATAACCAAATTTGTTAACTCAGCAGATGTAATAGTGTTCCAAGCCTCTAATATGCGTTCTCTGAGGACTGCAGCACTGGAAACCTGCTCCTTTCTAATTTTGCATTCTAGAATTTCCCAGACGTGTTCGATAATGTTCAAATCCGGGCTTTGAGGTGGAATTTTTAACTGTCTTGGTGCGTAATACAGAAGCCAATCCTTAACCAACCGAGCTGTATGCTTTGGATCGTTATCTTGTTGAAAGATCCAACCTGGACCAAGCTCCAAAGTGTCCACCGAAGCCTTCAGATTTTCTTCCAAAACGGATTTGTATTGATAACGATCCATATTACCTTCAACAAAAGCAATTCTCCCAACTCCAGATGCAGCAACAGCGCCCCAAACCATTACGCTGCCACCTCCATGCTTTACGGTTGATACCAAATTCTTCATATCTAAGGCAGTTTTGTCTTCACACCTTGGCCCTGCCATCGCTTCCAAATATGTTGAACTTGGACTCGTGGAAAAAACAAAACTGCCTTAGATACGAAGAATTTGGTATCAACCGTAATAGTCCAATCAATCTACGGAAATTCTCCAGACAATTGAAGGAAAAAAAATATGGGCGTGTAAAACACTTAATTTGAAGAATGATAGCGTTTTTTTTACGGAACTGCATTGGCGAACTTAACCTAAAAAATTCGCAAAAGTCAAAAAACCGGTTTTTCGCCAATAAAACAAAAAGTTGAGCTCGGATCCGAAAAAGTTAAATTATAAAGTTATAGGTATTAAAATTATCTTTCAATTGATGTGGTACAAAATATTGGTTAGTGTCTTATACATGGAGAAAAATGCTAAAAATCGCTTCTTTTTCTTTTATTTTTTTCTTTTTATTGATGCGACCTAGAAACTTTTTATTTGGTAAAAATGTTGCTTTTGGCAATCTGAAAACTCATTATTTTTTTTGGCTCGAAATTTTGCAAAATATGGGTGAAATTGCGATTTATGTAAAAAAAAGCGTTTTCGTAAAATCCTTCGTCTACAGCTCCTCGACCTCGTAGGACATTTTTTCGAAGCTCTTTTTCTTCGTTAAGAGTTGGACTATAATGCACTATAAGTTAAAATTGGAATTTTTCAATTTTATGTACAAAAAACTCCACCGCAAAAAATACAAGTTTTTTTGCCGCAAAAAAGACAAGTTTTTATTTCATTATTTTTCGACTCTAACCTACTATTTAATAAAAGTTTATATTCTTTTTAGAGAATAAATAGGTAATTTGGTCATACAGTAGGTTAGAGTCGAAAAATAATGAAATAAAAAACTTGTCTTTTTTGCGGCAAAAAAACTTGTATTTTTGCGGTGGAGTTTTTTGTACATAAAATTGAAAAATTCCAATTTTAACTTATAGTGCATGATAGTCCAACTCTTAACGAAGAAAAAGAGCTTCGAAAAAATGTCCTACGAGGTCGAGGAGCTGTAGACGAATGATTTTACGAAAACGCTTTTTTTTACATAAATCGTAATTTCACCCATATTTTGCAAAATTTCGAGCCAAAAAAAATAATGAGTTTTCAGATTGCCAAAAGCAACATTTTTACCAAGTAAAAAGTTTCTAGGTCGCATCAATAAAAAGAAAAAAATAAAAGAAAAATAAGCGATTTTTAGCGGTTTTTAGCATTTTTCTCCATGTATAAGACACTAACCAATATTTTGTACCACATCAATTGAAAGATAATTTTAATACCTATAACTTTATAATTTAACTTTTTTGGATCCGAGCTCAACTTTTTGTTTTATTGGCGAAAAACCGGTTTTTTGACTTTTGCGAATTTTTTAGGTTAAGTTCGCCAATGCAGTTCCGTAAAAAAAAACGCTATCATTCTTCAAATTAAGTGTTCTACACGCCCATATTTTTTTTCCTTCAATTGTCTGGAGAATTTCCGTAGATTGATTGGACTATTACGGTTGATACCAAATTCTTCGTATCTAAGGCAGTTTTGTTTTTTCCACGAGTCCAAGTTCAACATATTTGGAAGCGATGGCAGGGCCAAGGTGTGAAGACAAAACTGCCTTAGATATGAAGAATTTGGTATCAACCGTAAAGCATGGAGGTGGCAACGTAATGGTTTGGGGCGCTGTTGCTGCATCTGGAGTTGGGAGAATTGCTTTTGTTGAAGGTAATATGGATCGTTATCAATACAAATCCGTTTTGGAAGAAAATCTGAAGGCTTCGGTGGACACTTTGGAGCTTGGTCCAGGTTGGATCTTTCAACAAGATAACGATCCAAAGCATACAGCTCGGTTGGTTAAGGATTGGCTTCTGTATTACGCACCAAGACAGTTAAAAATTCCACCTCAAAGCCCGGATTTGAACATTATCGAACACGTCTGGGAAATTCTAGAATGCAAAATTAGAAAGGAGCAGGTTTCCAGTGCTGCAGTCCTCAGAGAACGCATATTAGAGGCTTGGAACACTATTACATCTGCTGAGTTAACAAATTTGGTTATTTCTATGCCAAGACGACTCCAAGCAGTGATTGATGCTAAGGGTGGACCAACAAAATATTGATTCAAACCAAACGAAAAAAAAACTATCTATTTAAAGAAACTGTGACCGTTAAACAAGAAGTTCTTGTACTGTATGTAGACTTTTGTCACTATGAATATTATGTTTTTTTTATATAATTTTATTAATTCGCACTAGGGATATGAATGTTTTGAGTTTATTATGAATAAAAAATGATTTCAAACAAAATTACATCTTTACTTTTTACCAACACGTTTTTGGACTTTCAAACGAGCAGAAATGAGGGGTGTATGTAGACTTTAGTCCGCCACGTATATATTTCACGAAACGATTCAATACAACATTCTTGGTTATGAATTCTGTGTATTATCATGAATCAAAAACGCATAAACAAAATTATATAGCATGAAAATTAAAACAAAAACAATAATTTATTTAGGCACACCCCGTTGTAAATAAAATTATGATTTAGATAGTTAAAAGAATAAAGAGAAGCAAAACAAGAATATTGTAGATCCAGTATCATGTCGCAACTTGGTAAAACTTTGTAAACAAATTTCAGGGCTATTCTAACAAAACTAATAATAATATGAAGTTTACCTGTACTAGAATCAGAATCAACATCTAATCCTTCTGAAAAGGCAGCATCGACAATTTTAATCTTGCCTTGTAAATATTTTAAATGTTCTTCGACGAACTTATCTATTCTCATTGGTAATTTGTTTGCAAAAACATCCTTTTTCAATACTTTGAATTCTGCCTCACTTGCAGTTGACGTAGCAGGAACTCGACCAAAACCAAACTTATCCCTGCAAACATTTGACCATAAGGGAAATAATCGCAAATGATCTAATACACGGTTTCCAATCAATGGCAGGTGATATGCGTTTGCTTCAATCCCGTCTTCTTTTCCGAGAGCTTCCAATATATTGCATTTCATGGCATTTCCCTACTTATACCAAGAATTATCTCTAGACCTCATATCTGGTAGTTCAATTTCCTCGTTAGAATTTGAAACCGCATTTTCTTCATCCTCAGTATTGAATTGTTCATCAAGTACATCACTTAAAAGTGTTTCGACAGTTCCTAATAAAATATTTTTTAATACAAGTTTTTGTGAGATAAACTAAAAAATATTAAATAATCAGAAAAGTTGAAAAAGTAAATAATATTTTTTTTATTCCACCAATCCATATTTAACCACAAACAAAAATTTGGCGTGCTTTATCAAATTGAATCCTTATTAATTTTCGTATTTATTAGTTAAATCATAATATTTTTTGCATTTTTGCTACAATTTCTGAAACATTTGTAAACTGAGCGCCACAAGCTTTTCCCTTTACGTACAGGTGGATTAAAAAAAGTGAATGTGTGTTCGCCAAGCACGTTGGAATTGAAACTTCAAAGTCAGAGAAATGGAAAATTTGTGAGGAAAACGAAGAATTTAACTATATTCATTTATCCGTATTCTTTTTTATTCAAATATTCACCAAAACCAGTGATTGAACTGAGATTAAAAAGTAGGACAAGATCGTAGGTGATTTATCTTCATTCAAATAGTTACAACATACAGCGTCAATCGGTATTCCAGATCTTGTTGCTATTATTTTATCATTATTCAGCTTCAATTTGAATCTTTTGTTTAAGAAGTCCATCAATGGTTGTTCATAAATTATGCGTTTGAGATCTAATCTCCGTTTTAAAGGGATAATTGATAGTTTTGTTTCAATAAAACAAACTAGTAGTTACTATTATACTTTATTAATAGGAAACAAGCGCGTTAATTTATCGTGTATATTTATTCGTTAGCGGTCTAAATCAGACTAACTTTCTCATTTAATATTAATTGTTACGTTACGTTAACTGCATGATGTTTGGGGTTGCCAGATATTTTCTACATCCTCCCCCCGCCGTAAGAAAAGCGTTATTGAATCTCCATCGGGTACAAATGTTGTATTGATCTTCGTAATCGCTGCTGGTTGGTAAGACGAACTTCGCAAGCTCGAATTTTGTTGTCACGTCCAGGATATACGGTTTCTACTATAGCCATCTTTCATAAAAGCCGCGGTGTCTTGGCTTCATAGACGAGGACAACATCGCCAGGTTTTATAACTAATAAAGAACTTTCGCAACAATTTTTAGGCCAATTTTTTGTTCCGAATTTTAACCAACTAGGTCCTGATTTCCATAACACTGATGATATTAATTCTTTTGCCGTTACACCTCTTGTAAGCAAATCCGCAGGGTTATCGATGCCCGGAACATGATGCCATTCGTCTTCATCGGTTCGTTGATGTATTTCTTCGACTCTGTGCGCAATATATTGCTTCCATTTATTACTTTTTCCGAATATCCAGGGCAATGTTATTTTAGAGTCAGTCCACATGTATGTTTTATCGAACTGAATATTAAGATTCTCTACAATGTGCGATTTTAAACGGCTTGCTATGAGAGCGGCTGTCAATTCTAATTTAGGTAATGAAAGGTTGTCTTCAGTAGATGTCTTTAATGGTGCAATTCGTCCTCTCGCACAAAGTAAATTTACAATAACTGTCCCATCTTTGCTGACTCTTCTGACATAAGCAAATACATGTAATTCAATTGTGTCATTTACCTTTATAATGCAGTCATTGAAAATGTAGCGTGGAACCAGAAAATCAGCCATTAGTTGTAGATCCTTCGTCCAAGATCTCCAGTTGTGAAGCAGCTCGTTTGGTAAACTTTCATCCCATGATAAATTTAATTTCCAGATACATTGGAACAGTAGTCTCAGTCTCACAGTGAACGGTATTATCAAACCCAGCGGGTCAAATATCCTCGAAATCGTTTTTAACACGTTCCTTTTCGACGCGTTCATTATAGTGGAAGTAAATTCCATAGCACTTGAAAGATCTGTGCTAATCTCATCCGTTAATGTACACCAATTAATTCCAAGAACCTTTTGACGTTTAGAGATTCCTTCATTATCACCGTTGTCGTTAAACGTTCTGTTCAAACCTTCATGATTTGAGTTCCACTTTCTTAAGTTCATTGACGCTGAACTCATGACGGCCTTGGATTCGTTATATATTTTTACGCCTTCAGATATATTGTCCATACTTATGACGAGATCGTCAACGTATAAATTGCTATCAAGGGCTTGACATGTATCGGGAAATAGGCTGGACTTCGATCTCAAATGTTTCTTGATAGTAGTGTTGGGTAGGACACGATAATAAAATGAGTTTGTAAGAGGAGCCTCTTTTTCCTTTTGAACCAGTACAATGTCTCACTTCAAATGAGGCGAGGTGCCATTGTATTGTGCTACACGGAGAAAAATGATATATTAGAATTTACATAAAAAGTTATGTCAATTTTCTAAAGTAATTTTTATATAATTTTCAATAGGGGCCACTTAAGATTAATGTTAAAATTATTTTAGACATCACTGAAAATTGCTTATTAATTTCAGTAACTCCTTTTCTTAGTTATTTCATCAGTTTTCAGTAACTTTAACATTAAACCAATG
Source organism: Thereva unica (assembly GCA_949987705.1). NCBI lineage: Eukaryota > Metazoa > Arthropoda > Insecta > Diptera > Therevidae > Thereva > Thereva unica. Next base: position 54,652,217 of record OX465284.1, read on the forward strand.
CTACATTTCCTTGTCGAAAATATAAAAATTTTTTTGAGCTGGTTTACTTAATACCTTATGTATAAATTACTTGCTTGTAGAGCTAGATTTACTTCCATGCAAAGTAATATAAACATACGGTGTCCGTGAATTTCTGAGAACTCAGTCAACGGTTTTGTTTTCTTCAGAGTTATGTACGTTTGACACAAGTACAAAATAAAAACAACTGATCAGCGAGGTCATATATATTGTGCTAATACTAAAAACGTAATTCCTCTATTTATCGATTGACCGTTTGAATTTTCAGTTAACCTTCAGAAGTGATCTAAGACACATCGTTTTTAATTCCATGTTTCAGTGCTTTGTTCTATTAAACTTTATTAAGTGATTAAACTATATTAAGCGATTTGGGTTAAAAAAATATATTTTTGCTGAAAATGACACCTGCAAATGATGGATTTGTTGGAACAAATGAGGTTCGTATAAATGTATAAGCAGAGATAACATAATACTCTGTTGAAAAAATGAATAACAAAGTTTCTATAGAACGGTGTATTGATTTCCAGGAAAGGTGAATCTGTTAGCATTTTTTGTCCTACCATATTAGTTGGGTCCATCACAGTGAGGCAAAGGAAAAAATCGAAGATGTTCCAAACTTGAAGTCCAGAAAATACTTTTTGGACATGCAGAGGTAAGCGGTTTTTTTTACAGAAAGCTAAAATTCTTCTGAAACAAATGATTATTTATAATATTATGTAAATAAAATTCCAGAAATCAGAAGATCTGCCTATAATCCTCTATCAGAGACAGAAGTTAGTGGAGCAAAGTAAAAGTACCTGCCAGCCATTCTGCACATTTGTGGGCAAGTTAGATGGTGCAATTTCTAATCTTTAACAATTACTAATATTAGTTATAATTTACTTTCCCCTGAACAATGTATCGAACAATGTAATTATCGATAGCGTGTATACTGCTGATAATAATTCGTATTTTTTAGTACATAAGTTACATTTTATTTGTTTTAATAATCATTTTTTTGCATATGAAGTTAAAAGGAGTGAAAATTTGAATGTAGGTAATACTTTATGATAATGTCCCAAGTTTTGAACAATGTCTCTTTATTGAAAAAAAAAATGAAAAATTATTTGTAATGACTCGTTGTATGATTTGAACATTGTAATACAAATATTGAATAATAAATATAATCTATAATATATATGAATTTGTTATTGCAGTTTTTTTAAAAATAATACCCATAGCTAAAAAACGCAAAATGATATATGCATATTAGGTATAATTTACATTAAATAAAAGTAATATTTAAGGAGCGTGACTATTATTTTATTTATGTTATTCTTCTATTTAACTTGAGTAGAGTTTATTCTTAATCTCTTATGTAGCTTTTACATAAGTTTTATACTGCGATAAGTTTTTATTTTTACAAATATTTTCGGCAAATATTACATAAGTTGTAATGTAAATTTACCAGATTTTTTGGGTAAAGTTTATGTTCAACAATATGTCACAATTATTAGACAATTACAATTATTTTTACTTATAGTTGTGTAAACTCGAAGAGCATTCGAAAGTTACTTAAATTTTTAAGCTACTCCTACTCAACCGTGATGCTATCCATATACGTACATTAAATTTAAGTCAAACGACCTTAAAATTAAGTATATTCTATCGAAAATTTTTCTCCGTGTAGCACGTCACGTAGTGAATGGATCAAACGTTGCGATGGTGGAGATCTATTGCGTTTGCGAAAGGGAGGATACGATAAATGATAAATGCATGAATGGAAATATTAATTATCGTGCCTATGAATGTTGATTACAAAAATATTCTTTAAAATTTTTGTTAACTGTATAAAGAAAAACATATTTACAGATTTAAAATTAAACTCCCTAAAATTGAAAATAACACGAAAATATTTTATTGTTACAGATAGAGATTAAAAAATAAAAATAAAATTTTACCTCCCTCGAAAAATGTAAGAAATATCTCTCCAACTTCACTCCCTCCAAAAAATGTAAGAATTGTTTCTTCAGTACAAAATTCACCACCCTCGAAAAATGTAAAAATTGTTACCTCCCTCGAAAAATGTAAGAATTGTCTCTTCAGTACAAAATTCACCTCCCTCGAAAAATGTAAGAATTGTTACCTCCCTCGAAAAATGTAAGAATTATCTCTTCAGCACAAAATTCACCTCCCTCGTAAAATGTAAGAATTGTCTCTTTAGTATAAAATTTCACTCCTTCAAAAATGTAAGAGATTTCTCTCCAGTTCGTATTTACAATCTCACCACGGCTCGGCTTAAATTGGATATTTGACTGCGGCAAAAACAGTAAGAAAATATCTATGCAGTTCGTGTTTACAATCTCACCTCGCCGCAATTCGAATTGAATATTTTATTGTCGCAAAAGAAATAAGAAAATGTTGTTCCAGTTCGTGTTTACAATCTCACCTCGGCGCAGTTCAGATTGGATATTTTGCTGCTGCAAAAGAAGTAAGAAATGTCTCTCCACTTCGTAATTTACAAACGCACGATACACGCTCATATCCGAGTAGTACATTATTTTTGAACCGGGACATTTAAAAAAGTTGAGGCCTCAGTACAATTTACTATCATGTACGGGACAAATGAACTGCCTCTTGTAAGTCCGGCTCAACTCTACTTGATAGTAACGCCCAGAAGGAAGGGGCTGCAACTTACACCGAATATAACTCTCTTTGTACGGTCAACCTTAACTTTTGGTAGATCTTCACCAGGATTAATTCGCCTTTCGTACCATAAGAAGCGCTGACAATCCCGTTGGCTTTTTCGAAGGCTTATTTGGAGGAACGCCTTTTCAACATCAGCAGTAATACCTATGGAACCAAGTCTGAAAGATACAAGAACTATTAGTAAATCGGGCAATAAATTTGGACCCTTATTGAGGCTCTCATTCAATGATGAAAATCCAGCGACGTGGGATGAAGCGTCAAATACTACGCGCACCCTCGACGTAGACTTATCGCTTCGATATACCGGTCTATGAGGCATGTAGTACACTAAGTTCGTATCCTCTTCACTTTCCACTGGCTCAGCTACCTTGGTTTCGATTAAGTCCCAGATAGCTCGATCGTATTCTAAAAGCTTTGCTTCATTCTTCGCTAGTTTATACATGAGTGTCTTCAAACGAATCTTAGCGGTAACATAATTGTCATGTAAATTGGTAATACCACCTTTGAATAACAGTGACACTTCATATCTATTACCTTTCCAGGAAACCGATTTTTCCATAAACTCACTTAATAATTTATCGTCACTTGTACGTTCGTTACTATTAATCCCGATAAGCTTGAGATTCCACAAATTTTCCACGTTCACATTTCCTTCCTCGATAAAATTTACATTTAAGGCAGCGGTAAAATCCGAACTGACGTTTAAAGATTGTCCATGTAAAGTCCACCCGAATTTCGTGTTAACTGCGGCTAAACTATCTGAAAGTAGTTTTTGTTCACCGGTCACAACACGCCAATAATTATCTGCACCGATCAATACACTTATTCCATCCACTCGTTGTACATTTGCCACATAAACATCTGCCAGCTGTAATTCACTTGTCATCAAACTGTTGACATTTGGCGTAACTAATACATCCATACAAATCTGTGGAACTTCTATTGCTTCTATTTGTAGCCAATCATCATTATATTGACTTTTCAAATTAACTCGTACACGCTTGTACATCTTTGATGTACTTCTGCACTTTTCCCCGAATGGAACTATGTTTAATTTTCGAGTACCTACTATGGGCAAGTTTAATTTACACGACACATCCTCGCATATGAAGCTAATTTGGCTACCACCATCTAGAATAAGGCGTATTAGTAATTGCTCGCCAGCATCGTGCGTTGCCACAAAAACTCTGGCTGTTTGTAGTAAGATCTCACGACTACTAGATGAAAATAAGCTTACTCCCAGCAAACATTATGATTTGAGATCGAATCGAAAGCTAATCGTTAAAATGAACTACAATTGCGATCTCGAAGCCGTTTTCGAATTGAAATCGAAGTAAAAAAGAACGAAAAGGACCGCTAAGTCGAATCGCAAAAGCGATTCGAGTTTCTTTCGTTTTTTTCGCCAAAACGAAAAATTCTCGAAACCTTTTAAAGGCGAATTTTACTTTTAGTATTGTACGCGGTTCTCTTCTTTTAAAATTTCGATTTTTTTTCGTAAAAACGAAATATTACCGTAATTTTATTTCCAAAGTATTTCTTTCTCGCTCTCTTCCTGTTCGAGAATTTTTCGAAGCACTCTAAACTTCGAGATGATGTTTGCTGGGCTTGGCTTTACTGAATGTTCAGATTTGTTAGTGTTGGTTGATTTGATACTTGTATCGCCCCAGCAAACATCATCTCGAAGTTTAGAGTGCTTCGTAAAATTCTCGAACAGGAAGAGAGCGAGAAAGAAATACTTTGGAAATATAATTACGGTAATATTTCGTTTTTACGAAAAAAAATCGAAATTTTAAAAGAAGAGAACCGCGTTCAATACTAAAAGTAAAATTCGCCTTTAAAAGATTTCGAGAATTTTTCGTTTTGGCGAAAAAAACGAAAGAAACTCGAATCGCTTTTGCGATTCGACCTAGCGGTCCTTTTCGTTCTTTTTTACTTCGATTTCAATTCGAAAACGGCTTCGAGATCGCAATTGTAGTTCATTTTAACGATTAGCTTTCGATTCGATCTCAAATCATAATGTTTGCTGGGGCGTGTTTTCATTTTGCCAAGATATCCCAGTAGGAATTCTAGGAAGGCCTTACCGATGGAGCACTGAAATAAGTACTCATCTGGTCAGGGGTACCCCTTATTTTCTTGATGCTAGATGAGCCCTTACAAACCCCATTACAAGAGAAGGCAGATGGTAAGGTGTAGTCCAGAATTATACCCAAACAAGTGAGAATCTGCCCGATGACTCAAGGGAGCTTTCCTGGAGCTTTCATAAATTTTATAGAAAAAAAGAAAACGGGCAATTATATTCGTCGACATAAAATGCGACGTTAGCATACTCAATAGCGCGGCTCTCATTCGATACGGAGGACAAGCAGCTTTGGAGAAGTGGAGAATTTAGTTGGGGGACTGCTTACGTAAAGCCACTCTCGGGCTTGGAAAAAAAAGGCATTTGTAAAAGATGAAAAAAATAAAAGCATTTCGACACCGGATCACATATATCCACAGGCGCCCATGAATATCTCTTTTCGCAATGTTCCATTTGCTGCCTTACTATACCCCTTACAGATGAGCAGTTCTATAAGTACTCTAAGGTAAGTACCATAGTAAGGCCTTACCCCCTATGACATCGTGTGTAAAAGTAAGCACTTCTGTAAAAGGGAGTGGTAAGGCCTACCCCTTACCAGTAAGTGCTGATTTCAGTACTTCTGTAAGCTTACCGGTCCTACTGGGATTCTGGGTCACACATAATCGAAACATGCCTGCCGTTGCACTTATCACAACGCAGCGATTTCTTTTTGCAAAACTTTGATTGATGTCCTCGCTCGGTGCAGCGAAAGCATCTGGCACCACTCTTCAATCGCTCTTTCTTTTGCGTGAGAGACAACGATTCTTGACATCTCTGCGTTGGGTGATCCTTTGTATTGCAAAATACGCATGTCTGCGTCGATGGTGAAGTCCGGGTGTACGTTAACAAACCTGTCGCCGTTCCGTACGTCTGGCTCCGTTTCGGCATTTCTCTTCGTTCGTGCGTTAAGTCTCTGGACATTTCTAACGACTCCACTTCCCTCTTTACGAATATTATAACCTGCTTTATTTGCGGATCACATTCCACGTTTTGCATGGATACTTCGAGCATGGTTGTGCGTGCCTCTTCGTTGTCACGTGGATGTAGGCGTAGGAATTCAGTTCTTAGCTCGCTGGGAAGCGCTCTCAAAATCACTGACTTTAATATTATGTTGTATTGGTTTGACGCAGTGTTGGGCAAAACTAAATTTCTGGACGATTAAAAATTGACAATTAATTAATTGTTAATCACGTCTACTGCAATTAACAATTAATTAATTGTAATTGTGAAAACTCGCAATTAACAATTAATTAATTGTTAATCGCGTCTATTGCAATTAACAATTAATTAATTGTAATTGTGAAAATTCGCAATTAACAATTAATTAATTGTTAGTCGTGAGTTTCCACAATTAAAGACGATTAATCAATTGTCAATCATTTTTTGGATTTGATTAAAAACTAAAAATTAAAATTTATTATTATATGGAAAGAGTAGTAGTATGTTATTTTTTATTAGTTCATTTTAAAAAGCGTGTTTTTAGTTTTTAAAGTAAAAACTTTTTTAGCCACGCTGCGCACCTTTGCGTCACGGTCAATTTTTTGCGTGCCGTGGGGGAACAATTTGGCTTTGGGGATTTTAGTTTGTATTGTATGAATTATCTATAATAACATTCTAGTTGTGCCATTTTCAACATTTTTCGAAATCGAAATCAATGGAGCAATTTTTTAGAAGAGTTTTTTTTTAATTTATGTTTTTTTGTTTGACCGGAAGAGAATTTTTACAGAAGAGAATATCGTTTTGTGTTTGATTTTTTTGCTATTTTTCGTTTTGTGTTTAAAGAGGGACTAGTGTATTATATATTATTATGTAACATATAGCAATATGTACTACGTGCTATATACTAAGTGTTATGCACTGTGTATTAGGTACTATGTACACGGACTATGTACTATGCGATATGTACTATGTACTATTTATTATGGACTATATACTGTCAACTATGTTTTATGTGCTATGTACTATGCACAAGGTATTATGTACTATGTATAATCTGCTATGTACTAGGTATTATGTACTTTGCATTACGGACTATGTGCTATTTACTATGAATTATGTACTATGAACTATATATTTTGTACTTTGTACTATGTATTATATACTATTTATTTTGGACTATATACTACCTACTATATACTGTCAACTATGTTTTATGTGCTATGTACTATGTACAAGGTATTATGTACTATGTATAATCTGCTATGTACTAGGTATTATGTACTTTGCATTACGGACTATGAGCTACTTACTATGAATTATGTACTATGAAGTATGTACTATGTACTTTGTACTATGTATTATGTATTCATCATCAGGAGCTCCACAGCCTATTGTTGGCCTTGGCTTCCTCCAGCATTTGCCTCCATGATTCTCGATCCCTGGCCCGACTTCTCCAGTTTCTTATGCCCAACTGTCTCAAGTCATCCTCGACGTCATCTATGTATCTTTTCTTAGGACGACCTGGTCTCCGTTTTCCTGGTGGAGCTTTCTCCAGCACTATCTTTGTCGGGTTTCGTTCTCCACCTCGTTGTACATGACCAATCCATCGTAGTCTGTTTATTTTGATCACTTTAACAACATTTGGAATCTTGCTGATTTCGTACAACTCTGAGTTGTATCTTCTTCTCCAAACGCCCTCAACCTGTATTCCTTTGTAGATCGAACGAAGGATTTTCCTTTCGAATCTTCCTACCAATGCTTCGTCTGCGTTTTTCAATGTCCACACTTCCGAACCATATAGTAGGACAGGCCTTATTAGTGTTGTGTAAAGTGCCAATTTTGTCTTCCTTAAGATATTTCTAGACGTCAGGTGCTTGCGTAGACCAAAGTAGCATTTATTAGCCAGTGCTATTCGTCTTCTGATTTCGGCCGATGTGTCATTTCCTTTCATTATAATCGTGCCTAGATATACGAATTCATCCACTGCTTTGATGTTGTAGGTGTCGATCTTTATATTTTGTCTGCTACTTCTGGTGTTTTTTGTGCACATATACTTTGTTTTGTGCTCATTTATTTCCAACCCGATTTTTTTTGCGGCTTGCTCAAGTGCTACAAAGGCCTCCTTCATGCTCTCAAATGATCTTCCAAGGATAGCAATATCGTCGGCAAAGGCTAGTATTTGCACTGACCTGTCAAAGATACACCCTGATGTGTTAATCGATGCATCTCTTACTGCTTTTTCTAGGGCCACGTTGAATAACAAGCAGGAGAGTGCGTCACCTTGCCTTAATCCTTTATTTGTTCTGGGGGGGGGGGATAATTCACCATCAATTCTGACTTTACACCTTGCATCTTTCATCGAGATTTTTGTCAGCTCTACAAGGTGTTTTGATATTCCGAGCTGCTCCATAGCATCAAATAACTCCTTGCGGCTCACACTATCGTAAGCATATCTGTAGTCGATGAATAACATGTGGATGTTTATGTTAAATTCAACGGCCTTTTCTAGGGTTTCTTTGAGTACAAATAACTGGTCTGTTGTGGATCTTCCAGGACGAAAACCGCATTGATACTCTCCTAGTATTCTTTCCACGTATGGTTGTAGTCTATTATAGAGTACACGTGAGAACACTTTGTATGTTGTATTCAACAGCGTTATTCCTCTATAGTTGCTGCAAGATAGAGGGTCTCCTTTTTTGTGTAAAGGACACACTATGCCCTCGTTCCACTCATCAGGCATTTCTTTCCGTCTCCAGATTTCCACTATTACTTCATGCAATTTTTGGATAGTTTCCTCTCCGCTTTGCTTAATGAGTTCAGTAGGTATGTTGTCAAATCCTGATGCCTTGTTATTTTTTAATGTTCGCAATGCTTGGCGTGCTTCTTCTATGGTAGGGGCTGCTGTACCATCATCCTCATTGCCCGGATTCATGTTCTGTACGTTTGGGGTACCACTGTGCTCCTGCTCTGGGGTCATTAATAGCTCCTCGAAGCTCCTGTATTATGTATTATGTACTATGTATTGGGGGCTATGATTAGGTACCATATACTGTTCACAATGTACTATGTATTAGGCATTATATACTATGTACTGCGATTATGTACTATTTATTCTGTACTATGACTAAGTATTATGAACTATGTGTTATCTGATATGTACTTTGCACTATATACTCTGTATTATGTATTTTCTACTAAATATTATGTACTTTGTACGAAACACTATATACTATGTTCTATGTAAAAGGTATTATGTACTATGTACTAGGTACTTGCACTATGTACTATGAACTATGTATTGTGTTTTGTATTATCTATTATGTATTATGTACTATTTACTATGAACTATGTACTATGTACAATGTTCTATGTATTATGTTCTATGTACTAAGTGCTATGTACTATTTACTATGAACAATGTATTATTCACTACTACTATGTACTATATTGTGTAATATGTACTATGAATTATGTTCTATGTATTATTTACATATGTATTATATATTACGGATTACGTATTATGTATTATGTATTATTGTATATACAAAATTTATTGACCTTTATCCTTCTGTATCTAGTACTAAGATTGATTTGGACATATAGAATGACCATAGAGATCTTAATTTCCAAAATGTGCCCAGACACACATACATTTTTTTATGATATATATTTTTGTTTAGGTTTTTTGAGATAGGTTATTGATAGTACATTTTATTAGGGTTATAAGGAACAAGTACTGTTATTGCGCCCATGATCAGTATTAACGCGTATTATATTCATGCCAATTTTTACGGTAATTCGCTTTACCATATAACATAAAATACACCACTACAACGCAAAAAAAACATTACGGTTTCGTTTTTAATATACAGTATCCGTTGATTTTTCAAAGCGGCTGACTTTGGTTAGGTTTTGGATAGTATGGGAGGGAAAGGGGGTGGTTGTAGTAGTATTGGTTTAGCCGCTAGTGCGATTTTGTTTTGGTGCAGGTTTACGTAACCCTGAATTTAAATAACCCTAGAACCTATTTTCATGAATATGGTAGCAATGATACTCCCACTCATCTAAAACTACATAAGTCAAAGCTCTCCACCTCAGTACCTTCCAGAGTATGTATTTTTTCCACTAAAATTTCAACTTCAACTATCTCTATCTCTATTTTTTAAATTTAAGTAAACTATATTTTGTAACAAATCCTCCCATACTATTCATACTCGGCACGTGTTTCACTATAATGTTGAATTGAATGGGACCCAAATCGAATTTTTTGACCGGATCAGTGGATTTGGAATTCATAAATTTTTACTAAAAATTCGTCCTTTGTGTCTTTAAAAACCCCCACACCGATTTTCATTGCAATTGGAATACCATTGCCAAAAGTAGTCCACCATTTTGAATTGGCAAATTTTGACCACAAATCCGTTATTTGGAACCCTTAAAACCCCCGATTCTGATTTTCAATACAATCAGAACATAACTTCCGAAAGTATTCCACCATTTGGAATTTTAAAATTTTACTACCAATTTGTCATTTGGATCCCTCAAAACCCCCCGACACTAATTTACAGCACAATCGGTGCACAATTGCCAAAACTAGTCCGCCATTTAGAATTTTAAAATTTTAACCACAAATTTGTCATTTGGATCCCTCAAAACCCCCCGACACTAATTTTCAGCACAATCGGAGCACAATTTCCAAAATTAGTCCGCCATTTTGAATTTTAAAATTTTAACCACAAATTTGTCATTTGGATCCTTCAAAACCCCCCGACACTTATTTTCAGCACAATCGGTGCACAATTGCCAAAACTAGTCCGCCATTTAGAATTTTAAAAATTTAACCACAAATTTGTCATTTGGATCCCTCAAAACCCCCCGACACTAATTTTCAGCACAATCGGAGCACAATTTCCAAAATTAGTCCGCCATTTTGAATTTTTCTTCTTTCTGCCATTTTGGCCGCCATACTCCCCATATTTTTTTTTATATTATGCTCTTTATATGAATGATTCTCCAAAAAAATGGCAGGATCATATAAAATTGGAGTGTCTATATCTATATTGAAGCGGAATAATTGTTAGTTTTAATTGTTTTTTAGAACAATTGACAAAATTAATTGCAATTGATAAATTAATTGCAATTGATTTAGTTCTAATATACAATTAATACAGATTAATCCAAATAAATTAATTGTGGGGTGCAATTAATAGTTCAATCGCAATTAATTTTAATTGCAATTAAATTAATCGCAATTAATTTTTTAATCAATTAATTAATTGATTGAAAATTTAATTGGTTAATGCCCAACACTGGTTTGACGGTACATTCAGGGTATGTAGAGATCGCATAGATGCTGTGATAGTAGTATACAGTCTTCTAAGGCCATTTACGTCGTTTCTGTTGTGAATAGGTTGAAGCGTCATCAATTTGTGTATGTAGTATTCGATAACACGATCTGAACATCCGAATTCTTCCTTAAGCATTCGAATTGCTTCGTCGTAGCATGCTTCTGTTGGCGCTAACCCAGCTATAGTTGCTGCTGCTCTTCCCGCTAGCATCATTTGAAGGTATTGGAATTTTGTCTGGTCATCCAATGCACGATTCTCATGCACCGTTATACGAAATTGTTCCCAAAACGCTAGCCAATGGTTGAAATTACCGTCAAACTTCTTTAATTCCAGCTTAGATAGCTTAATCGGTAAAAGATTCTGTCGCGACGAACTCATTCCTGAATTTCCGTTTTGCGGAGTTACATGAGGTACACTTGGCATAGAATTGTCGTTGTTTTCCACGGTGGCTGGTCCGCTAGATGTATGAGCTGTGGATTCGTTTTCCCGTGTTGTAACGGTGCGACGGGATTTTATCCAAGACCAACGATATTCGAGGCGAGCGATAGCGGCTATGGCTTTGTCTTCATATTCTACCACTGCATCAAATTCCGTCACATAATTCTCAGCGCTAATCGTTGGGCGTACAACCAAATCTGCCTGTTTGAGATTCTCGTGTGCCAGTCGCAGTCTGGCTATTAACACCTGTATCTCTTCCTCAGCTTGTTCACCACTGGACTCATCCGCCAAGGGATGACTGTCGAAGTAGTCATTCACCGCATTCACAACTTTCGTAACTTGTCCGCGACACGAAGTTCTATGTTGCATTTCCATATTGGAACACTTTCACGCGACTCACTAAATTAAATAAAAGCGTGGCAATTTCCGATGAACGCGACTCGTGAACAATTCTTCCCGGGTTTCGGCACCAAAATGTTTATAAATTATGCGTTTGAGATCTAATCTCCGTTTTAAAGGGATAATTGATAGTTTTGTTTCAATAAAACAAACTAGTAGTTACTATTATACTTTATTAATAGGAAACAAGCGCGTTAATTTATCGTGTATATTTATTCGTTAGCGGTCTAAATCAGACTAACTTTCTCATTTAATATTAATTGTTACGTTACGTTAACTGCATGATGTTTGGGGTTGCCAGATATTTTCTACAATGGTTGTGCTTCTAGCTTGGTGAAATTTACATTAAAATCACTGCTTAATATCATTAGTTTTTCACTGGAATATTTGTTTATTAAAGCTACACCTTCTGTTGCATATGGTAGTAGTAATTGTGTGTGAACTCTATTATTTCACTAATTCTTTTATTTGGAGATATATACCACCAAAGGCAGAACCAGCTATTGCCCTAACTAAAACCCCAAAAGTAGATTTGGCCACAAAACCACCTATTGCTTTAACTCTCAAAAGTTGGCTCGGCAACAAAGCATAAACTAACCCCACAAAGACAAACTTTTCCTGCAGAAGCAGCTTTTCCCCTAACTAAAACTCCAATAAGGATTGGCGCACTTCCCCTTAGCCTGCCTACTATGTCAATTCCCCTCGATTTCACGGAAAGTTACTCTAAAAAAGTTTCACTTCAAAAATATTTTATACTTTTAGTTCATCTTACTAAACTTTTTGAAGTGAAAACTTCTTTAGGCGCGTTGAGCGATTTTTAGTAGGATATGAGTTCGCGAGACCGACACGGTAATACAAATTAAAATTTTGCGCATATGGACAGTTCGCGCGAAAGTCTGACCATATGTAAAAAATTAAGTTGACGGTTCCAGATTTTTGCATTTGTGTTCCGCAACCCAACGACCAAGGGCGGCCAACACAAAATTGCGTAAGACATACAGGCTGTATTGATAAACCAGTAAAAGTCAAGGCTCCAAACCACCAAGTCAAAGTCGTCAAAGTCAAATTTTGTTTCTTTTTCACTAAAATTTCAAAGTCAACCAAATTGTCCAAGCTTTCCAATTTTGTAAAAAATATATGTTTTGGATAAAAAGATGGTTGAAGTTGAAATTTTAATGAAAAAAAAAAACTTTGACGACTCAAATATCCCATATGGCTACAAAAATACAGAGTGATATGTAAACCTCTACCAGCGAATTTCAAAACGCACTGGCGACTAAATTGTTAGGCCCCCACATTCCTCTATCCACAACCTATCCACAGTCGGCCGTTTTGTTACTTTCAGCAATACACAACTAAAAATATACTATTATTTTAAAATAAACTAAAATGTAAAAAAAACTGTCATTGGTGACTGTCGACAGACATGCAAAAACCAATCTTATTATACAATAAATACAAAAATCCCCACCGCTTGGGAGCGGGTGAGTGGGTGGAGATAAGTAGGGATAACTTTTTTTCAGGAAATGTATAATGACTTTTGCGGTAACTTAATATTTAGTTTAGATATTAAATGATTAAAATGATATATTGTAGTAGGTACATTAGGAAACTTATAAAATAATTAATTTATTTATTATAAAATACCTGTGATTTTCATTCTTAGTAGATTCTTAGCCTTTTCACATAAGGATGAATGTCCATTTGTCAATTTACCATCTGTTTCGCTGTAGCATAGGGCAAATAGAGCTTTCAATAAAATTTCAGCATCATTTTTATCGCGACACATAACTAGTTCGCCGATCACACCCATATAAAACCTTTTAATACGTATCAATTTTACATTTTTCAAAAGTCTGGAGTATATTTTGATGAAATGGGCTACGTCCAAACGTATATAAATACCAGGTAAAGTTGACCCATAGCATGCATCAGCATACTGCTCAACAGTTCCATATCCCGTGTACGCTCTAGAAAAATCAACGACGATTTCGTTTGGAGAATGGCCAGACATTTTTTTGAACGTTGTTAAAAAGTACTGGATGTTATTCGTGTCATGATGCTCCGAAAGCATCTGAGCAACAGTAAATTCTCCTGCTTCACAATTAATGGCTACCTGATATAAAAAATAGTTAAAAAAATTTTTTAAAAAAAATTCTTTTCATTAACTAAAAAATGTACTGAAAAGTAAAAAATAAAAAATATTTTAAAGAAAGCGTGAAATTTCAATTTTAATGAAAAAGTTAATTAAAAGAATGGCGCATTTTTCATCAAAAATTTAAAATATAACTGTAAATCGCGTGAGATTTACAATAACCCTCAATTTTTTGCTTTGTTAATTTCAAATTCTAACAAAATTTTTTGATGAAAAATGCGCCATTCTTTTAATTAACTTTTTCATTAAAATTGAAATTTCACGCTTTCTTTAAAATATTTTTTATTTTTTACTTTTCAGTACATTTTTTAGTTAATGAAAAGAATTTTTTTGAAAAAATTTTTTTAACCATTTATTTTATTTTCTACTTTTTAGTTTATTATATGTATTCCGCCATTTTATGATGGCAATTCTATTCGATTTAAAATTACGTCACACAGTTTACTGTATTCATTTGATACCCATGTCGTGGGCTCGGTGGAACATAATTGCAAAAACGGCCGCCATCTCGGAACCGTCTTCTTGATTTTTTTACAAAAAGGTCAAATTGCATTTAGTACTTATACATGATGAGTTGAACTCAAGTTGAACCCAAGTCTAACTACATGTAAACGGGAGTCGAGTTGGGTTAAGATTGACTGAACTCGACTCAGCTCTGCTACCTGGGTTTAGTTGAAATTATGCATACGGACATGAGTTCAGTATTTGAGTAGTTGAATTTAGTTGACAGCAGCATCTCTGTGTTTGTTTGTGATTTTTTGTAACGTGTATTGCTTCTTTATTATCAACTCACCCTTAACTCAACTATTCATCTCATCATTCATACACATTAACCACCCGAACTACGAGTGTGTGCAAAATTGGAAGTTGATCGGTTATATTTTCTACTTTTTAGTCTATTATAAGCTTTCCGCAATTTAGTGTTGGCCACCATTTTGAATTTGGAATGACGCCACATAGCTTATTGTGTTCTACCTGTCATATCCTTTCATTTAATACCCATGTCAGAGGGCCGCGGAGCACAATTTCAAAAATCGGGCGCCATTTTGGAACCGCCATCTTGATATTTTTACAAAATGGCCAGATTGCATTGTCATCCAAACTAAACGTGTATGCAAAATTTCAGCTCTATCCGAAACCGGGAAGTGGGTCAAATTTAACTTCCAAGATTTGACGACAAACAGTGTAAGTGTTGGCCGCCATTTTGAATTTGGAATGACGCCACATAGCTTATTGTGTTCTACCTGTCATATCCTTTCATTTGATACCCATGTCAGAGGGCCGCGGAGCACAATTTCAAAAATCGGGCGCCATTTTGGAACCGCCATCTTGATATTTTTACAAAATGGCCAGATTGCATTGTCACCCAAACTAAACGTGTATGCAAAATTTCAGCTCTATCCGAAACCGGGAAGTGGGTCAAATTTAACTTCCAAGATTTGACGACAAACAGTGCAAGTGTTGGCCGCCATTTTGAATTTAGAATGACGCCACATAGCTTATTGTGTTCTACCTGTCATTTCCTTTCATTTGATACCCATGTCAGAGGGCCGCGGAGCACAATTTCAAAAATCGGGCGCCATTTTGGAACCGCCATCATGATATTTTTACAAAATGGCCAGATTGCATTGACATGCAAACTAAACGTGTATGCAAAATTTCAGCTCTATCCGAAACCGGGAAGGGTCAAATTTAACTTCCAAGATTTGACGACAAACAGTGTAAGTGTTGTCCGCCATTTTGAATTTGGAATGACGCCACATAGCTTATTGTGTTCTACCTGTCATATCCTTTCATTTGATACCCATTTCAAAGGGCCGCGGAGCACAATTTCAAAAATCGGGCGCCATTTTGGAACCGCCATCTTGATATTTTTACAAAATGGCCAGATTGCATTGTTATCCAAACTAAACGTGTATGCAAAATTTCAGCTCTATCCGAAACCGGGAAGTGGGTCAAATTTAACTTCCAAGATTTGACGACAAACAGTGTAAGTAAAATAAAAGCGGGCGCCATTTTGGAACCGCTATCTTGATATTTTTACAAAATGGCTAGATTGCATTGTCATCCAAACTAAACGTGTATGCAAAATTTCAGCTCTATCCGAAACCGGGAAGTGGGTTAAATTTAACTTCCAAGATTTGACGACAAACAGTGTAAGTAAAATAAAAGCGGGCGCCATTTTGGAACCGCTATCTTGATATTTTTACAAAATGGCCAGATTGCATTGTCATCCAAACTAAACGTGTATGCAAAATTTCAGCTCTATCCGAAACCGGGAAGTGGGTCAAATTTAACTTCCAAGATTTGACGACAAACAGTGCAAGTTAAATAAAAGAATTTAAAAAATAGGCCCACACGGCATATCAAACATTTTCTTCAGTGGTCTAGCAAAACCCCCAGAAGCGTCAATAGACATGCAACTGTTGCCTAAATCACAATACTTCGAAAAGACATGGATTTGCGAATTGGTCCAGTAGTAAATGAAAAACGGCATTACACAGAAATGATGAATTTCGTTAGCGAATTCACTACAACTCATCATCTCCAAAGCTTTTAACGGATCCGAATGCAAATATTTCGATGCATTTTCTTCGTATTTTACTTGCCGAAGCACAGATGCCGAATATAAATGAGGTGGTTCTTTGTCTCCTGGTTTCATTAGGTCATTGGCTCTTTCGGCTCGATAATTTTCTACAGATTTCTCCTGCAAGATTTTGCCGATTTCTTTGCGAACTTCGTTTCGCAGCCATCGTTTACTATACTTCTTTTGCTTTCCAACTCTGATAGTACAGACCATATATACCGAGTTTATATCAATTTCCGCATTAATTTTAATAATAAGCTTTGAGCCACACCTACAGTTTAGAGATGGGCAAAACGGATCATTTACGGGATCCGATTCACCGGCTCGCCTCACCTAGCAGACCTGTTAGCAAGTCCTAATCCCACCTCCCCGCGGTGCCTCCTGGGGTACTTCTTCGGAAGGAGCTAACGGGAGACGGGCGAATGGCGAACTCTCTGCGCCACAAAACAGAATTTTAAGTCGGTTGGGCTGAGGGTTAGCAACCCGCTCCCATAAAAAACACCATTGCTACGAATCGGCAAACAATGCCTCGGAACCGGATGGACAACACGACGACCACCTTTGCTTTTCGAACAAGGACACGAATCGGATCATGGAATGTGAGAACACTGCTGGCTGAGGGACGGCTGGATGAAATCCTCAACGAGATGAATCGATATAAAATCAAGATCATGGGACTTAGCGAGACCAGATGGCCCGATGCGGGGGAACATATCTGCCCAAATTGTGAGTCCTTTTTATATTCTGGGAGAAACGAAACTGAAAGCCGTAGCAGCGGCGTTGGTGTAATACTCACCAAAGAAGCCAGGTCCAGCCTCATTAGCTGGTCACCAGTTTCTCAGAGGATTATTACCGTGCGCCTGCGTACCAGATTAAGAAGTACTACGGTAGTCCAATGCTATGCTCCAACTAAGGACACTGAAGATGACATCAAAGACGAGTTCTATTTGCGGCTGAATGAGGGTTTTCGCTCTATTCCAAGGGGAGACATCATTGTATTAATGGGTGACTTAAACGCACAGATCGGCCGTGACAACACCGGCCTTGAACAAACAATTGGAAATCAAGGTCTAAGCCAAGTTACCAATAACAATGGTGAGATTTTCGTTGACTTCTGTAGCTCCCACCAACTCATGGTAGGTGGAACTTATTTTTGTCACAAGAAGATACACAAAGAGACCTGGGTATCGCCCGATAGTAGGACGAGAAATCAGATAGATCATGTGACCGTCAGCCGCAGATGGAGAACTATCCTTGAGGATGTCAGGACTTTCAGGGGAGCAGACACTGGAAGCGACCACCATTTGGTTGTAGCAACTATTCGCCTTAAAATCACCGCAATCACAAACGTACAACGCGATGCTATAAACCGTAGACGGTTCAACGTATATCTTCTGCGGGAGAGCGTTAAAAAGCGGGAATTTGCTGGAAACCTACAACAAATATTAAACCAGCACAACGTTTCTGACGACACAAATATTGAAGAGCGGTGGAGTAGAACAAAGGGCGCAATATTGACGGCTGCGGAAACGAGCATCGGTTATGTCCAAAGAAACCAGCAACACTGGATCTCGGACACAACCTGGCAAAAAATAGAACGCAGGAGAGCCCTAAAAAATAAAGTAAACTCTACAAACGACCCTGAAAGACGTTACCAACTGGAAAGGAAATACTCCCAATTACACCGGGAGGTAAAGAGAAGTGTCGGGCGTGATAAAAGGCAGCAGATAAATGAGTGAAGAAAAGGCGGAAAACGCAGCAAACACAGGCAACAGTAAGGTGCTGTACCAAATTACTAAACAGCTCACGGGAAAGCACTCTACTAAAAAGCATGCCGTTAAGAGTTCGGATGGAAGGCTGCTGTGCAGCGACGAGGAGCAGCTCCAAAGATGGAGAGATTATTTCTTCGCCGCCCTGAATGGCTCACTCACACAGGAACCTCAGGAAAACAGCAACAATGCACAGCCGATAAGAATCAACACCCGGGCCCCATCCAAGACGGAAATAGTAACCGCAATTCATGCGATGGCCAATGGTAAAGCAGCTGGGAAAGATGGCATCCCGCCGAAATTGTTGAAAGCCGACTCAAGCCTCATAGCAGATGCGCTTCAGACAATCCTAGAAATAGCACGGAACACCTGTACCTTTCCGGAGGATTGGACGGAAGGTATCATAGTCAAAATACCAAAAAAGGGGGACCTAACAATATGCGACAACTGGAGAGGCATCTGTTTACTATCTGCTGTGGCCGGATTCAGGAAGGGCCACTCATGTATTGATCATATCAACACCTTACGAATAATAGTGGAGCAGTCTACTGAATTCCGATCCCCCCTTTACCTTGCTTTCGTAGATTATGAGAAAGCGTTCGACTCGGTCAATAGGAGCTTTATATGGCAGGCACTACGGCAACGTGGACTACCTGATAAAATAATAGAATTGATAAAAGCCCTATATAACAATTCCAAATGCAGAGTTCTCCATAATGGAAAATTATCCGACAGCTTCGAGGTAAGCTTAGGAGTTCGGCAAGGATGCCTACTCTCGCCTTTACTATTTGTTATAGTAATAAATGACATCCTTGTCGGCGCTCTAGATAGTAGAACAAGCGGCATACAATGGGGTTTGTTAGACCGCCTTAAGGATCTCGACTACGCAGATGATATCTGTTTGCTGGCCCACAGACACCAGGACCTCAAAAACATGATTAACAATTTGGCAACTGAAAGTAGTCCAGCAGGCTTAAGGCTAAATCCAACTAAAACTAAAGAAATGAGGATAAATGCAAACACCATTGAACGGACTGCGCTGAATAATCGTGACGTGGAACTGGTCGATAAATTCTGCTACCTCGGTAGTGTTGTTACCGAAAATGGCGGTGCAGAAGAAGATGTCAGTTCCAGAATAAATAAAGCACGAGGCGCATATTCATGCCTGTTCTGCATATGGAGATCAACGGAGATCTCAACTAACACCAAATTGCGGCTGTTCAATTCCAAGGTGAAGGCAGTACTTTTGTACGGTTGCGAAACATGGAAAGTCACCCAATTCATCACAGGGCGCCTACAAGTCTTCATCAACAGATGCCTTCGTCGTATCCTAAAAATCCGCTGGCAAGATAGAATTTCAAACGAAGAACTATGGCGCCGTGCCGGCCAAGAAAGGATAGACGACCAAATCAGGCGAAGGAAATGGAATTGGGTTGGCCACACCTTGCGACGCGAAAACGAAAATCTAGCCAAACAGGCCCTTGACTGGAATCCGCAAGGATCCCGTCGAGTAGGACGACCTAGAACAACGTGGAGGAGAACCGTACTAGGAGAAGCCGCAACAACTGGGAGATCCTGGTCGGAGCTGAGAGCAGTCGCGTAAAACAGAGTCCGCTGGAGGGCAACTGTTTCCGCCCTATGTCCCATGAGGGATTAAAGGAGCGCAATGAATGAATGATTCACCGGCTCTGCATCTTTTAAAACATCCGACTTCCAGAACCGGTTCAAAAGAGTCATATCAAAAAAAGTTCTATCGAATCTTCAGAACGTCGGATCCATACATAAACTTGCGATTCGGTTCTCTCAGAGCGTACATATTTTGAGTTAAAAGCTCACTAAAACTTGTGGTGTGAAATGTTATGAATTAACTCAAAATTTGAGCTACAGGATAAGAAAATTTGATTATAAACTAGTTTTAATTTTAATTCCAGTTCTAGGACAGTTCAACACCCCTCCACCCTTGAAAGTGAATGAAGTTCAACTATTGGCCGAACCATCCTTACACATCTTAGGCGTGACATTAGCCAAAGACTTGCGATGGAATGACCACATATTCCAAATCGTCAAACAAGCATCCCAGTGCTTGGGATTTCTTAAGAGGTGTAAGTTCCTCCTCCAGCCATCGGCCCGTGCTGTTATTTATAAATCCTACATTCGGCCTCTTCTCGAATATAACTCCCTCGTTTGGGGCGGCGCTCCAATAACCACCTTGGCATGGTTAGATAAGGTCCAAAAAAGGCCCTTAAATTAATTGATGACGATACCGCTTGCTCCACCATCGACCCCCTCAGCCACCGTAGGAATGTAGCAGCACTGACAAAATTTTATCTCTACTATCATAGTGACTGTTCCTCCGAGCTAAACGCTCTCCTGCCTCCACGGCATTCTTATACCCGCAACACCAGATTAGCCCACTCGTCTCATTCCCTCCACCTGCAACTCCCCCTTTCACGCACTCAACAAGATATGAATTCGTTTGTTAATAGAACAACTCGGCTGTGGAATAATCTCTCGCAGTCAGTATTTCCGAGCTCCTACAACATCCAAGAGTTCAAACGCAGGGTTCCTTTATAACCCCTCCAACCCCCTCCCCGTACTAAGCTTACTGCTAGACATTGCTCCATGACGTGACAAATGACATGACGGACTAGTAGTACAAAGGGTGATTCCTGAGCTTAGCACTGCCACATAAAAAAAAAAAAAGTTGGAATATTCATTCAATTTTATGAAATTTTAAATTCGAATTTATTTATTTTTAAGTACATGTAGTCATGCGCATATAGCTTTCATGCGGGGATTCTCTTTTTTTGGTGGTGAATTTATTTCTATTGTATTTCACCATGAGTTGTATCTTTCTTTTGCGTGAGCTTTTCTTGTGTGCGTTCTTTTTTAATTAGTTAAATCTAAAGGTTAAGAGATATAAAAATATTTTTTCTGTGAATGGTAATATTATTTTTTTTAATAAAATTAAAGGACATTTTATTTGGGTTAAGTATTTGTGTTAATTTTGAAATGGCGTCAAGAAAAACAAGTGAAGTGTGGAATCATTTTTCAATTTATGACAACCAAACCGCAAAATGTAAGTACTGCAGTTGCCTTATAAAAATCTCTAGGGGTTCAACGGGAAACCTTACGAGGCATATGCGGACAAAACATCCAACATTAAAAATATATAGAACAGAGAGGGAAATCGTTACTGGTGTTAATCCAGATAGTGCTCAAACTGTTGAATCAAGTTCGGGAATGCAGACACCAAGTGGAAGTGAGAATACAAGGGAAGTTGAATCCGTTAATGTGACACAAATTGGAAGGCAAACTCAGTTAACAATCACCAATTACATGATGAGCAAAGAGCCAATACCAATAAAGAAGTCACAGGAATTAGATGCACAATTAATTAAAATGATTGTAAAAGAATACTATCCATTTAGAATAGTTGAAGAGCAAGAATTCAAAACTTTTGTAAGTGTGCTCTGCCCAGGTTATAATCTACCAAGTAGAAAAACTATATCGAACAGTCTCATACCGCAAACCTATGAATCTGTCAGAAATAGTGTTTACGAACTTTTACAAAAATCTACGTTTGTCTGTTTAACAACAGATGGATGGACTTCATGCAACAATGAAAGTTTTATAGCCATAACTGCACACTTTTTGGATGACAAAACATAACTTAAATCTGTGTTATTGAGATGCACTCCTTTTAATGAAAGGCACACATCACAAAATCTATATGCATATTTAAAGAAAGCCATTGATGAATGGGGCTTGAGGGACAAAATTACAGCCATTGTTACTGATAATGCAGCGAATGTGGTAGGTACTGTCCGCTTAGGCATGTGGAGTCATATTCCTTGCTTTGCTCATACAATACCCTTGTGCAAACTGGATTAAAAGAAATCAAGCATGTTGTGGACAAAATTAAAGATATAGCAAAATTTTTTAAGCACAGTTCTACAGCGACGGATAAATTGTTAGCAACTGAAGAACAAATGAATTTGCCTTCGATTAAGCTCAAACAAGACGTTATAACGCTTTCACGAGTTCTAAAATTAAAAGATGCAGTATTGTCAACATTGGTTATACTTAATAGTAGCCTGGATCTACCAAGTAACGATGAATGGGTAATTATTAGGCAAAGTTGTGATATCCTAGAAATTTTTAATACGGTCACAAACGAAATTTCCAGTGAAAAATCGGTTTCATTATCTAAAATTATTTTATTTTCCAACGTAATGACGAAGGAGATGGATAAATTTTTAAATAAAGAAAATTATAATGATATCACTAAAAAACTCATCATTTCCTTGAAAAGGGAAATTAAAACACGCTTCCAAACATTGGAAGATAACGAGCTGGAAGCTCAAGCCACAATTTTAGACCCCAGAATAAAGAACTATGGATTTTCTAATTAAGAAAAGTACGAAGTTGCGAAGGAGATCCTATGCAATAAAATATGTCAATTACAGGTTGATACTGAGCCATACACATTTGGTGGTTCGTCTAGCACAAACAGTCACACATCGTCAAGTTCTTCAGTTTTATGGAGAGAAATTAAAGAAAAGGTGCAAGCATTGCAAGAAGAAACCAGTTCAAGGACAGCTGGTGTAATCGAACTACGCAAGTATGATTCCATGGATCCTTTAATATGGTGGGACCAAAGAAAATTAATAAGTATATCCCCGGTTGTATGCCATGGTATTGAAAAGGTTATGTATTTCTGCAACGTCAGTTCCTTGCGAGCGGATATTTTCTAAAGCTGGAGATATTTTATGTGAAAAAAGATCGAGGTTGAAAGGAAATAAAATGTCTAAAATTCTATTTTTAAACGCAAATATAATTTTCGATATTAATGGTAATTTTTATTATCAATTTTCTTTTCGGAAATATATATAAAAAATTAACTGTACATACACCGAAAATAAATGAATTTATTCCTAAGAAATGTGTTTAAGTTATAAAAATTATTATATGGTTTAAGTCTGAAATAAAATTTGCACTATCTTCAGTTAATATCCTTAATTTAATGCCCAGTAGAAACCTAATTTTGAAATCTATTTCAAAAATTAATAATTTTTTACACAGAAATCGAATCTCTCGTTTTTTATCCCATGTGTAAGCCCAAATATTCATAAAAATAAATAAATATACAATTCTTATATGTACATTTCAGTCCATTAAAAAAAATTATCAACAGAACTACATGAGCATTTTTTTAACTTTCTTTCATTCCATTTTACACCCCGCATACATTATATCAACACCTCTCAAACTTCATGAAATGCAAAAGCACAACAGCAAGTTGAGCTGAGAGAACTTAAAAAGCGCTCATGAGAGATCCGTGACTCTTTAAGAGCCGACTTGGCTCAGAACCATGAACCGATTCATTGACTCATTTTAAAGATGTGGATCTTTGAGCTGACTCAGATCTGAGTTACCCATCTCTACTACAGTTACCTAAGAAAAAGAAGATAAAAAAAGTCACGCGAAAACGTATATTTATATAATAACCAACTTTAACAATACTTAAACATAGTTTATATATGATAGAATCATATGCTTAATCTTTTATTGATTGTGTGGTTTAAAGAAAATTTTTATGTAATAAAAGTTATCATTAAATATGTTTTTTTTTATATTATTTATATAAATAAATACATATATGCATTATTTAAAATATATTATTATAGTAATAAAATGCAAAAAATGTAAAATAAATAAAATAAAAGTGGACAAGGTTTAACGTGATAACATGAGAAATTTTTATGCAACAAATTAAAGGTTAACATCTGTTTTGAATTTTTTCATTTAAAATTTTAGTACCACTAGTATAGTACTTGACTAGAGTATATAAGTATATAACTGAATCTCAGCGACACTACAAACGCTTTCAAGCCTGTCAAGTTTAATTATATTAACAATTTAACATTACATGTTTAATAATAAAGTGTAATTTAATTTATTATTCAATATATATTTTATACTCACCAAAAATATATCCGTAATCTAACGTATTATTAATATAGGAATTTTCGATTCGAAATCCACATTTCAAATTAACTAGCTCAAATATTTTGGACGTTACTTTTTCCTGATATAGTCCAGGAATGAAACGAGTCCTTAAACGTCCACGTCTTGTTTTTTCTTTACTTAAATAAGTTTGCGTTAAATTAGCGAATTCCGTTTTGCCAAACGTAAGATTCAAATTAATAGGGGTACTCATGATTTGTGTTATTTGTGTTATTCGTGTTATTTGTGTTAAATCGAGAAAAAAGTTTAACAAATCGAGAAACTTTCCTTAGTAAATGACATTTGTTTCGATTTTAACAAATAACATCTGAAAAGGCGTGTTAATTCAACAACTCGATATCGAGATCGAAATAATCATATGGCAGAGTGGCAGATGTGAAATTCGATTATTCGAAATAACACTTTAACATGGAAATTGAAAGGGGTCGCTCACGATCTCGTCTATTTCGAAGATAACATTTTACGATTTCTCGACGTTTAACACAGATCATGAATACCCCTAATAACTTCGTTTTTAGAAGCAGAAGATCTGTTCAAACTGTCAAATGATAAATCATTTTCGGATTCAATAAAGCTTCCTGTGGTTTGTGCTTTTACTTGCGAATGATTTTTTTTCCAAGTATTCGCATAAGCATAGAGACTTAGGCCCAAAACACATTCGGCGCTGCACACTTCACGCCGCACGCTTAATGAAGTTGAAGCACTGACATATAGAATGGACTGCTTATCAGAAATTTTTCATGGCACCAATTTTTTCCATAGCCTACAAACCTTTTTTCACTCCATGTAAACACCGGAATCACTTTTGAAATTTACATTTTTTTAAATACGTACTTAAAACATTAAAACAACACAAATATTTTGTTTAAAAAAATTAATAAACACTATTTTCACTTTTTCACCTTTTAAAATGCCTTTTTTTCATTAATTTGCAAATTTTATGTGTATCTGATTTAAGTTCTCAACGCCTGTCTTAGCAACTGACATTCTCACCGGGGGCTTATGGGGAAAAGAGCAAAAGATATAAACACCACTATACCCGTCTATTTTTTTCTAATTGATTTAACGCAAAAGATATAAACATCACTATACCCGTCTATTTTTATCTAATTGATTTTATTTCTGAGTGCTTCTGTCAGTTTGGGGGCTTATGGATGAGCGAGCGACTATACCTTTTTGGTGCCATCGGTTTGTATGGGAATAATTGCTGATGAGCAGTCCATTATTATATGTCAGTGAGTTGAAGCAGGTAGAAAGAAGCAGCTGCAGCTACATTCGAAGCTGCAAAAACGCAAAAAGGCAACTTGACGGAATTGTTATTGACAGAGACGAAGAACCATTTTATTTAAAAAAATTCGAAGTAAATAACGGTATGGTGAACAAATAAAACAAAATGAATACTTTGGATGAAAACATTTTTGACCTTTTTTTAATTTTATTTAGTGCATTTGTAACTTATTTAACGATAATAGAACTAGTTTGTGAAGATGTGCGAATGTGGAATCGAGAAATTTATGAACCTAAAGAAAGAGAAATGCGGAGTTTTTTTAATAAAATTTTTAAAGTTATAAAAGAAAGAGACCATGAAGAATTTCGGAAAGTAACCAGAATGGGAGTCCCACAATTTGACCTTCTACTTTCATTATTAATAGGAAGGCTAACGAAATATTCAAACAGAAAACCTATAGAAGCAGAGTGCCGATTAGCCTTAACGTTGCTGTAAGAATGTAGAATCAAGTTATTTTTTTAGTCATTTTATTAATAATATCAAAAATAATTTCAGCTATCTATCACAAGGTTCAAGCCGTCAGGTTCTTGCATGGACTTTTAGAATGGGCGGTTCAACAGTTCAAAAAATTGTGCTGGAAACCTGTGAAGCAATTTGGGAGGAACTTCATGGCATATATTTGTCAACCCCTACGACAGTAGAACTTGCAAAAATAGCAGAAGATTTTTATGCCACGACAGGTATGCCCAACTGTGTAGGTGCGATTGACGGAAAGCTCATTCACATAGTCTGTCCACCTAATGCAGGCAGCGAGTATTTTAACTATAAAAAACGGCATAGCATTGTTCTACTAGCTGCATGCGATTCAAATTATGGCTTCACGTTCCTCGAAATTGGAGCTAATGGAAGTCAAAGTGACGGAGGAATACTATCGCGAAGTTCTTTCGGGAGAAAATTATATGATGGAACATTGGAGTTGCCTGAAGACAGAGTACTTGAAAATACAAATATATCATTTCCGCACTATTTTGTAGGAGATCAAGCGTTTGCGCTTAAAAGGAATCTAAGGGCCGGTTTCACAGTGCGAACTTAAGTATAAAAATTAACTTAAGTTATACTTAAGTATGGATGCCTGTTTCACAGTCGCTACTTAAAATATACTTTAGTGTAACTTAAGTAGGCATTTCTCTAGACTTAAGTTTTGCTTAAATCAGAATGCATAGAAAATTCAAATGTCAGGTGATTCCAGTACATTTCAAGGAAAACGTGATTAAAAGAAAATTTTACATGTAAAGTTCGGCTATTGTAAGTTCATAATTTACAATATTGAAGTGCCGCCGTAAGAAACAAATATAATAGTAAGAAGAAGAAAAAATTGCACTGTGGAACGGAATTTGACTTAAGTTATACTTAAGTGAGACAATTTACTTAAGTTTAAGCAAAACTTAAGTTCGCACTGTGAAACCGGCCCTAATGCGGCCATATCCGGGAGTAAACCTAACCAGGGATAAGGAAATTTTGAATTATAGGCTCTCGTCTGCCAGAAGGACAATCGAAAACGCGTTCGGAATAATGTGCGCCAGATGGAGAATACTTTTGGATACTATTAATTGTCATCCAAAGAATGTCGATAAAATCGTTAAAGCAGTTGTTGTTCTTCACAATTTCGTTAAAATGCACGATGGAAGTTATTGTCCCGAAATTTATGCTGATCGCTTTGACGGTGACTCTTTCGTAGAAGGACTGTGGAGACAGGAAATCAAACCACTTCAACAATTTAGAATATTTAGAGGAGGCAATTCGTCACGCGACGCTTTTTCTCTTCACTGTCACTACTAATCCATGAAGTTGGAAATAAACATTTTATTTAAATAGAATAAATTTTTTAATTTCAAATTCTTTAATTTCTTCTTCTTTATAACAGGTAACAAACTTAATCTAATGTCTTAAATTTATTTACTTAAATATCTAAAACTGGTTTAACATATTACATATTTGTATTCGCCTCCTCGATGCGGGCGTGGACCAATTGGAGAACATCCCCTTGCAGGCGAAGCAATTGAGCTCTTGGCAGATTGGCGCCGTCCACCATAAGGGCAATGTTTTGAAAGAAAACCTCATTTAGAGAGGCTTTCTTTTCCGCACATTTGCCCTTAAACATTTCGAGCATTTCTGCCATCTGCTTCTGCGCCACCTTAAGGATATCCTCCTTTTCCTTTTTTTTAGCCCGACTGTTGTTTTGTTGAGAAGTGCCTGGCGAAGGCTCTTCGTTGCTGTCGACGACCTCTTCGATAAGGCAAGAAAAGGAATCTTCTTCCATTTGGCTGCTGTTCGCCAAATTTGAAGGTGCCTCTTCTCGAAATGTATCGTACGACGTACCTTCCCACGAAGTGGTCATGGCGTCTTCTTCCGCCTCTACGTAGTTTGTACATGTCCTAAAAAAATATTCTTTTATATTCACAACAAATAGAACTATAATTTTAACTTACTCTCATCTTTCTTTGGTGTCTTTTAGAAATAAGAGAAGCTCATAAAATTTCCACTGAGCTTTTTGCGAACCACCTGCAGTTCCTGTGGATGTCGCCTTTTCCATCTTCTGGGCCTCTCTGAAGAAAGAGTCTCGTAAATACTTCCATTTACGCTTTATTTTTGAAACTATAAAAAAAATTGTACCCACTGCATATAAATTGATCTTTCGAATAAGAAAGTTTTTTGATTTAATTTTAATTGTGTGTTATTTTGACAATTTCAATTTCTAACAGGCTCAAAAAAACACAAACCACCTCAATATAAATTTTGCACTTACCATCTACATTAAGTTGTTCGGAACAAATTTCTCCACTTAAAGTCCTTCAACTTAAGGCATTTATATGACTTCGCTTTTTTGTCATATAAACATGGATCTTCTCTGACGAAATTTATTATCTTCTCCTCCATTTTAATCTTGTGACTATATCCCGCAAACAGTAAATAACGAATGCCATATTCGTTCGGTCGCCATGACCGTTTTTGCAATTTCTTTTTCTAAACTTGCCAGCACTTACGCTGCATGCTGCAAAATTTTGGAAATTGATCAAAGCTGATTTCATACTTCATTGCAGCGTGAAGTAAGAAGCGGTCAATGTGGCAGTAATAATGAATTCTCCTTTATTTGAAGTTGTGAAGCGTGCGGCGTGAAGTGTGCAGCGCCGAATGTGTTTTGGGCCTTACTGCTGTAATCTTCAAGTTAACCTCTTCAACGATTCGTTGCCAAATTGGAGATTTTTTGCTAATAATAGAGTTTGTTTTTTCATTAAAAATATCCTTCTTATACTTATTAAGAGTTTCACATAAAACATCTTTTCCTACTTTTACTGGACGACCACGTTTCATTTTAAAATTAAACAAAAACACGGAATCTATCAACTGCACACTGCTAAGTTCTCGCCCAGACTGCAAATTCACCATTCCATGAATCCAATGGCGCTACAGCCCCAATCGAGCCTTGGGCTACTGCTACTCTAAGGCATTTCTCGAAATTTGAAAATTGTTTCAAAATAGCACGTTATACAGAAACGAGAAAGTTTCTGTATACCATGCAAAATAAGTATAAAATGGATATTAATAATAAGTAAATTTTATTTTAAGTAATAAAAGAGATAGTAAAAAAATAGTAACTAAATAAAGGAATTGAAGGGTTGTAAGTCTAAAGGGGCTAAGTGCCAAAAAATCAAAAGTCAATATTTTTACGAAAATACAATCTATGTGGCAAGCCTAATAATATCCAAATGGGTCAAGGTGCCTGTTTCTTTTAAAATTTTATTCACACACAAAAAAATTTGTGGCGGGGTGTAAGTGCCAACGTGCTTTTAATTTTGTTTTTTTGTTATATCTCCAAATAATAAAATTGGCACTTACATTGGCCCTTCAATTTTAGCAATGTATGCATTTGATTGTTTTTGAGTAAGGTTTTGTTGAAAATTATTAATGTTATGAAAAATGAAAAAAATCTTAATATATAAAAATAACGTGTCACGATGTTTGTACACGCTAATCTCCGAAACCTCAGATTTAAATTAAAATTTGGGAATGTGTAGGTTGGTTGGCGAAGCTGTTGCCGAAATACAGAGAACTTCAATGTTTCACTGATTTTATTTATGTTGGCGGGGCGAAAAATATTAAATTTTAATTGTCAAGTTCATATAGAAAACCACCGTTAAATTTTCAACGGAAAATTGTCAGTTTCTTTATTTGCAATATAGTACACTCAATACACCGTTAGATCCATGGCGCACGTTTGAAGAGGGCAGACTACCACTTTCTTCACAACTCCCTCTATATGGGTATCAAATGGAAGGGTATGTAATTGCTCAGCCCACGAGGGTTATAATTAAAACGTTAGTTTTTTATTATTCTTATTTTTATTACATAGTCACTTATTTTTATTATAAATTTGCATAAGAGTGTACGAGTATATACACATATATATATATATATATATATTATTTGGGTTAATTTTGGTTTTTTAATCTTGCTCGCACTTAATAACTTCACTACTGTAGTCTACACACAAGGAGCAGTAAGTAACAAGTGGAGATGCCGGAAACTGGCTGTCTCGATAAACACGATGGGGGAACGGAACGGAGAACGGTAAGATCACTGAACTTTAAGTTCGGTGATCGATGGAGTGTTCCGACTGATCGTGTTTATTGTGTGGGAGGCTGTTGTGTGACTTTGCGTAAACTTGGTAATTAAGTTTACGCGGTCACTACAGGTATGATAAATAGAATACAATACGGAATGTAGTATATTCAATACATCGTTCTACGGCCGTCTCAAAAGGGCGAACAACCACTTTCTTCAGAACTCCCTCGACATAGGTATCAAACAAAAGAGTATGATAAGTGGAATACAATAAGAAATGTTGTGTACTCAATATACCCTTAGAGCCATGGCGGCCGTCTCAAGAAGGAGAATTACCATTTTCTTCATAACCCCCTTGACATGGGTATCAAATGAAAGGGTATGATAGCTTCATGGCCTACTTATTGGTTGACAGCTGCGGAATGGATAACTGCTATTAATTGCATAAATGTGAAATTGTCATTAAATTGATTCTGCCATTCTCAAACATCTCAAAAGTAACAACAGTGGTATTTTTCAGGAATAAAAAAAGATTTTTAAAGAAATTTTTGAAAGCAATATTCTAATTCGTTCAATATTTTGCAGGAATCCAAAAAGCAACGCGCGATTTCCAAGAAGTAGTTTTGAAAAATCTAATGTCTCGAAATTTTACGGAAATTATAATTAATTCTTTCGTTTCATGTTGAAGATTTGCATTAATTTTACATTTACCCGTTCTTTGAGCCCTTCATCTTTGTAAAATTCATATCTCGAAAAATACCAAGTCAATGTTGGGTTTTATTGGTTACTATTGGCTTATGGGTGCAGCGAGGCGTACCGGGTCACAGCTAGTTATATAAAGGGGAAATGAATGTATTAAATTGCAAACAGAATAGAAACTTTATTTTTTGATTGGATGGAGAACTAAATTTATTTAACTGTTGGGTAAAAAAATAGTATTACTCTTAGTAAAGACATGATTAATAAATATAAGAAGTTTGTGGACGCATGTGATAGTTATTAAGAATGGTTCTACTAACTTGACATAAAGCTGGCAGAATTATGCTTTTTTTTTTTCTTGAAAATAAAAGAGAAAAAAATTCCATCTTGGGTAATTAAATAGTAAAACTAGTTGGGATGTGGGTTTGACCCCTTCGGTCCACACGATTAACTTCCCAGTATGATGGACGAAGATGGAATAAACTGACTTCTTACAAAATAGTTATACGTTTAGCACTACGCCTAGGCATTATATTCGGGAAAGTTTCTTTTTTCTTAGTTTTAAAACTATGGGTTTCTTTTCGAATAGAACGCCTAATAAAATAGAACGCCTAGGCAGTATATTTGAATATATAAATTTTAATTCTGTAATTCGTTTTAAGAAAAACTTAACCTTCACATAAATAGCCCTGGGAGCCCTAATAAGACATCCCGCCGGCTTAGCCAGTTAACAACAGGGTACTATCACCTCCGCCGGCAGTGTCCGGAGAATACTCCTTATCTAAAATTGTAAAAGTTCGGTTCCCTACCAAATTTCAGAGTTATGAGTCGTCAAAGCCAAAATTTTGGTTTTCTTATCTAAAATTTCGACTTCAACTATCTTTTTCTCCATAAAATTCGCATGTACTCTTTTTCCAAAATTAGAAAGCTTGGAATATTTCTTATGAATAATGTTCAAACAATTTTTATGTTACGGCCCACATAAGGGTATTTTGCCGATCTAGCTGGTCAAAATTATTTATTTAGCTTATATTATTTCTTACAACTTCTTAATTGATTTTATGCTAATGAAGTTGTTTTTTAACGAATAATCACTTAAAATTTTGGTAAGAAAATGTAATAAAACTTGATTTGTGTAATTTATGATTTGATATTTATTTTCTCTGAAAACACAATTATGTACTTTTTTGAACTAAGATGATGATGAGTGATATGTTTCTTTATCGATCTGTTCGCTCTCTGGGTCTTCAAAGTCAAGTATTTTCAAAGTCAAGTACAGCGGGAATCATCAAAGCAATTGCATCTTTCGTGAACGGCAATGTCTTTTTTTGGGAGTTGGTCTCATGCCAGTAATAGTCCCTGGCAATGGTACTTTAACATTGCCAAAATGCAGGACAAGATTTTAGTTCGATGTAGGGGGGTTCAATGTGAGTTTAAATTTGAGTTTTCGGGATCCCAGCCCCCCCCCATTTAGCCGCCATCTTTAAAAAGGTGGTGCAAATGGGCTTTCCACTATATCTCCGTAACAGCACACCTTACAAAAAATTTGTTGGGGATATCCTAGCCCCTACACAACCCAAAAATAAAACCTTGTCCTGCATTTTTGCAATGTTAAAGTACCATTTCAATGGACTATAATCAGTGAATCAGAACTGAGTAAAAGCCTATTAATAATGTCCATCATTAGTGTTTCCAAATACAGTATCGGTACATCCACGATTAGCCCTTTTTCACTTTTAAATTTTTCTTGGATAGCTTTTTTCCTCTCCTTTACAATATCTTTGTCAGCAGAAGATCTTAATTGCCCCTTTTTACTGTGACAGGTGCAGTATGATCTCAAACAGAGGAATTCTGGCGTGCAAACTAGATAATCCAAAAGAAAGTGTAATTGTTATTGTAATTGAAGTGTGTTATTTTCCATCTTCTGTTAAAATTGTGCCTGGTGTGATTCATCGAAGCCCCACTTGCAAATTAGTTCCAAGGGGTCGCATTAATCAGTTCTGGGGTCATATAAAACATCCTTTAAGTATGTACATAATATTATTGCAGTAACCAAATCTTGCATATTAATTTAAACAATTTAAAACGGTTTTTTCAAAAAGCAATTAAGCAATGTCTTATCTTATCATTAAAAAACACAGCAAAAAGTTTCAAAAGTGCGTGTTCTTAGCTGCTTTATCCAAATCCATTACAATATTCTTAAACAAGCCAGTGATCACAAAAATATGTACTTTTTAAGTGATATTGTTGCACTTAGAAAGTCGAGAAAAATACGAACACTTAAAGCGATGACAAAGTTCCGACTAAAACCAGCACACGGGTCCAACCGAAAAGACACCGGTAACGGCTGCCTATTGTTCTCTAGCCATTTTAAAACAAAAATAACCAATTTATTTCTGCACGCAATAAAATTTTAGAAATTGATTTTTTACCGGCTAGATTGGTAAAATACTCCTATGTGCGACCTTTACTTTTGAGATATTAGCAAATTTTGGTGTTAAAATTGTATTTAAGTGTTTGATACATTTTTAGGACTTTTTCACATGTCGAAAAATTATGGTTATATAAAACATGATTTGTTCTGTAAAAAAAATTTTATCCAAAAAGCGAAAATGTTTCCGTGAATTCTGTTTCAATTTTTTGCAATACAACGCCTAAGCGTTATGTTCGAATAAAACGCTCACTAGGCGTACTACTCGCACACAATACCCAAGCGCTATGTTCGGGCGAAGACTAGTGGAAAATTGGCTAGTATCAGAACTGATGACAAAGCAATCCTGAGAGAATCTAGTGGAAATAACTATAATAGTGGTAAATCAACAAGATTGTTCGAGAATTTGTTTTTCCAGAACGTTAGCAAACAAACATTTCCTCCGTATTTCGTTCGCTGCACTAAAGCGGGTATTCAAATTGGGCTGAAGCGCCATTGACAAACTGAGAAGCGAATGACTTCATTTGGAAATTCCAAAGCTTTCCGGAGATATTAGCAAAACTGTAACTGCTAAGTACTCGTCTGACTTGATCAAAAAGAACAAATTTTGCGGTAACTACTGGAAATTCCGGGATGAACCGCAATTTTCTGAAACTGTTTCACGCGTAGAAAACAATTCCCCGTCAAAAACTGCTAATCCAAGGTTTGAAAAATTCGCGCTGTTTGTAAAGGGTAACGAAATTTTTGCACGATTTTGAAAGGTTGTCGGATTTTGACAAGTGATGTTTCGTTGAAAGGCGTTCGCTGTGCAGAACCCAGAAAAGATCACCTCGTTTAGAACGGGTCTCATTCCATCGAGTTTATTAGATGTTAGCAAAACTTGCAAATTTAAGGTCTTTCTGACAATTAGCCGCAGTTTTTCTATTTAAACAAAAAAGGCCCGACCGAATATTATGAAATTTTTTTCAGAGCATGTTTTCGTTAATAGTCTTTTTTCGGCACCTCAATGAAGTCGATATAGTTTTTAGTTTGCGTGGTATCGTGCAAGTACAAAAATCATAAACGTCGTTTAAACAAAAAAACGGTTCGACCGAATTTTATGAAAATCTTTTCAGATCATATTTTGGTTAATACTCTTCGAACGGCACGTAAACTAAGTCGATATCTTTTATCGTTCGCGCGATATCGTGCAGGTACAAAAATCACTTATGTCATTTAAACCAAAAAACCGCTCGTCCGAATATTATAAAAATCTTTTCAGATTATATTGTCGCTAATACGCTTCGAACAGCACCTCAAGTAAGTAAATATCTTTCGCGGTTCGGGCGATATCGTGCAGGTACAAAAATCACTTACGCCGCTTAAACAAAAAAACGGCCCGGCGAATTTTATAAAAATCTTTTCAGATCATATTTCGGTTAATACCCTTCGAACGACACCTCAACGAAATCGATATCTTTTTTGGTTCGCGCGATATCGTGCAGGAAAAAATGACCTCATACGTGCGCACACACACACACATACGTCCTCTCAATGTTTTGCTTAAAATGCTCCTGGGACCTTGAAAGATGAAAATACGACGAACATTTCATTTCGATTTTCGGACCGATTACAATAGCTTCCTATACTGGGAAGTTAAAAATCACTTACGTCGCTTAAACAAAAAAACGGCTAGACCGAATTTCATGAAAATCTTTTCAGAACATATTTCGGTTAATACGCTTCGAACGACACCTCAATGAAGTCAATATCATTTTTGGTTTGTGTTCTATAGAGCATGTACAAAAATCACTTACGCCCTTTAAACATAGATACCGCTCGATCGAATTTTATGAAAATCTTTTCAAACTGTACTTTCGGTAATACGCTACGATCGGCACCTCAAAGAAGTCGGTATCATGGTTGGTTCGTGCTATATCGTGCAGGTGCAAAAATCACTTAAGTCGCTTAAACAAAAAGACAGCTGGACCGAATTTCATGAAAATCTTTTCAGATCATATTTCGGTTAATACGCTTCGAACGACACCTCAACGAAGTCGATATCAGTTTTGGTTCGCGCGATATCGTGCAGGAAAAAATGACCACATCCGTACGCACATACACACACACACACACACACGCACATACTTCCTCCCAATTTTTTGCTTAAAATGCTCCTGGGACCTTGAAAGATGAAAATACGTCGAAATTTTTTATTTCGATTTTCGGACCGATTACAATAACTTCCTATACTGGGAAGTTAAAAAAAAGCTTGAAATTTTGATATAACTTTCGTTTGGTTCTGCTGTAGTGGGTTTGCCAGCTTGACATAAAGCTGGCAGAACCCTGAATTTTTTTAAAAAATAAAGGAGTAAAAAAATTCCCTCTTGGGTAATAAAATAGTAAAAAATGTTGATCTCCCTTTTTTTTGGTTCTGCTGTACTGGGTTTGCCACCTTGATATAAAGCTAGCAGAACCTTGAATTTTTTAAAAAATAAAAGAGTAAAAAAATTCTTTCTTGGGTAATAAAATAGTAAAAAAAAAGTTAAAAATTTTGATCTAACTTTCATTTGGTTCTGCCGTAATGGGTTTGCCAGCTTGATAGACCTCTCCAGAGTCCAGAATCAGAGAGAGTTCTGTTGGAGTTTTCGAAACCTTATATCCTTTTTAGCGGTTTCAAAAAACGTACGAAATTGGGGGAAGATATTCCCGCTTTCCCATAGGTCATCGCCCTATCCATTGTATGATAATGACTTGTGTGACCAGTCGGTCATTGACCCTGTCTTGCTTTCTGATACTGGTATTTTATTTCTTTTGAATCTTGTCCGCGCTAAAGTTGAAAGTTCTAAAAGTTCTAAAGCTTTTCGAGACTCGACGCATGGTGCTGTGCTTTTGATTTTGTTAAGTTGGCTTGGTTGGTAACTTTTGACAACTTCGTGTTTTGTTTATGTTCGCTATGTTATGGTGTTGAATTATTTTCTGTTGATTCTTTGGTTGTTTCCGGCTGGAAAATTGTGGTTGCCTATTCCTCAGGTAAGTCATTATATTTTTTGCTGGTAAATTTCCTTTTAGGGTTGTGCATCCCTAAACATGCTCGCCCCCTTGGCATCGCTGCCAGCGATGTCAACTTCAAGTTGCGATTGCGGGTTTAGATTAGCTTCCACCTGCCTGATTATTTTGGAACATCTCATCTCTAGTCACGGAAGCTGTAACGATAATTAAGAGTTGAAGGATAGGGATATAGCGCCCTGGCTCGCTCTCTGGATTGAGGATTTGGGATGACAAATTACATGGAACAAGTAATTCTCAGGTGAGCATGGACATGGTTAATATTATTAGTCATTTTGAAATTGATAATGTTTTATGTTTTAATCAATTTGTGGCATGATCAGGTTCCAATTGGAATGGTAACCTACAGATTTTAGTTATTGGACGTTTCAGGATTGTGTTTTTCAGTTTTACAGAGACCACTCGGATTAAACCATCTGCTCCTGGGTAGACGTCGGTGATTCGTCCCAATGCCCATTGACATGGCGGCAGATTGTCTTCCTTTACGAGCACTAATTCTCCAGGTTTCAAGTTGGGTTCGATCTTAAGCCATTTCGGTCGTTGTTGTAAACGGCTCAAATACTCAGCCTTCCATCTCTTCCAAAAATGTTGAACGAGCCGTTGCGTTAGCTGCCATCTGCTTAGATGATTGAGTATAACGTCTAACAGTGACGGTTCTGGAATGGCTAGAAGGTAAGCCTTATATTTCTTTGGATTCCGACCTTTATGTGTCTTCAGCTCGAATGGTCCACAATAGTCCACTCCCGTATGTGCAAATGGTCGTGACATCTGCGTTCTTACTGCTGGTAGATGACCCATTAATTGAGTTTGCGTGATAGCCTTTTGCCTAAAACAGATGATACACTTGTGGATTTGTTGTCGGATGGTGTTCCGTGCATTTAAGATCCAGTACCTTTGTGCAAGGGTTTGCATTGTTAACTGTGTTCCTCCGTGCATGGAATCTCTATGTTCTTTGTTTATTATCAGGGTTGTGAGGTGGCATTTATCTGGCAGTATTATGGGGAACTTCTCTTGGTATGATAATTCGGAGTGCAATAATCTTCCTCCAACTCGTAAAATCCCTTTTTCATCAATGAACGGGGTTAATTTCCTTAGACGACTCTGACTGGGTATACTCCTTTGCTGACGGATAGCTTTGATGTCATCGTTGAACTCTCTTTGTTGTATTCGATGTAGCCAATATTGTAAGGCGTCGTTAATCTCTTCACTCTTTAAGTAGGCCACCTTGCGCTCAGAACTCGCTCGTCGAGCATTAAAAGAAAATCTTTTGCAATATGCAGTTATCCGTAATAGCTTCGTTAGGGACGAATATTTCGATTCGAGGTCTTCCTTGCTAACGTTGACTTGTAACGTGATAATCTTTCGTTGTTCTAATTCGGTCTCCATGGTATATTTTTATTTTGGCCAGTGATCTTCCGGTAGCCGCAGCTAGGCAGGTCCGTTCCACCAGAGTTCATGTTTGATCAAGTCTGTTGAACTCATTCCTCGGGATGCACAGTCTGCAGGGTTTTGTTTCGAAGGCACATGATTCCATATATTCCGTCCTAGAGTTTCATGGATGTGAGAGACGCAGTTCGCAATAAATGTTTTCCATTTGTGAGGTTGATTGTTTAGCCACGCTATCACAATTTCTGAGTCCGTCCACGCGTGCGTTGTGTAGGAAGTCTCCAACTTACGTGCTGTTGTTACGTACCGCATTAACTTGGCGAGTAGCGATGCTGCACATAGTTCCAGTCGTGGTAATGTTACTATTTTTAGAGGCGCAACCTTTGTCTTAGCAGCGATTAAGCAGGAATGTCGATTGCCTTGTTCGTCGACTACGCAGAGGTAAACAACAGCTGCGTACGCCTTCATGGATGCATCGGAAAATCCGTGAAGTTCTGTTTTCTGGTTTAAGTTTTTGTAATGTGTCCACCTACAAATTTTAGTATTATCAATGTCTGACAGACCTTTTTTATATTTTAGCCACTCAATCTTAAGATTTTCTGGGACTTCCTCGTCCCATCCAAGACCCTTAAGCCACAGGATCTGGATGAAGAATTTGGCTTCAATAATTATGGGTGATAACAGACCAAGCGGGTCAAAGAGTTTGGATACTTCAGACAAAATCGTTCTTTTTGTCCATTTTGGTGGATCGGGACTCGTAGTGTAAGCGTACATTAATATGTCTGATGCCGGCTTCCAAAAAATGCCCAATGCTCGCACGCTGTCATCGAGGGATATTTCGCAGTACAGGTTAGTGTCACGATATTCTGCGGGTAACGCCTTTAATATTTCTTTGCAGTTAGATGACCACTTTCAAAGCGAGAATCCCCCAGATTTCATCAGTTGAAGCAGTTGCTGTTGCATTAATAAGGCTTCCTCAGTAGTGTGGGATCCCGACAGGAGATCATCAACGTAGAAGTCTTTTACTGCAGCATCGTAGACTTTAGGGTAATTCTCCCTTTCGTCTTGAGCCAATTGTTTTAGCGTTCGTGTTGCCAAGTACGGTGCGCTTTTAGTCCCAAAGGTTACCGTCAAGAGTTTATACTCCTCGATGGGATGATTCGGTGAATCTCGCCACACAATCCTCTGGTAATCCGCATCTGTATTTCGCACTTGTATTTGTCGATACATTTTTTCCAAATCCGCAGTGAAGGCCACAAAATGTTTTCGCCAACGAATCAATAGTGTAGTTAATTCATCTTGCACCACCGGTCCCTTGAGCATCATATCATTTAACGATATTCCGCTGTCGGTAGATCTTGAAGCATCGAAGACGACCCGAAGTTTCGTTGTCGTACTTGTCTCCTTAATTACTCCGTGTTGGGGTAGATAACTGCACGTGTAGTTGGCTTTTCCGTTTAGGACTTGACGATGTTCTTCTTCGGAGGTGGTGACTCTGGTCATGTGGCCCAGTTCCACATACTCACGTACACATTTGCAATACTCTTCTTTCAGCTTTGGATCGTTGATAAATCTTCTTTCCATTTGTAATAATCGTGATATCGCAATGTTTCTTGATTTTCCTAAATGCAGATTTGTGGTTGCTGGTTTGAGTGGTAATTGGACCTCATATCGTCCATCTGCTGACCGCCTTATAGTCTTTGCTAACAATGCTTCGCATTCATCCTCCTCCTCTGTTTGTAGATGTCTTTCTCGAATTTCTTCCAGTTCCCAAAATCGCTTGAGCCAGTCATCAACATCGGTTCGCACGTGAAAATTCCGAACTTGTATGGATGTTTTGTTTTGATTCTCTATTTCTCCCGACAAGATCCATCCAAGACGTGTTTGCTGTGCTACAGGACTACCTTCAATGCTGTCCACCAGTCCCTTCATTATTATTTTTCCATAAACGTCGGCTCCTAAGAGTAACTCTATCGCTCCTGGTTGATGGTATTCTGGATCGGCTAATTCGAGTTGTTCTAGATGAGTCCAGTCTTGGTGATTAATTGCCTGTGTCGGCATGATGTCCGTCACCTTCCGCACCACTAATCCAGATACTTCAGTATGGAAATTGTCATCCTTCACCGATTTGATGGTGAATCTTGCTTTGCGCTTCGCACAACTTAACATTTTCTGTATTCGTTCAATGGTAGCATTGACCGCTTCTCCTTTCAACTGCAAATCCTGCTTGACACTTTCTGCTATGAATGATGCTTGTGATCCCTGATCAATCAAGGCACGAACTATTCTTTCCTTACCATTGTGAGACACCTCTCGAACTAACGCCGTAGCCAAAAGCACCTGATTGGGTTGAAGTTGATTCATCATGAAGACTCCAATATTGGTTGAGTTATATCGATCACCCTGTTGTGTTGATTCTGCACTTGTTATATCTGACCTGGGTATCGTTGCAATGTGAACCTTTGGTTGGTTGGGCTCGGGTGTGGATGTTTGAACCTTCACATTGTCGGCTTGGTATGTTTGAGTTCGAAGTGGCCTGTCGTGATGAAGGAGAGTGTGGTGAAGCTGGTTGCAGTGTCGACATCTTCGCTGACTAGTGCAATTTGCTGACCTATGTCCCGATCCCAGGCAATTTATGCACAGTTCTGCCTTTCTCACAATATCTGTTCTCTTAAATGTATCACACGATAGAAATTTGGAGCACTGTCTTATATGGTGGGGTTGTGAACAGAAGACGCATGAAGCTTGGGTTGCGACATGAAATGTCTTGGGTTGGAATCTAGACGGATGGGGTTTTGGAGCTTCCCTGATCGCAGTGGGTTTCCTAGTAGATGATATTGCTTCTAATGTCCTAAAACGGTTCTTCAGAAACTCTTGTGGTTCCTTTAAGGTTGGTAATTCACTTCTTCCGCTTATAGACTGCTCCCAAAGCTTCACCACTAAGTACACGATGAGTGGATCCCAGCTTGATACATCAAGCTTTAAATTTTCTAATGCTAAAAGACATTCGGTTGTAATGTCCAACAATTTTCTGATTCCTTGCGCTGTCTCTGTTGACCAGATGGGTTGACTAAACAATGTATTCAATTGGAACCAGACTAAAACTCGCTTGTTGTCATAGCGTTCCTTAAGAAGCGCCCACGTTGGTTCATAATTGTCATCAGTAATTTGTAGATGTCGGATGAGGTTTTCTGGCTCTCCTTCCAATAACAACTTTAGGTACTGTAGCTTTTGAACTGGAGCGTAGCTTGTGTTTTCATGAATCATCGTTCTAAATAAGTCATGAAATGTTGTCCACTTTTTATAGTCTCCATTAAATTTTTCTATTGCTAATTTAGGTAGTTTTAATGAAGTAGGTACCGTGGTTACCTTGATAGCTTGCATTAGCGATTGTGGTGTTTGCTTGAGTGTTGAGTACTGACGGAGTTGTTTTTATTATGGCATCTTCCTATAATACCACGTTTAACATGAAATGTTCTTCGACCTGGTCGTAGACATTAGTAGCGAAGTATTCACATTTGTTAACATCGAACTTATCATCGGAATATTGGAGTACAAGGAGTTCCTTATGACGTTGCTGAAATCCAGCCCTTAGATCTTCGAATTGCTTCAGTCTCCTTTCATAATATGACTTGTTTCGTCGTTCCCTGGATTCCTTTTTTCTGTTAATTATGCATTTTTGTAAAGCTCACGCTGAGCTTTCTGTTGTATGATCAATCCTTCCATTGTTGATTCTAGGATTTACTTAATGCAGGTAGTTGATGACGAATGGTAACGCAGGTACAAATTGGTAAGTGTATGAAATAAGCGTTAATAATTTTCATCAATTGATAACTCTTTATTTTAGGTTACTCGACAACAAATAGCACCGCAGGACTTATTTCGTATATATATATTGTTGAATATTATTTTTAGGTATATGAACGAATATTATGTATTTCTTTCAGGTAGAATTAGAAAAACATGCAAATAAAACTTCCACGTGAATCTTCTGTTTTATTCAATGTCCGAAATAAGTAATTTAATTTTGAATGGTACTCACGATTTATTTGGTTACTTTTTTCTTTGTGGGGCTACCTGATTCCTTTCGTTATCAGTCAACTGGAGCTCGGGTTAACTTGTTGGTTAGGTTGAAGGCAGTGAGAGATATCGCTAAACACTTATTTGTACCTGCACTGCAATTTGGTTTTTTTTGACGTGACAACATCTATTAAAACGATGAACGCCGGCTGCATGCACGAAAAATGATGACTCATTGTCCCGTTATGTCCCGTTAGTCCTGTTAGTCCCGTAAGTCCCGTAGTAATTTTAATAAAAATTTGATTGTAGTAATCTTAAAAATTTGATTAAAATTGTCAAAAATTGTCAACAATAATATTTGTTGTGGATTCTCGATTGTGAAAAAGCGCAGCAATGTGATGTCAAAGCAGCAGTATTGCGAGTTTCTTCGAACCACCAATCCGGAACAACGGGAGATCAGAGATCATCCTTGAAGTCATTCACCGATTACATGGCATGTTAAGTTCAGCCATTCTTCAAAAAATCAACTACCGACTGCAGCAGATTACCAGCTTTTATGACAAACCATTCGGAGGCATCCACGTGATATTATGCGGAGATTTCAGACAGTTACCACGGTCTCATGGTCTTGTCACGTTAAACTATCGTCCGTAAACCCTCTTTACAGACAACAAATTTTTTTGTTAAAGATTATAGATTACTTTAGAATAGTTGGACCGGCACAATGAATATTAATGTTATTGTATTAGATTGTTCTTTGTTCTTGAACTTTATCCGTTTTGACACCGTTAAACCGGTCAACCCTTCCGTTTATACCGTTATAGGTTTTACCGTTGGATACCGTTTTTTCGCGACCGTTAGAACTTAGGTTTTTAACGCGGAAATTCACTGAATTGATTGTCTGAGATAATTTACTTTCACTTTCGATATGTATTAGTTTCACTTTCACAATGTTTTTTGGATTTGGATTTCACTTTCATTTCAAGCGTTCACATTAGATTTCAGAGCTTTAGTTCTCGGAGTACACATGAGGTTTAGATTGTTAGAGTTCACATTAGATTAGGTTTTTTAGTTTTCTAGATAGCACAGCATTTTAGATTTCTAGATAGCACAGTATTTTAGATTTCTAGATAGCACAGTATTTTAGATTTCTAGATAGCACAGTATTTTAGATTTTTAGATAGCACAGTATTTTAGAGTTTTAGATAGCACAGTATTTCACTATATCCGGCTCGAAGGACCATGTTTCGATAGCTCATTGTTGGAGGTCTAATATATCTTTTCCTCAATCTCCTAGAACGAAACTTCTCCAAAAAAAATTCAAAACCAAAAATTAAACGTGAGAATCCAAAAAAATAACTAATGCAAGGTATACGACTCAATCTTGATGCGACGGAATAAATGTTCAAAAATATATGATGATTAATTTAGGTGTTGATCGACTCGAATTTAGCCCAATCAACCTTCCTTTCGGTTAAAATTAATCTTTAATTGTTTTTCTTTGTTTTTGAAGAAAAAGTCACTTATTTCTTAAACGTTATAAATTTTATTTTACACTTCACTTTTCTTGGTTCCCTTTTTTCTTTATTTAACTTCACATACATAATAACTTATACTAATACCTACTTAATTCAATTACCAATTTTTAATTTTCCGGTTATTATCTTCCTTCATGGATCCCCACGGCTCCAGAGTCCAGAATCAGAGAGAGTTCTGTTGGAGTTTTCGAAACCTTATATCCTTTTTTAGCGGTTTCAAAAAACGTACGAAATTGGGGGAATATATTCCCTCTTTCCCATAGGTCATCGCCCTATCCATTGTATGATAATGACTTGTGTGACCAGTCGGTCATTGACCCTGTCTTGCTTTTTGATACTGGTATTTTATTTCTTTTGGATCTTGTCCGCGTTAAAGTTGAAAGTTCTAAAAGTTCTAAAGCTTTTCGAGACTCGACGCATGGTGCTGTGCTTTTGATTTTGTTAAGTTGTTTTGCTTGGTAACTTTTGACAACTTCGTGTTTTGTTTATGTTCGCTATGTTAGGGTGTTGAATTATTTTCTGTTGATTCTTTGGTTGTTTCCGGCTGGAAAATTGTGGTTGCCTATTCCTCAGGTAAGACATTATATTTTTTGCTGCTAAATTTCCTTTTAGGGTTGTGCATCCCTAAACAAACCTTTTAAATATATGTCGAAATATGTATATAAATAATAATATAAATATAGATAACCTT
The DNA here is from genome assembly GCA_949987705.1 of Thereva unica. Lineage (NCBI taxonomy): Eukaryota > Metazoa > Arthropoda > Insecta > Diptera > Therevidae > Thereva > Thereva unica. The sequence continues at coordinate 54,696,368 of OX465284.1, forward strand.
GTAAATTTATATATCGTAGACTATTTATATATATAATAATATGATTTCAATAAATGTATACATATATATCATAACTTTTTATCATTTAAAACAAAATAATAATACGATTTCAATATACATATATAACTTTTTATCATTTAAAACAAAATAATAATGCGATTTAAATATATACATATATATCATAAACTTTTTATCATTTAAAAACAAAACTAGTTGGGATGTGGGTTTGACCCCTTCGGTCCACACGATTAACTTCCCAGTATGATGAACGAAGATGGAATAAACCGACTTCTTCCACACGATTAACTTCCCAGTATGATGAACGAAGATGGAATAAACCGACTTCTTACAAAATAGTTATACGTTTAGCACTAGTGGAAAATTAGCTAGTATCAGAACTGATAACAAAGCGATCCCAAGAGAAGCTAGTTCAAATAACTATAATACTAGTAAATCCACAAGATTTTTCTAGAGAATTTGTTTTTCCAGAACGTTAGCAAACAAACATTTCCTCCGTATTTCGCTCGCTGCACTAAAGCGGGTGTTCAAATTCGTATTCAGCGTGCTGAAGCGCCATTGACAAACTGAGAAGCGAATGACTTCATTTGGAAATTCCAAAGCTTTCCGGAGATATTAGCAAAACTGTAACTGTTAAGTACTTGTCAGACTTGACCAAAAGGAACCAATTTTGCGGTAACTACTGGAAATCCCGGGATGAACAGACATTTTCTGAAACTATATCACGCGTAGAAAACAATTCCCCGTCAAAAACTGCCAATCCAAGGTTTGAAAAATTCGCGCTATTTGTAAAGGGTAACGAAATTGTTCCACGATTTTGAAAGGTTTTTGGATTTAGACAAGTGATGTTTTGTTCGAAGGCTATCGCTGTGCAGAACCCAAAAAGATCACTTCGTTAGAACGGGTCTCTTTCCATCGAGTTTATGAGATATTAGAAAAACTTGGCAATTTAAGGTCTTTCTGACAATTAGCCGAAGTTTTTCTATTTAAACAAAAAAGGCCCAACCGAATATCAGGAAATTTTTTTCGGAGCATTTCTTCGTTAACATTCTTTTTTCGACACCTCAATGAAGTCGATATAGTTCTTAGTTCGGGCGGTATCGTGCAGGTACAAAAATCACTTACGCCGCTTAAACAAAGAAACGGCTCGACCGAATTTTATGAAAACCTTTTCAGATCATATTTTGGTTAATACTCTTCGAACGGCACGTCAACTAAGTCGATATCTTTTAAGGTTCGCGCGATATCTTGCAGGAAAAATTGACCACATCCATACGCACATACACACACACATACTTCCTCCCAATTTTTTGCTTAAAATGCTCTTGGGACCTTGAAATATGAAAATATGTTGAAATTATCGATTTCGATTTTCGGACCGATTACAATAACTTCCTATACTGGGAAGTTAATAAACAATAATAATTGTATCGGTTTACCCTCGTACTAATAATATTACGTAATAAGAAATTATAAACAAAATGTAAGTCGAAAACCCCGATTCTGACCTGCCGACCCCTAGTGATCGTTCAGAAAATTCAATCCTCTCCAAGGATATGAATTTTCTTTTTTTAAGGGGGATGGTGTTATGATCCCATAACTGAACATATCATAAAAAAGCACAATCATCATAAATTCCCAATGCCTCAAGTGCATTGTACTTATCAAAATTCTTTAAACAAACTTGCAAAGTATTAGAGTCATCATAAATTCATCAAATTTACGATGACTATGTTATTTATCCTAAACATATTAAATTACACTTTGTCCACTTGTGCATTATCGCCGGAAACCCAAGCTACGCTTGGATTTCTGATATAAATTTTTGCTGATAATGCAAAGCTTCCCGAGGGTTCGCTTTGAGCCTAATCACTACATATGTAAGTTGAGTTTGGAACCAACCGCTAAAACGAACGGACGTGCCGAGCAGGATCGGTCTTTCACAAAAAGCTAAAACTACAAGTGTTAATTAAAATAAATTCAGTAAAATAAAGTGAAATTGAGTTGAACAAAGTCAGTGTTTAATTTATCAAATCGCGTAAAGGGTTCAAGCTCCCCCGTCTTCACTCCTCTCCCCGACGGAAGGCACGGTGAAGGGACGGGTCAACACAGTCACCCGGGGATGTTATGAACTTGAAATTTTTTTGGTAGTTACTAATACCACCCTTAATAAGTGTGCAAAAATGCAGCGGGGTCTAAAGCCTCTAACTATTTGTCTCAAAATAATCATTTAAGGGTGTCACCCGGGGATGTTATGAACTTGAAATTTTTTGTGGTAGTTCTTAATACCACAATTAATAAGTGTGCAAAAATGCAGCGGGGTTAAAGCCTCTAACTATTTGTCTCAAAAAAATCATTTCTAGGGGGTGGTTTAAGGGTGTCGCCCGGGGATGTTATGAACTTAAAATATTTTTGGTTTAAGGGTGTCACCCGGGGATGTTATGAACTTAAAATTTTTTTGGTAGTTCCTAATACCACCCTTAATAAGTATGCAAAAATGCAGCTGGGTCTAAAGCCTCTAACTATTTGTCTCAAAATAATCATTTAAGGGTGTCACCCGGGGATGTTATGAACTTGAAATTTTTTGTGGTAGTTCTTACTACCACCCTTAATAAGTGTGCAAAATTGCAGCGGGGTCTAAAGCCTCTAACTATTTGGCTCAAAATAATCATTTAAGGGTATCACCCGGGGATGTTATGAACTTGAAATTTTTTGTGGTAGTTCCTAATACCACCCTTAATAAGTGTGCAAAAATGTAGCGGGGTCTAAAGCCTCCAACTATTTGTCTCAAAAAATCATTTCTAGGGAGTGGTTTAAATGTGTCACCCGGGGATGTTATGAACTTGAAATTTTTTGTGGTAGTTCCTAATACCACCCTTAATTAGTATGCAAAAAAGCAGCGGGGTCTATAGCCTGGAAATATTTTTCTCATAATAATCATTTCTAGGGGATGGTTTAAGGGTGTCACCCGGGGATGTTATGAACTTGAAATTTTTTGTGGTAGTTCTTAATACCACCCTTTATAAGTGTGCAACAATGCAGAGGGTTCTAAAGCCTCTAACTATTTGTCTGAAAAAAATCATTTCTAGGGGGTTGTTTAAAGGTGTCACCCGGGGATGTTATGAACTTGAAATTTTTTGTGGTAGTTCTTAATACCACCCTTAATAAGTGTGCAAAAATGCAGCGGGGTGTAAAGCCTCTAACTATTTGTCTCAAAAAAAGCATTTCTAGGGGGTGGTTTAAGGGTGTCACCCGGGGATGTTATGAACTTGAATTTTTTTGTGGTAGTTCTTAATACCACCCTTAATAAGTATGCAAAAATGCAGCGGGGTCTAAAGCCTCTAACTATTTGTCTCAAAAAAATCATTTCTAGGGGGTGGTTTAAATGTGTCACCCGATGATGTTATGAACTTGAAATTTTTTATGGTAGTTCTTAATACCACCCTTAATAAGTGTGCAAAAATGCAGCGGGGTCTAAAGCCTCTAACTATTTGTCTCAAAAAAATCATTTCTAGGGGGTGGTTTAAGGGTGCCACCCGGGGATGTTATGAACTTGAAATTTTTTGGGGTAGTTCTTATCACCACCTTTAACACGTGTACAGAATTTCAGCGGGGTCTAAAGCCCCTAACTATTTTTTCCCAAAATACTCATTTCTAGGGGGTGAGTTAGGGGTAGGTTTATAATTCGTGATTCAAGACCTCCACTGACTTCCCCGTATCAAAAAACAATTATTTTTTTTTTATGTGGCAGTGCTAAGCTCAGGAGTCACCCTTTGTACTACTAGTCCGTCATGTCATTTGTCACGTCATGGTGCAATGTCTAGCAGTAAGCTTAGTACGGGAGGGAGGGAGGGGAATAGGATAAGGATTATAAAGGTACGGGGGGGTATTGAAGAAGGTGGTGATGAACCCTGCGTTTGAACTCTTGGATGTTGTAGGAGCTCGGAAAAACTGACTGCGAGAGATTATTCCACAGTCGAGTTGTTCTATTTACAAACGAATTCATATCTTGTTGAGTGCGTGAAAGGGGGAGTTGCAGGTGGAGGGAGTGAGACGAGTGGGCTAATCTGGTGTTGCGGGTATAGGATTGCCGTGGAGGCAGGAGAGCGTTTAGCTCGGAGGAACAGTCACTATGATAGTAGCGATAAAATTTGGTCAGTGCTGCTACATTCCTACGGTGGCTCAAGGGGTCGATGGTGGAGCAAGCGGTATCGTCATTAATTAACTTAAGGGCCCTTTTTTGGACCTTATCTAACCATGCTAAGGTGGTTATTGCAGCGCCGCCCCAAACGAGGGAGTTGTATTCGAGAAGAGGCCGAATGTAGGATTTATAAATAACAGCACGGGCCGATGGCTGGAGGAGGAACTTGCACCTCTTGAGAAATCCCAAGCACTGGGATCCTTGTTTTGCGATTTGGAATATGTGGTCATTCCATCGCAAGTCTTTGGCTAATGTCACACCTAGGATGTGTAGGGATGGATCGGCCTTTAGTATCACGTCATCCACTTTCAAGGATGGTGAGGTGTTGATCTTTTTCTTTGAAATAAGACAGTGCTTGGTTTTGTCGGGGTTGAAATCAACACGATTGTTCTTTCCCCACTCTAGAATGAGTTCAATGTCGTTATTAACAGAGATGGACATAATTTCCCGATCATCAAGACAGGATCTGGCATGAGTCTGTCTTGTATCGTAGCTGTACGAGTAACGTAAAGTACCGTCGTCAGCGAAGCTGAGAAGTGGGTTGGAGGGGATTGAAAGTAGGTCATTTATAAAGATGAGAAATAGGGCCAGTGATAAAATTGACCCCTGGGGGACTCCCGCAGAGATGGGGTGAGATTCAAATTTGACGCCATCCAATACTACATTAATTGAACGGCCGGAAAGGAAACTTTCAACCCACTTATACAGAAGCGAGTCAATTCCAATAGCTTTGAGTTTAGCTAACAAGGCTGAGTGCCATACTCTATCAAAAGCCTTGGAGATATCTAGAGCAACCAGACTAGACTCACCGGATCCATGCAGACTACGGCTGAGGAGTTCGGTAAGGCAAACTAAAAGATCACCAGTGGATCTTTTTTGTCGGAAGCCGTATTGTTTGTCGTTGATAAGTTGGTTGGATTCTAGGTATCCCATTAGCTTTTTGTTAATTATCGTCTCCATGGTTTTGGAGAGAATAGAAGTAATTGCTATTGGACGGTAGTTGGAGGGAAGGCTGGAGTTACCTTTTTTCGGTATTGGCTGGACATGGGCAAGTTTCCAGGAGTCTGGGTAAACTCCGGAGGAGTATGATAAAGCAAAAAGTTTGCGCAGAGGTTTAGCCAAAGGTGATGCGCATTGTTTTAAGACGACAGGGGGTATATTATCGGGTCCAGTGCATTTATTGACATCGAGCTCCTTGAGGCACCTGTACACCTCGCGAGTTCTGAAGAAAACCCTGGGCATTAAATGAGCGCTGTGCTCGAGAACTGGGGGTAGCATATCAGTTTGGGGTAAAGAAGAATTGGCAGCAAACAGAGATGCTAATAAATCGGCCTTGGATTTTCTGTCTGTTATCACCTTCTCATCGTGGATGAATGAAGGAGTTGTGGATGAAGTGAAATTCTTCTTGATGGAGCTTACCAAGGACCAGAAGTTCTTGCTACCAGAGGTTGCATTAAGGAGTTTACTTCTCAATTTGTTGTCAAATGAATTTTTGACATTCCTGATGGTGACTTTGCACGAATTTCTCAGTTTTATATACTCTAAACGGAGCGATTCACTCGGGGAGCTCTTGTAAGCTCGAAAGGCGGCTTCTTTATTTCTGATTGCATTCATACATTCCTGATTAAACCATCTGTTGGGCCTAGCCTTCACAGATTTAGTTGTATGAGGAATGAACAAATGCATTCCTGCCTGTATGATCCTAGAGATACGGATAGCGGCAGCATTGACGTTTTTGTTTCGGAAACACAGGTTCCAGTCAGTAGATTGGAAAAAATTAATAAGCCCCAGCCAATTGGCCTTCCCATAATGCCATACAGTTCTTTTAACTGGTTTGGGAGGGTTGGGAAATTTGAATGGGAAGCTAGCGCTAACTAAGCAGTGGTCCGAATTGCCGAGAGGTGAATCAACTGCGACGGTATATCGCGCTGGATGGGAAGTAAGGAAAAGATCAAGGAGATATCTTCCTTGACCAGCAGCATCAGGGACTCTTGTGGGATGATCCACAATTTGATGCAAGTTATTGATGTCTGCAAACAGCTCGACGTCCTTGCCAGAAGCACTGGTGCCATTTGAGTAAGTCAGCCAGTTTACATTGTGAACATTGAAATCACCCGCAACGATGATTTCACACTCAGAATTGGACGATAAAAATCCCGAGATTTGTTCGGAAATAGTATCAAAAGATAAGGTGGAGGCTTCGTTACTTATGTTAGGGCTTCTGTATAGGAAGCAGAAGAATATGACGTGGCTTTGGAAAATGATTTTAATCCAAAAATAATTAAAATCTGAAGTCGTGCTTGAATTTATTTAAAAAAAAGCCACGTCATCCCTAACATAGATGGCGATACCCCTATGGGGGGAGAGATTGTGCACTAAAGTGAACCCCGATACCTGGTAATGACCTAAGTCATTATCGGTTGATATTTGGGTTTCACTAAGTGCGAAGATTGGGGGTTTATAATTAGATAAGTGGCACTCAACAAAAGAGAAATTCGCATGAAGTCCACGAATGTTACAAAAGTCAATACAAAAATTTGACCTGTAACGGGACTTGTTTTTTAAAGTCCAACCATCAGTTTCAAAAGTTAAATTTTTTTTCTAAAATCGTTCGATCGAACGTTCGGAGCTTCAGGCTCATAGTCCGCCCTCTTGAGACGGCCGCCATGGATTTTACGACGTAGCTTATTGTTTTCTACTTAACATACCCTTCCCAGTGGCGGTTCGTAATGTTCAGGGTAAGGGAAGCAATGCGCAAGGCGAACGATAAAAGTTAAAGTATCGAAGGCCTTAACAAAAAAAACGGAAAAATAACACATAGTGGAATCAGATAAGCAAAACATAACAAATTGTTACCAGTTTCTAGCTATACCGAATGCTATACGAATCGAAAATCGTGGTTTTGCAGTTTTTCGAAATAATTTCGCCGCTAGAGGGCATTTTGCGCCTCTTTTCAGATTCTGTTGATAATTAAAGCGTATAAAAAAAGCTGTTGAAAAACTGCAACTACTACTTTGAGCTCATTTAAATTTTCATGCAAATGCATAATTTTGGCTCAAAATCTAAAAAAGATAGTAATAATAAAACCCTACTTACGCCCCTATTTTCATTTGTAAGCTTCGCTCATTATCATTACAATCTTCCTGCAAAAAAGACTTCAGGCAACCCGAGCTCAGAAATTCAATTCACAAAAATATTCTCTATCCCTTTAAATCAACTTTAAAGAGAATCATAAAAAATATAATGGAAGCTACAAAGTATCAGCTTATTTTCAATAAACGCCTCCTGCCACCCCAATAGAATAACCAATAAATAAAGAGAAACTCCACTTATCTTGGATCTCTTTTTTCTTCAGTCAATATGCAATAAACGAAAATTCATATTTTAACAGTCTCCAACAAATTTCGAAGCAAATTTGCAAGAGTAAATTTAGTTCTTAATTGAAACGAGAACATAACCAGAAAACGAAACCAAGAAAACAAAGAGAACATAGAAATTTTCTCTATCTTCGACTTTCTATATCCCACTGTTCGGTTCCGAAGAAGCTGCGTTTAGCTCAGCTTTTTAGGGTACTGTATCAATGCAAACCTTTGCGTGATTGTGGGTTCAATCAAATGAATGTGTTGGAGTTTTCACGTTGATTTTCTGTGGCAAAGAAGCTGGAGATATTACAGCTTCCCCATGTTGTATAAAGCCTCGGGCACGATAAGAGCGGCGAGAGGCACTTTAGTGTTTGCCACTCTGCCGCTCACCATTCGCCGCTCGTATCGTGGCCAAGGCTTTACTCTTTGTATACAGTAGTGTAAAAAATTTGAATTGTACATTTTGTATACAAAAATCTGTACATTGTATCATTAGTGTTTCCAGAGGAGGAAATATATTGAGATTTTTCTTCTGATAAATCTTGATATAATTTCAATTAATTTTTATGAAGTTGCCTATTTGGTCAAGGGAAGCAGTGCTTCCTTTGCTTCCAAAGAGGAACCGCCACTGACCCTCTCATTTGATACCTATTTCGAGGGGTGGTGAAGAAAATGGTAATGCGTCCTCTTGAGATGGCCGCCGTGGATATTGAGTTTACTATATTGCTCAATGTATTCTACTTATCATTCCCTTTCATTTGATACTAATGTCGAGGGAGTTGTGAAGAAAATGATAGTCTGCCCTTCTGAGATGACCACCATGGATTTAACCACACTGAGATAAAAAGACGGGAAGTGCCATGGCTTCTCGATGGCACAGTAGACATGAATATGTCTTATCCCTGGGGTCTATTTGTTTCTTGTTCTTATTGGAAATCACCGTCTTGTTCTTATTGGAAAGAACCCCTGGAGGGGGTCGAAAGGAATGCACACAACAATATATATCTGTCTCGCTTCAATACACACCCTTCAACCACCTTATCCTTTTCCTACGATGTAACAGAATACAAACACACGAAACGAAATCGTTCAAAATAAAAAAATGTTCTTTTGCAAAAATTCTAAGCGAACCGCGACCGCACCACACTCAATCCGCAAACTGCGTAGTAAGAAAATTCCCTGATATCGACTCTAATTCCGCCCCGATTCGAAAACCCAAAAATATCGCGCGACGGACGACTCAAGCACACCTTTTCTAATGGGGCCCTTCCACAGGCCAAACTGAGTTGTGTTGTCACTGAATCGCATCGTGAGTGGGGTAGTTGGCAAACTGATTTGACAGTTGGGGTTTCAGTTGGGATAAATCAAAATCTTTTAATTATATGGGGGCGGGGCCTAGAGTTTGGGCAACTAGTTGCACTGTGTGTATTGCAGTTTGGCAAACTACTTGGATGAATTAAGCCTGAATTCGAAGAATATATTTTTTTTTGCAAGTTTATTTTGCATTATTTTTAATTTAAATTATGAAAATTCACATAATATTAAATTATTTTCATAATTTATACTTTTAGAATTTAATTTACATTTTAAAAAATATAAATATTCATATTAATAATTAAAAAAAAATATAATTAATCTAAAAAATCATCTTTCTCCAATTTTTATTATTATAAAACTTAGTCGCGGGTTTTCTACAATTTCATTTAACTTTCAAATTGCCTATAAAATATCGAATTGACAGTTGAAATATCAACTCAGTTGAAGCGTTTGTGGCAAAACAACAACTTTTTATACAACTCAGTTTGGGAAACTAGTTGGCCCGTGGATGGGCCCCATAAGCTGTTTAAAAAATCTCACACAAAGTAAAAAATCCTCGACACTTTTTCTCACTCTTGGAACAAGAACTCGCAGCGATTGAACAAAAAAAAAGTCCACCCAATGACGACGAAAGAATAAACAAAGCAAAACACAAAAACAAAATGAGTCAAGGAACGTGACGATTTCCGTTCCGCACATTCTTTTGAATCAGTGATGCTAGACCTACGGATTTCTCAGTAGAAACACGGATATTTCGAACGAGAAAAAAATAACGGATTTTTCAACGGATTATAACTCAAATACGGAATTTTAACGGAATATTTATTTATTTATTATTCGCCAAGCAAGGCACACTTAAACATATGTATCTTTTATAATATAATATAATATTACTATAACTACTGATAGCTACTAAAAACCTACTATTGTCAGAAGGGGTTATGTTAGTAGGGATTTGAGTATTTTTTTATAGGATGCCTTGTTTAGGGAAGGGGAGAAAGAGGAGTTATGGCTATTAAAAACCATACAGCATCTGTTGACGGGCTCGTTCCTTGCGTAATCGGTGCGGTGTGGATATTCCCTAAGTAGTTTAGTGTGTCGTGTGTGTCGAACTACATCATTGAATTTGATTCTGTCCGACAGAAACTGCACTTTAAGCTTTCCACTTAGGACGTCAAAGGCAACGCAAGATATGAGCAGTTTCCTCCTGCTAGACAACGGCATGAGATCAAGCACTTTGAGTCTGTCCAAGTAGTGCGGCAGGGTTTGGTAGTCATGGGGGTTGTGTAGATGTCTCAGGGCAAAAAGAAGAAATCTCTTTTGAATGGATTCGATCCTCCTACTGCTCACTTGGAATATAGGATCCCAGATAGGACACGCATATTCCAGGATAGGGCGGACTAAAGAACAGAAGAGTGTTTTTGTGACCCATACATTACCAAATTCTTTGGCTCTCCTCTTAATGAAACCAAGAAGTTTGTTGGCTCTGGCAGTTATATTATCGTAGTGCAGGTTGAAATTGAGTTTTTTGTCTAGGACGACGCCTAGATCTACGATATGATCAACCTGATTCAACATTATGCCATTGAGATAATAGTTATGGGTCTGTGTGTTTTTTAAGCGGGAGAAGGTAATTGCATGACATTTGCTGGTGTTGAGTTGCAGTTTGTTCATGGTGCACCAGTCGTGTAGGGCATTGAGCTTTGTCTGCAAGAAGGCAGCATCAGTTTGGGTCTTAATGACACTATAAATTTTGAGATCATCCGCGTAAAAGAGATGTGGAATATTTCTTCCACAGCTTGGGAAACTTTCCTAACGATAAAGATTTGTTAAAGATGAGATAAAGAGGAAACACGATATGTTGCGAGCAGCGCTGCAGGAAAATAGGAGGGAGATTGTCGGGACCATTACCTTTTTTGATATCAAGATTGTTTAGACCCGCCATGATCTCATCAACAGAAAGGGATATACCATTTAAAAGGGAAGTGTGAGTGTGCGAGTCAGTTACATCGTGTGCTGCGCTGGACAAGGGGCTATAAATTTCAGCAAACCTATCAGCAAACATGCTACAAATTACTTGGGGGCACGAGGTGTGGGCTTTACCATCCGTCATTGTTGTTGGGTAGCCTGAAGTCTTCCGTTTAATGTTAACGTAATCAAAGAATTTTTTAGGATCACTTATGATACTATCACCAACAGAATTAATATATGCAGAGTAGGCCTCTCGAGACCTAACAGCAAATTCTGAGGCTAGTCTAATGTACTCGGAATTCAATCTCTCGTTTACATATGTGTTATTTTTGATCATGTTGTATAATTTATTTCTTTGATTACGTAGGAATCTAGTATCTCTATCCAGCCATGGCTCCGACACTCTATCCCGTTTTTTAATTTTGGGTACATATTTGTCGATGATGTTGAAAATGATAGAATAGAAGCATGAAACTATCACGTCAAGATCATTGCTAGTTAGCCTATGCTCCCAGTCGACTAGGGATAATTCGAAACCAATACTGTCCAGGTCCGCGTTCTTAAAATCGTAAACAAGTGCATTGTTATGTGATGTACGATGCTTGGGGATTGATGAATTAAATTCGAGGATCCACGCGGAGTGGTGGATGGAGTTCGAAAATAGGTTTTCCTCATCGGAAACGAGTAGAGTATTCACTTCCTCGTGCGAATTGGTGAAGATCAGGTCTAGCCATTTACCACAAGAATTTGGTTGCCCGATAATTTGGTGAAGATCATTGCCGTAAAGAGTGTCGATAAATTTTATATCGACGGCATTAGTTGCATTAATAGGAAGTAATTTATTATCTTCCTCGTCGGGGATAAAAGAAATATTTGGTCGATTGAAATCACCGAGGATAAATATGACATCATTACCGCAGAGTGTATCGTTAACTTCCTCCACTATATGCAATAGATCGTCATAGTTGGATTCGTCGGAATTGGGGGGGATAAAGAACGAACCGATGAATATATTCTTCAGGTCGGATTTGATTCTTATGAAGACGTGCTCAAAGGATTTTGAATTGGTTGTGATTAATTCACTATTTAAAAAGTCTTTTACAGCTATAAGGACTCCACCCCCTCTGGTGAGACCAGTGGAACTGTAGTCTCTATCGCACCTGTGGATAGTCCAGCTGCTGTCCAAGATCTCTTCATTTAGGAATGTACTATTCAACCATGTTTCGGTCAGTACAAGTACATTATAGCGACATGATTTAGAGTCAATGTAGAGGTTATTAAGTTTGGTTCTCATACCACTACAATTGTGGTAAAAGATTCTTACAACCTCGGGTGGGCTAGGTTTGGGAAGAAGAGATTGGGTGGGATAGGCAGTTGGGGAAGTAACTAGTTAAGGGCGGTAATATCTGTTCATTTCATCACGGCTTTTTTGCAGCTGGGACACATGTATTGATCTTACATGAGCGGCATAAGCGGAGAGATCCTTGGTAACTTGATGAGGATTGATTTGATAATGCTCAAGGTACCTAGTGTACAATTCGAGCAGGGCACTATGATCCGTAGGAAGACCTTCTTGTTGGAGCGAGACAATGAGGCTGGTCCTAGTTTTACCATATATACAGGTAGAGTCAGGTTTGTTATGCATGTACGCTAGAAACAGCCTTACATTGTCAAAGACATTCCTTTCTCTTAACCGTGATAACAAATATCGACTATCGGATGAGTCGGCTGAAATCAAGGTATTTTTTACAACCGGGGGTTGTAACGGGTTTAAGAAAGGAGGTTTCAAGGGGATGTTGTTGGCGCGGCTTACAGAAGAATCAACTGATTTCTGTGTGTCATTAGGAACCTCATTAATGTCAGCATAGGAACGACCTCCGACAATGATGTGGCTTCGAGAAAAGTTAGAGTAGGGATTTTGAATTTTAGTTGTTGTTGTTGCGTTAAGTGTTAGCGGGATAGGTCTGTCCAGGCTCGGAACTGAGTTAGACGCAGTTGGAATGGTGTTAGTATTCGTTCTATTGTAATTGGTTATATTTCGAATTGGGTTAATAGTAGAGTGGGGTGGGTTTAACGTGTTAGTGGGAGGGGTGGGTTTCTGATAAAAGTTACTTGGATTATTTACTATTTTAGGGCTAGAACTATTTATTCTACTACTTAACCTATGGCTGTGATGTCTCATGGCAGGATTATTCCGTCTGGATACGCCTATTGTTGCTACTCCTTCACGTCTACTGGCGATAGATGCTTGTTCTTTCCAACGGCTGATCGATAAATTCTTCCACTTGAAGACGTCAGATTCGCAGTTTAGAAGTAGCCACTCATATTTGGTCGGCATGAGCAGCTTGAAGTTAACGGCTTTCCTGTTTTTACTATGGGAAACAATCTCACATTTTGTAATGGGGATTGAGAAGTTCTTGGCGAAGAACTTGTAAACCCAAGGTACATCTGCTTCTGGCGGGGCGCCTTTGACGAAGTAGGCTGTTACTCCATTAGACACCGAAGTACTAAGTTTTTTTAACGTACTTCGAGATTGCTTTACCACTTTCTTTTTGTTCGTTGATTTCGCCTTGTTTGCATTTAATTTTTTCAGGCGATTGTCCCATTCTTCTTGTGACCAGTTGGTCCCGAATTTAAATATATATTGAGGAGGCAAGTACATCGGTGGTAAGGTGTGAGATGAGCTTGAAGGCGATGAAACTGTTTGGGAGTACAGATTACACGACGTTAAGTTAGGAGCACCAATGGTAAAATTATCACCACAGTTGTTATCCGCCAATATATTTGTGCTGAGGTGGGTCGAGCCATTACCCATTATATCACCTCTGAGTTCATCAGCCAGAGTGATTGTCCGTTCATCAGCCAGAGTGATTGACCGTTCATCCGGGGCTGGAGTGATTGCGACGTCTTCTTCAGGGGTAGATACTATCGTTGATTCGGCAATCGACTTTATGCCAGCTAGTTCAGTTTCAAAATTACAAAAAAGCTTTTTTAATTCGTTGAAAGTGGATATCCAGTTAGCGAAGGACGTGAGCTTGTCCGAGTGCTCATAGACCTTGGTCCGCAGCTGCGAAAGCTCTTCTTTGATAGAATTATAGCAGTTGATTTCTGGATTAAGCCTAAACTTCTTTAGGCTTGAATTAATCGAATTAATTTCAAGTTTGATTAATTTCGATAACTCATCAACCATGTCATTATTGTCGGACGCCTCTACCTGACATCTGGATAGATTGTCAAGCTTAGACTTAATATAGTCCCATTTGTTGTGAAGACTTTGATAATTGGTATCGATTCTATCCACAGCACAAGTGAGTTCATCCACATTCTGCCTTAGGAGTTGGATATTACTCTCAGCATGAAAAGCTTTATCACTGCGAGAATCAAAGTTAATTTTTAACTCACCGATGGCGTCTGTTAGGCTCATAACATTGGAATTATTCGTTTGTATTGCTAACAGAATGTGAGAAAGATTTATGGACTTACAGTCCGTGCAGTAAAATTTAAAAGCTTTCTTATAGTCGTTAATATATTTTAACGCAGTTCTCGAAAGCCCAATGCATGTGGTGTGGAAAGAACTTTTACAAATTCCGTTGCATAATATCCAGTCCACCTCGTTGGCAAGTGAGGTTTCGTCTAGAGAGCAAGAATTGTCGTTGCATTTATACATTGTGCACAGAGTATGAGTAACTTTTTATTGAAAGTCCAAAGTCCACGTAATTATTAATTGATTATGATAATGATAACGTAATTTCTATTAACACTACAATTACTGGCACCACAAAAACACGGAAATAGATTGTTAGTCAACACACTGTTTTTTTTTTTTTTTTTTTTTTTTTAATAAAACTTGGGTGTAAAAGATATAAGGAATTTAATTTGGTTTAAATGCGGGACAGATTTTAGTACGATCTATACGCGGCGAAGTCAGGTAAATTAACTGTAATTAATAGTACAATAAATTTACGGAATTAACGGATTTTAAAAATTATTTTTGCCATTTTGTATTTTTTTTTAAATTTCCGCATTACAAATTTGAGATAAATCGAACCTCTCTTCGAGACTCGATGTTTCGGGGAATTGAGGGATGTTGGCAATCCGAAACCCAACAATAACTTGTTAAATTCCTGAATTCGGGAAGCAACATTGTAAAATTTTCTTGAGTGCAAAGTGAAAAAGAAGTGCGAGGTGCCAAATAATTTCAAAACGTGCGGTTTGTACACAGTTCGGATAATAGTGCATCGGGGACTCAATAAAGGTAAAGAAATCGATGATTATTCCTGTTTATAAAAACGGTCGTGTAAATGCAAAACAATTTACGGTAATTAACCGAATCGCATGTTTTATTTTGAAAACACGTAGTTAGTATATGTTTTTTTTTTGCAATTTTCAATACTTTTTATATTAGTGTAATTTTTGTGTGATGTCATATAATATTTATTCATTTTCAGTGAATGACAAAAGTTGTAAAAAATGAACGGCATCGATTCCGAAGAGGAAATCTTTCCAAATGTAAATTTAAATTACCTAAAATAAATACTTTTATAAAGTTTTTTTTTTATAAATATTTACATTAATATATTTTCAAATTTCCCGGCTAAATTTATTGTAGAAAACGTATTTTACGAACTTTTCAGCCAAATGGAGCAACAATACGGAGCAACGGATTTTTACGGAATTTTCAAACCTCGGAAAATCGCAATCTACGGATATTCGACAAAATCATCTGGCAACGCTGTTTTGAATAGACTCCAGGGATAAGACATAAGTATTCATGTCAAAACAAAAATTGAGCCAAGTCCGCCAGGGAATTGGAGAGAATTCAATTTCGTCAAATGAATAACGCTTTGTACCAATCTTAAGTATGCTAAAGCAACAGAATGAGGTTTTTTAAGTCAATTCCGCGGCGGAGTTCACGTTGAAAACTTTACGCGGTTGAACTTATTGCTGTTCGTTTGAGGAAAATACATTTCTTTTTCAATTAATAAAATGAATTATTTTTTTAGACATTAGCCTGTAACTTCCTCAAAAATTTATGCATTTAGAGAAAAGAAACAATTTGTCATATAAACTTGACCCCTTCTTTATTATTGGGAATGTCCCTATCGCCGTCTGACTACCTGTAGTTTTTGTTATCGGTTGTTTGCTATTTGTACGCTGTAAGTCTTTTTTCTAGTAAAATTCTACTAAACATATTCTAGTAAATATTTTTACTAGATTCTTAGTGGATTTATGTTTAATACTTTGAAATCTAGTTAGTTACACTAGACCTTATATATATTTTAATTATTCAGCGTATTCCGCTAGATAGTAAACGCTAAATGTACTTCATTTCTAGTGAAACCAAAAAGTTATTGAAAATCCAGTTAGTTGTAATAGAATATTTGTTAATTTTACTGATGTATTTGTTTATTCAACCATTTCTCCATTCATTCATTTCTTGTTGAATTTATATATACAAACTTCTAAAAAAAACCGTAAATTTTTCAAATGGGCTCCAAAATACAATAGAATTTACTTCCTCCCTCAAAAAATTAGAAATTCCAAATTCCGAGTTTCATGATATAACATAACGGCTTTGAACATGCTTAGACCTTTTCACTTGAAATCTAGTGAAATTTACTAGCTTACCGTTGGAGTTTACTAGAAAATCTGAAATTTATTAAGTGCTTGCGTCGGTTTGTATCAATTTCTTATTCAGTGTCAAGTATTCAAGCAGTGCAGTGTTTTTTTTTGTTATAAATATCAAAAATAATAATGTAACTTAATTTTCTAGATAAATGAACTAAAAAATTTAGTACCTTCCTGATTCGGTATTTCAATTTAATAAAAAAATTAATGGAAGATACTTTTAATCATAGATGTCGACAAGTAATTGAAGGAAAACTAAATTCATCTATAATAGATAAATTTTCACAATTAATTTCCTACATAGGTGCTATAGTAAGTGTTTCTTTTTAAATTATTATATTTCAGCATAAAACTTATAATATACATACATATTTTGTTTTAACGCAGATAAACTTAGAGTTTTCTAAATTGGACATAAATCGCAGCAACATTTCGGAATTATTTCTATATGAAAATAAAATAAAAGAATTATTCTCTTTAGATACCGCTTGCATAAAGAATGGTATTTTTGTAGCATTTTGTAGTTATATTTTATTATATTATATATTTAATTTATAGATCAGTTGCGACAAATTATCACAATTCTCGAATCACTACCAAGCAGAGGTTTAAAGAGAACATATTGCCAAATAGCAACAGACGAAAGTACCTGGAAAAATTTATGCCTGGAAGCAAAACTGAAACCTCTGATTCAATGGATAAATGTGAATAAATAATTATATGAGTATGCAATTGCGATATCTAAACTGTATGTTTTCAGGTGAACGAAAATATTGAGGTAGCTGTAAGGGCGAACAAGCAAAAACAACCATGTATACTATGTAAAAGCAGTGCTGGATTACCCATTAGGCCAGACTAAGCCATGGCCTGGGGCCCCCGACGAGCAGGGGCCCCCATGAAAATCTGATATGATTTTTTTTAAAACAATTTTTAATTTCAAGTTAATTTCGAGAAACAAATTTTTAATTTTTTATTTCCAACCAATTTATTTATCATATTATTATGTATTTTTAAACGCAAAATATTTAAAAATGTTTATTCCTGTATTCTTTCGATTGTTATTTCATCTGACGATTCAAATTTCAAATCGCGGGCTAAGGACCCGAAAAAGCGCTTACAAACTCAGGCTTATTTATATAAAAACAAAAACGATCCAGTGTTTTTAACGTCACAAAACCATTTGGTGCTTGGTCGTTTTGTAAAACACATTTGGTCAATTTTCTTGATAAAAAAAAGAACGTTTTCCTCATTCAATGGGAAAGGTGGGGACCTTTCCCACTTGTAAGGAAAAATATCGTACAGGCAGAGGACTTTAGGAGAGATTAATACGAATTAAACCTTCTAGCTCAGAAGGTGCACTTCTCAGCAGGGCTGAGAAACATTTACCACTGCCGTCGTGCCTCAGCTGAGACATGCAAACATAAAATATTAAAAAACATAAAAGATCAAAAACATCAAACAGAGAACCGTGCAAAACTAAAAAGGGAGTGGGGCACGCAGAGAGTCACGCCACATTGAGAAGGGTCCTTTTAAGGACAACTTCACTAGTTAGCAAGCTAAACACACTCCTATTGTTGTTAGTATTTATAAGCATGCGATTAACGGGTTCGAACATGCCATAATTGGTGTTAGAGGAATTAATGTGCATGAAAGGTTCACCTCTCAGGTTATAGTTATTATTATTATTATTATTTATTGGCCAATCATTGTACACAAGAATAAATCTTAAATTAGTACCACAAAAAGGTGGTATAACAAACAAAATATACTTAAAATAAAGAAGTAAAATTAGAGTGAGAAAAAAAAGAGAAAAAAAGAAATAAATAAACAAAAAAAATGTCTTATAACGTGAATGAATTATAAAATAAGATACTAAATAAGAAGAAGAGAAAAAAAAATATCAAACGCAAAAAAAATTAAGTTTGAATTTTGAATTTTGAGAGGAGAATGACAATTAAGAGAGTTAGTATATGAGTGCAAGCAAATTGAGGTGGTATCCACAATCTAAGAGGTACTGCCCGTGAGGTATTCATAGAGACGCCTTTTGAAAACACTGCTTGATTCGATAAATTGCAGACTATATGGGAGAGAATTCCAAAGCAGAGCTGCATAAACAAAGTATGAACGTTGGCCTAACAAAGAACGAAACCGTGGAATAATTACATTGTTATTTCTACGAGATTGCGAGAGCTGGATGAATTCAGAGAGGTAGGAAGGTTTTCGCCTTCTAAGTATGTCATGAAAGAATCTCAGCAACCTCAAGTCTTTATACGTTTTTAAAGAACACCCCAAGACATTGTTCACGACAGGCGTAATGTGGTCATACCGACGTAGATTATAAATAAAGCGTATGCAATCATTGTATGCCACTTCAATTATCCGAGCACAAGAAGCATCCAACGAGGGAAAGACTACGTAGCCATGCATTAGATGAGGCAAGAGTAGCGCTTTTACCAAGCGCAAACGAAGGGCACAAGTCATCAAGTTTCCATACAGACGGAGTTTCCTGAGAAGACAATAAGTTTTATTCACTATATAACGAATGTGGTCACAGCAAGTCATATCGTGGCTCAGAATTACTCCAAGATTTTTAGCACGAACGACACGTTGAATAGGATTGCCATTTAATATTATTTTGGGAAAAACAACACTGGAGTTTACAGAGTGAGCGAAAACTAGATATTGTGACTTGTCTGGATTAAGTGTAAGGCGATTGATCGAAGCCCAGTGAAAAACATTTTGTAAGTCCTCAGAAAGTTTCCGCACTGCTGACAACAATTGATCCCTAGGCATAGAGAGATACAGCTGTACATCATCGGCGTACATGTGGATTTTGGAGTTGTTTTCTACTGCAGGAAGGGCATTAATGAAAATACTGAATAAAAGAGGACCGAGAATTGAACCTTGCGGAACACCACAGTAAAGGATTGTTGAGGTTGAAGCACGATTATGCAACATTACCTGTTGCGAACGGTCACTCAAGAAACTATGGAGAAGCTTGAGAGCAGATGAGGAGAAACTAAACTGTGTATGGAGTTTTCCAAGGAGTAGAGAGTGGTCAACATTATCAAAAGCCTGAGAAAAGTCAAGCAGTGCAAGATAGCAGACTTGGTTCCCATTTAGATAATTCCTGATGTCGGTTGTAATTTTAAGAAGTGCAGTATCACAGCTATGGGATTTTCGAAATCCCGATTGGCAGGGATTAATAAGCTGATAACGTTCACAGTGCTCAATAATTTGCAAGGCAATCAGTTTCTCCAGAACTTTTGCTAAAAACGGCAAGATACTAATAGGACGGAAGTCAGCAGGGCGCACAGGGGAAGAACATTTAGCAACAGGCAGTACAAGGGCGTTTCCGAGAACTGAGAAATTTGGAGCTAGTGAGGCATGAATTCATCAAATGAGTTATAACAGGTAAAAGGCAAGGTAACAATAATTTAAGAAATTTTGGCGATATGTTGTCACTACCTATAGCATTAGATTGAATGTGATTAAAGGCACATAGAACTTCAGAGTGATTTACGCAACGGAAACTAAGTCCACTAGGTGACGACAGAGGAATATGAGTAGTACGGGTAGAATTACTTGAAGTAAAGTGCGAATTTAGACTTTCGGCATCAAAGTCACAAGAGAAAGGCTCATTTGTTGATTTACCCCTAGTTTACTTAACTTCTTCCATAGTTTGTTCGGTGGCAAAGATGGATTGAGTCGGTGTGCGTAAAAGTTTCTCTTGGCTTCTTTAATTTTAGCCGTTGTGATATTGCGAAGGCGTTTATAGGAGTTTTTAGCGCTTTCAGTTTTTATTTTTACAAATCGTCGATAAAGATATTCCCGCTCAATAATCAAGGAGTTAATTTCAGAATTGAACCAAGGCTTGGATTTTTCTGTAATGGTTTTTGTTCGAGTAGGAACAAACTCATCAAACAAGGGCTTAATAAGCTCCTCTAAAAACTTGGTTTTATCATCAACATCAGTTAAAGTGAACATGTTTTCCCATGGTAAACGCTCACAACATTCTACTAAGCTACGACGATCGGTGTTGGTAAAGTCACGATAAGTAATTGTTTTAGCAGGTTGAGATATAACTGGAAGATTACAACAGACGTATAATATGTCATGGTCTAGGAAACTTGGAGCAGTAATTTGGTTCTGGAAGACGATTAGGCGAGTGTCACTGGTGAGTAGTAAATCAAGTTGTGATGGATGTGTAGTTTTAAAGTAGGTTGGCAGGGCATTGATTGTAAATAATCCGAGACGGTGAATAGAATAAAGAAATTGCTGCTGCTGGCAACACGACCTTAAAAGGTTCACATTAAAATCACCACCAACTAAGATATTAGTATATCTCCGTGAAAGAGATGAACGTGAACAACAATATTAATGTGTTTGACGTGAGTATTGGTAAAGATGCCCTTAAAAGGAGTCTTTTTAATCTGACGTGATTGCGTACATTTTATGTTGTCTGGTGGGTTACATGTTGGATGCCGTTACTTTTTATTTTAATCTATGTTCAATCTCTACTAATATTTACTAATATTTTATGTTTGCATGTCTCAGCTGAGCCACGGCAGTGGTAAATATTTCTCAGCCCTGCTGGGAAGTGTGCCTTCTGTGTTAGAAGGGAAACTCTATCCTTACTAATATTATAAATGCGAAAGTAACTCTGTCTGTCTGTCTGTATGATACGCTTTCACGCCTAAACCGCTTGACCGATTTTGATGAAATTTGCAACAGACATAGTTTAGACCTTGGAGACGGACATAGGCTACTTTTTTTGGAGAAAAAAAGGGTTGAAGGGGGTGAAATGGGGTTCAATAAGTTATAAGGGGAGATTTTTTTTCTTTATTTTTTTTTTTTTTCTATAAAAAGTAACTGACTGACAGACAACGCACAACCAAAACCGCTAGAGCTAAAGGGCTGAAATTTTGACAGTGCATCCGTAGCGATTTTTCGAAATTCATCCCCTAAGGGGGTGAAATAGGGTCAACTCAAAACCGCTGAAGCTATACGGCTGAAATTTTGACAGTGTATCCCTATAATGACGTGGACATCCACTAAGAAGTGATTTTACGAAATTCATCCCCTAAGGGGGTGAAATGGGGTTTTCTCAAACCGCTGGAGCTATAGGGCTGAAATTTTGACAGTGCATCCCTTTAATGACGTAGACATCCACTAAAAAGCGATTTTTCGAAATTCATCCCCTAAGGGGGTGAAATGGGGTTTACCCAAACCGCTGGAGCTATAGGGCTGAAATTTTGACAGTGCATCCCTATAATGGCGTGGAAATCCACTATTAAGCGATTTTTCGAAATTCATCCCCTAAGGGGGTGAATTGAGGTTTTTCCAAACCGCTGGAGCTATAGGGCTGAAATTTTGACAGTGCATCCCTTTAATGACGTGAACAACCACTAATTGAGGTTTTTCCAAACCGCTAAAGCTATAGGGCTGAAATTTTAACAGTGCATCCCTATAATGGCGTGTACATCCCCTATTATTCCGAAATTCATCCCCTAAGGGGGTGAAAAGCGGTTTACCCAAACCGCTGGAGCTACAGGGCTGAAATTTTGACAGTGCATCGCTATAATGATGTGGACATCCCCTATTAAAGCGATTTTCCGAAATTCATCCCCTTAGGGGGTGAAATGGGGTTTACCCAAACCGCTGGAGCTATAGGGCTGAAATTTTGACAGTGCATCCCTATAATGGCGTGTACATCCCCTATTAAAGCGATTTTCCGAAATTCATCCCCTAAGGGGGTGAAATGCGGTTTACCCAAACCGCTGGAACTATGGCTGAAATTTTGACAGTGCATCCCTATAATGATGTGGACATCCACTAAAAAGCGATTTTTCGAAATTCACCCCCTAAGGGGGGAAGTGGGATTTACCCAAACCGCTGGAGCTATAGGGCTGAAATTTTGACAGTGCATGATGTGGACATCCACTAAAAAGCGATTTTTCGAGATTCATCCGCTAAGGGGGTGAAATGGGGGTTTTAAAAACCGCTATAGCTATAAGGCTGAAATTTTGACAGTGCATCCCTCTAATGATTTGGACATTCACTATAAAGCGATTTTTCGAAATTCATCCCCCAAGGGGGTGAAATGGGGTTTATCCAAACCGCTTTTGCTATAGGGCTGAAATTTTGACAGTGCATCCCTTTAATGACGTGGACATACACTAAGAAGCGATTTTTCGAAATTCATCCCCTAAGGGGGTGATATGAGGTCAACCCAAAACCGCTGGAATTATAGGGCTGAAATTTTGACAGTGCATCCCTTTAAAGACGTGGACATCCACTAAGAAGCGATTTTTAGAAATTCATCCCCTAAGGAGGTGAATTGGGGTCAACCCAAAACCGCTGGAACTATAGGGCTTAAATTTTGACAGTGCATCCCTTTAATGACGTGGACATCCACTAAGAAGCGATTTTTCGATATTCATCCCCTAAGGGGGTGAAATGGGGTCAACCCAAAACCGCTGGAACTATAGGGCTGAAATTTTGACAGTACATCCCTATAATGGCGTGGACATCCACTAAAAAGCGATTTTTCGAAATTCATCCCCTAACGGAGTGAAATGACGTTAACCCAAACCGCGGGAGTCAAACGGCTGAAATTTTGACAGTGCATCTTTATAATGACGTGGACATTCACTAAGAAGCGATTTTTCGAAATTCATCCCCTAACGGAGTGAAATGGGGTTACCAAACTACTGTAGCTATAGGGCTGAAATTTCGACAGTGCATCCCTATAATGACGTGGACATCCACTAAGAGGCGATTACTCGAAATTCATCCCCTAAGGGGGTGAAATGGGGTTAGCCCAAACCTCTGAAGCTGAAGGGCTGAAATTTTGACAGTGCATCCCTATAATCACGTAGAAATAAATGACTCGAAATTTACATATTTTATTTAATATTCATTTGTGATTGTATCATAATATCTTGCACCCACGTAAATATGCGAACAAACTTAACGAACGTCTAAAATGTCACTCCCCTTGATGACATATACATGCCAATGTCTGCTTCAAAACTTGCAGATTTGTTGAGCAGAGGTGATATACGCAGCAATTTGTTTACAATATTTATTAAAAAAATGCACTATAACAAACCCTTTTTAGGGATAATAACTGCTGACTGTTTTGTTTGTTTTTTTTTTTTAAGGAAAACATTGCACATAATAAACAGTTTTTATTTAAAGGCGTTGCAAGGCACGCGGGTTTTATGCTAGTATATATATATATATATATATATATATATATATATATATATATATATATATATATATATATATATATGTATGTATGTATGTATGTATGTATGTGTATGCATATATAGATTTTCATGCTTAGCTGAAAAGTGCGCCTTCGGTGCTAGAAGGGTTAACTCTTGCTAAAAAAAAGTGCTTTCTACCGCATGTTCCAGCTCATGGAAATTTTCCGTATTAAACATGCCTGGTGGGCAATAGACGGCAATAAGGAGAATTTTATCAGAGTTGCAGGACACTTCAACGCCCAAAAATTCAATCAGAGAATTCTTGGAATGACAAACAATTTTAGCGTTTAGGAAATCTTTGATATATATATATATATATATATATATATATATATATATATATATATATATATATAGCGACCCCTCCGCCAATACGATCCCGGCGATCGTTGCGAAACACTCGGTAGCCATCAAGAGATATAAAAGAGGATGGGACTGAATCATTCAACCAAGTTTCGCATACAAGCAATGCATGAACTCCTACATTGAGAAACATTTCTCCAAATTCAACAATTTTGTTCTTCAGGCTACGGGCATTGAAGGAGCAGATTTTAAAGCCACTATACCTAGAACTGAAAATTCTAAGTAATGTCCCTACCTTGTTATTGCAGCTAGAATGCAAATGCATCACTGCTACTCAAATTCGCGAATCAAGGTATGTTAACAAAAGGCACAACGGATATGGCAAAAAACAATAAAGAAGCACATCTTAAAATGCAAGGACCACCAAAAATAAACATTTAAATAAAATAATAAACGAGAAAAAATACTTGCAAGTCGCACTCCTCCCAAAAGAACAATAACAGCAAAGAATGAAACAATGAATGAAATTACAATAGAAAGGTGAACAGAAAATAGAAAATAAGCTAAAAAATAGAAATTAGTTGAAAACAACAGAACGTTGGTTAGCATTCATACACTTGCATTTTGCGGCTCCAACGATTCCACCGACGGACACTCCAGCTCAGCAAGATCACGTACAATAAAGGGGGGGTCGTCTTTCCTATAAGAAACCCGCACAAATCCATCGAAGGTGTTAATACTATACAAAAGTCCCATTTTACGCATCCTCAGAGCAGCACTCAGCAATTTGTTGTTGTGCGGTGACAGGCTTTCATTTATATATACCGGGGAATCAGCTGTAGACATTCAAACTGCTGCGAAAGTGCACTAAAATTCGTAGTGAGTAGTTTTTGAATCGAACTTATTTAATAAATTTGTAGTAGGTTATGACTAGTTTAGAAGTCAGAAGGAAGAAAAGGAAAATAAAGGAAGTCAGCCAGTCAAAGAAATATTAAAATTATTTTCACTTAATTTGCCTTCAAGTTAAATATAATCATAAATTACAACAGGTTATGGGCCCAGGGAATTAAGTGAAAATAAAGACAAAATGGATGCGAAAGTAATTTTTGATAGATTGTTGGGAAGTGAAAATTACATCGCATGGAGATTCAAATTGAATTTGTTGATGCACTCAAGAGACTTGTACGACATTGCCCTGGGTATAGTGACGAAGCCTCTCGAAGACAAAGATAATTATGCCGACTAGTGCAAGAAAGATAGAGATGCACAAACACTTATTGGATTAAACGTAGATGAAAAAGTGGCATTAAAAATTAATAATTACACGTCGTCACAGCAAATGCTTGAAAGATTGGAAACGTTATACGGAAGCAAAACTCAAGTAACTGCGGATGGATTAAGAATAAAATTCTTTGGGTTTGAATACGACATAAATAAAACTGCAGTCGAAAACTGTCTCGAAATCGACGGAATTGTTCAAAATCTACGAGCTACAGGAGAAGAAATAAAAGATGAGTGGATTATATCTAGAATGTTGAACTGTTTGCCTGAAAACTTCTCTCATTTCCATTCAGCTTGGGAATCCATGGCCGCAATAGATAAAACAGTGTCTAAACTAATAGAACGTCTACAACAAGAAGAACTACGGATGAAAAAGGTCGACAAGCTAACCACTAATGCATTGTTTTCAAAAGGAAAGCCAAACAAATATTTCAATAATAAATGGGGTCAAGACAGAGAACAGCCCAGTCAGTCAAGTCCAAATCGGTCAAGTCATTATACTCAAAAACAAAAATGTTTCAAATGTGGAAAGTTGGGACATAAGAAAAGTGAATGTCGTGGAAAATCTTGCCAAGAATATTTAGATTATTGCAAGAGAACCTACAAATGTAGAAACTGTAACAAGACAGGCCATTTTGCAAGGGAATGTAGGGCTGAAAAAAATAGTGAAGCAAAAGGTTTTGTCACATTAAGCCTATCATCGTCAGATATTAATATGATGTCAAGAGATCAAGAATCCTGGTATAAAGATAGTGGTGCCACGCATCACATGACTGGTCAATTAAAATGGATGACGAATATACAACCGTTAAATCATAATCTATTAGTCAAGATTGGAGATTCTACGGAACTACAAGCTGTCAGTATGGGTGATGTTTGCTTATCTGCTCATGATGGAGAAAAATGGGGTCCCATCATACTACGTCAAGTATTATTCGTGCCAAAATTATCATTTAATCTTTTTTCTTTAACAACAGCATTGGACAAGGGTTATACTCAACGAGCAAACGCAAAAAGATCAGAAATTTTAGAAAATGGTAAAACCGTATTAGTTGCTGAAAGAAGCGGAGGACTGTTTCGAATGAAATTTCGTGTAGAAACTGGAAATTGTCTGACCGTCGTCTCGATCAAGACATGGCATGAACGACTGGCACATCAAAACGTTAAGTACATAAAAGAAATATTAAATAGAAATGATATAGCATATATAGATGATTGGAATGGATATGTGTGTGAGGGATGCGCCTACGGAAAGCAATGTCGAGTTTCACATAAAGCAAATCCAACCGTAGCCGAAAAATATCTTGATGTCATTCATGTTGATCTAGGTGAGATGAATCAAACATCCTTAGGTGGGGCAAAATATTTCCTGTTGTTCAAGGATGACTACAGCCATTTCAGAACAATATACTTTCTTAAAAATAAGTCAGAAGCTGTAGAAAAGTTAAATATATACTTAAATCTTGTAGAGAATCAATTTGGACGAAAGGTAAAGAAACTAAAGTCTGATAATGGAACAGAAATCAAAAATGCTAGAAGCCAAGATATCTTCGAGAAATTAGGAATATTGCATGAAAGATCTACAACCTATACACCACAGCAGAATGGAAGAATAGAGAGAGAAATGAGAACAATAGTTGAAGCAGCTCGTGCTGAGCTTTATGCTGAAGATATAAACGTCAAGTTGTGGGCTGAAGCCTTAAATTACTCAATATTCACCATAAATCAGACAGGTACAAGCTCAGTGAAGGGGAAAAGTCCGGCAGATCTCTGGTTTAGTCGTCGAGTTAATATCAAATCAATGAAGCCATTTGGATGTGAATGTTACGTGCTAACTCCTGAATGTGAGCGAAGGAAACTAGACAGAAGAAGTAAGAAAGGATTATTCGTAGGCTACGACCTAGAAGAAAAGGGTTACAGAGTTTATATACCTGAAAAACGTCAAGTTGAAGTATCTTGCAATGTATTGTTCAAAGAGAAGTTCAATTTTCAAGAAAAGTCAGCTGAAATAAATTTTAAAATGCAGGAAAATAAGATCACAACGCCTCTAAAAGAAGAAAACAATAAAAACCGACAGGAGGAGAATGGATCTGAAGCTAGTAGTAAAAGTGAAGATTACGAAAGTCTAGAAGATGAACCACAAACTGAAGAGAGACATGAAAATAGCCAAGAAACTGGAAGAAAATTAAGAGACAGACAACTAATAAAACCTCCGACAAGATATCAAGCTCATGTTGGTTTGATTGGTGATGTAGACGATATAAGTGTTGAGGATGCATTAAGTGATCCAGGATGGAAACAAGCAATGCACGATGAATTCAACAGCTTGAAGAAAATGAAAACCTGGGAACTCACAAACTTGCCGAAAATAGAAAACCTCTCACATGTAAATGGGTTTTAAGAAGAAAAGGAGATGGTCGATTAAAGGCCAGGCTTGTAGCAAGAGGTTATGATCAAATATATGGAATAGACTACTTCGATACATTTGCCCCAGTAGCACGCCATGCTAGTATTAGATTGCAACTGAGCTATGCTGCAAAGAAAGAATATTTTATCAAAACGTTTGATGTAAAAACAGCATTTCTAAACGGTGAATTGACAGAAGAAATCTACATGACTCAACCGAAAGGATTTGAAGATGGAACTTCAAGAGTATGTAAGTTGTTGAAAAGTATTTATGGGCTGAAACAAGCTCCAAAATCTTGGAATCAAAAATTTTGTAGCTATTTAAAGGATCTCGATTTTGAAGCAACTGATGATGATCCATGTCTGTATTATAACAAAACAAGGACAGTATTAATGACGGTGTTTGTAGATGACGGTTTAATTGTTGGTGAAGAAGAGAAAGAAGTGGAAAATACAATATTTTTGGCGTCGAAAGTTGAAGTCATATCAAAGTGGCCAAAGCAAGGAAAAATAGACTACCTTGGAATGGAGATAAATTTGCTGAGAAATGGAATCCTAGTAAATCAACCTAAATATGTCAAGAAAATATTAGAACGTTTTGGTTATTCTGAAGCCTATGAAGCTTCAACTCCTATGGAACCTGGTATGATTACAAGTAAGACCGAAAAAGAACTAAAGGATAAACCCTATCGAGAAGCAATAGGAAGTCTTTTGTATTTGTCAACAATATCACGTCCAGACATAAGTTATGCTGTGAACTATTTAAGTCGTCAAGTAAATAAACCAATGCATATACATTGGAAAATGATAGAAAGAGTATTTCGTTATTTAAAAGGTACTGAAAACTATGGTATATTCTTCGATGGAAAATGCAAACTTCAGGTTTATACAGACTCGAATTATGGAGGAGATGACAAAGACAAGTGTTCGACAAGTGGAATATTAGTTGAAAATGGAGGTCCAATCGTATGGTTGTCTCAGAAACAGAAAGTGACTGCTATATCATCAGCTGAAGCCGAATACAGAGCAGCAGTATCTGGGATTCAAGAAGTGAGCTGGATTCGTCGAGTACTGAAGGAATTAAAATTGCTAGGTAAAACAGAATTATCAGATCTGTTGATAGATAACAAAGCTGCCATACATATGCTGGAAAATGTCGAAGAAGGCAAAGTGACCAAGGGCAAAAAGCATATTGAAATAAAAAGGAAGTTCATAAATCAACATATTGGAAAGACAGTTACACCTGTGTATGTAAATTCAAAAGAACAATTAGCAGACATTTTTACAAAGCCTCTCAGTAAGGGACAGTTTGTTTATTTGCGTGCAAAACTACTCAAGGAGGAGTGTTGGATGTAGACATTCAAACTGCTGCGAAAGTGCACTAAAATTCGTAGTGAGTAGTTTTTGAATCGAACTTATTTAATAAATTTGTAGTAGGTTATGACTAGTTTAGAAGTCAGAAGGAAGAAAAGGAAAATAAAGGAAGTCAGCCAGTCAAAGAAATATTAAAATTATTTTCACTTAATTTGCCTTCAAGTTAAATATAATCATAAATTACAACAGTTGTTGAGAGCAAACTTCATTTTTTTGCTACGTCGTATAGCAGTCATAAAGGCCTTTGCTTCACGAAGGCCTGAAAATTTGACAACAATTGGGTTGTCGCCGGTTTGTTTACCCCGTTTGAGGCGAAACGCATCAACATATGGTGACAGTTGGTGGTTGACATCAGCTGATATGCTTTTAATAAATCTCAGTGGATCCTCTTCCGCCTTCCTTGGGATCCCTCTGATGATGACGTCACTCAGCCTCTGAAATCGTTTCGCATCATCAGCTAGATCAGACTTCAAGGAGGTGAACTGATTGTTGGTGCTGTTGACATCGATATTAAATTCCGTTAACCGTTTTTGCATTCTAGAGACTTTATTCTCGAGAGTCTGCACAGTTTTGTTAACTTCCGTCAGCTGACTTTGGCATGAGTCAGAGATGCTGCTCAGCCCATCCGTTAGACGGCGCTCCATAGAATCCAGTCTGTCCGTGAGAGTTTTAAAAGTAGTTAAATGCTCCAGAAACTGAGCTTCGGAGTTTTATAATTGATTCGCAAGGTCGTCCATTTTTGCACAAACTCTCCCTTCAAGCGCTGATAGAAGCTCTTCGATGGTGTTCGATCCGCAGCCACTTTCAGAAATTGCTCTAGCAGTGCTTCTGGTAGTTGCCGGTGATGAATTTTGCAGCTGATTTTTTTTAGGAGGCAGTTTGGCGGGAACTTTAGCCTTCTCCATTTTTTTCTTCAAGGGATAAACTGCTAATATAAAGAAGCAAACTCGTAACAAAGCCAAACGCGACAAATGAGGAGTTAACAGGACACACAATGTTATTACTTAATTTTTTAGTGATCAAGCGGTTAAAAATCGCGGAGCACAAACGGCTGATCTACTCACTCACGCACATGAATGTTAAATTCACTGTTTGTTATTCACTCTAAATGACCTTGTCATTCATCAGTCGATGAACGAATATAACGTCAGCGACCTCACGGCGCTTATGGAGAGAGCTTAAGTTGAGCCATTTAAGTCTGTTCTCATAAGGCGGAAGAGCAAGTGGGTTATCCCACGGGAGGTGGCTGAGTGCAAACCGGACGAACTTCCTTTGAACCGATTCGATTTTACTAACATGGGAAGAGTAGTAAGGAGACCATACCTGGGAAGCGTAGTCAAGCAAAGGCCTAACCAAAGATACGTACAGATGTTTAGTGATGGGGGGGTTGTTGAACTCTTTGGACCATCTTTTTATAAATCCCAGGACTGAATTGCCCTTGGAGGAGATATAATTGATTTGGGTGGAGAAATCCAACTTACTTTCTAACCTAACCCCAAGATCGATTACAGATTCAGTACGGGAGACCTTGTTGTCAAGGAACGTATAGTCATAAGTTATACCACCACGTTTCCTACAAAGTCATGATCTCGCATTTACTAATATTAAGCACAAGGTTGTTGTTGGAACACCAAGAATAGAAGGTGTTTAGATCTCTTTGCAGAAGTTTGCAATCCTCTATACTCCTTATGTGGAGATACAGTTTGATGTCATCAGCGTAAATAAGGATTTTACAGTGCCTTAGCTGGGTAACAATATCGTCAATTGATAAAATAAAAAGTAGAGGGCCAAGATGACTACCTTGCGGGACTCCAGAGGACGCTTCGATGTTCTTAGATTTGACTCCGCGGAATAGAACCTGGTAGGTTCTATCGGCTAAGTACGATTGGAACCATACCACAAGGGAATGCGAAAAGCCTAATTTCTTTAGTTTAAGAACTATAATAGAGTGGGAGAGCTTGTCGAAAGCCTTACTAAAGTCTGTGTAGACACAGTCACTTAGGCAGCCAGTGACAAAGCCTCTAACTGTGTGTGAAGAGAACTCCAGTAAATTAGTAGTAGTAGAGCGGGCTGCAAGAAATCAATGTTGGTTTGTTGAGATAAGCCTCTTGCAGATAGGGCGATAGCAGAATAAATAATAGATTCGAAGAGTTTTGGTATAGACGATAACTTCGCAATTGGCCTATAATTAGAGATTTCGTTCTTGCAGCCTTTTTTATGGACAGGTATTATAAAAGAGTTCTTCCATAGGGTTGGGAAGCGCCCTTTATTTAGGGATTTTTGAAATAAACATAGTAGAGGAGACAGTAGGGCCTCTGCACAGGATTTTAGAACAGCTGGAGAGACTCCATCAGGGCCGGACGAAAAATCTTGTGGAAGTTCATTTATATGTTTCGAGATATCATCCCTGGTTATAGACAGGGAAAAGTTTTGAGCCGTTTGGATTGCATTGATATGTCGAAAATTGTCTTTATCTGGTTGGAATACAGGGGACGAGAAAGATTTGAGGAAGAACGATGCAAAATTGTCACAAATTTCGCCTGAATTAGAACTAAGGGAGTTTTTGTATTGCATGGTGTAAGGGTAATTATCAACTTTTTTCTTTGTGTTGATAAATTGAAAGAATGCTTTGGGATCACCATACATTTTACCTTCCATGTTTCTGAGGTATTCCTTATAGAGGATTTTGGAGAGAGCATGAAATTGGTCATAGCAATTGAGAAATGAATCGAAAGTCGCAGTGTCTTTCTTCTTCAGATAGGTTTTCCAGAGTTTATTCTTCAGGTTTTTGGTACGTCTCAACTCGTTGTTGTACCACGGTGGGGATGATCTGGACGACTTTAACAGCTCGATAGGTACATAGGATGCGAAAGTTTCATACAGGACGGAGTAAAATCTTGCTACATCGACATCCAACTCATTAGGTGAGAGCAACCAATTGAAATCGACCGAAGTGAGCTTGGATGACAGTTCCTCAAGGTTGGCTTTTTTAAAGTCAAAGGTAAAGGTTGACTCCTCTGGGATTGGCTTATTGTTAAAGACAGAACAATAGCTCAGTAGAAGAGGAGGGTGATAATTATCGACAGGTGACAAGACAATTGAGCTAGGCTCAACATTCATGTTGTCTGAGTCGGAAAAGAATACAAGATCTAACCGCCTTCCTAAAATATTATTCACACCGCTCATTTGGCACAAGCCGCAGGAAAATAAGGAATTCAGAAAGTTGGATTCCCTAGAGTTAAGGTTGTTTCCAGGAAGGTAGTTATCGTCATCATCGCAAGATACCCATTTTACATTGGGTAAGTTAAAATCACCTACAAGTAGGAGTTCATCTTTGGAATCCATCATATCTTGGATATGGTTTATGCAAGTGATTAGAATATCATAGAGATTTTGACCTCTATCGTCAAGAGTGCTGAACATATCTGGTGGGATGTAACAGCAGATTAAAAATAAGTTGTTATGAACAAGGGAGACTTTGAGAGCGAGGACCTCAATGTCTAAAGTGTTGGAAAAATCAGGAAGCGTTATTAAGCAACAGCTGAGAAGGTTACTACATGCAAATCGTACACCACCTCCACGAGCCTCCGAGTCAATATATCTATCCCTCCGAAAAACTTGGAAGGAAGAGTTGAAAAGTTCGGCATTAAGAATCCCACTGTATAACCATGTTTCTGTAAAAGCGATTATATCGAAATCACTGGCCGAAGTCGACAGAAACACATCTTGGGGTTTAGATCTGATTCCCCTCACGTTTTGGTAATAGAGGGAAAGCGTCTTAAGTTTTTTTAAACTTGTAGAGCATCAGGAGTGCGCTGCTCGCGCGTGTGGGGGACAAAACACTTTGAAAAGGCACCAGGAGGCCAGAACGTGGGGTCTAAAAGCTTTTCAGCGGTATTGGGCGGTGCAGTCAAGATGAAAGACGCAACCGGTTTGGAGACATTGCTGATCTTCCTGCAGGAGACTGTAGCAGGATTAATAGCTTTCCCCATTAGGTATTCTTCAATTGTCTCGCACGTAGTTTCAGGGGAGAAACGCGAAATGAAAATATTTCGCGGCCTGGGTACCGTTATCAGATTAGCGCAGGTTACCGGAGACACAGTATCTCCAGTGCCCGACGGTGCAATGATACTAATAGAAGAGGTTGATGCCGCATCCGGTTGTGGGATATAGTTTGAGCTCACTGGAACTTTACGACTGCGTTTGCGTTTACCATTCTTTCTACGGGCTTTCGTGTGGTCATGAGCCAGATTGGGGGCAGCCTTCACCGAAGGGCCCTTTTCAACTCTTATAGCCGGGTCGTTCAGGGCTGTGGTGTTTAGAGCAGCTGCATCATCCTACGTTAGAGAAACAGCTGTGGGACAGGGTGTAGAAAGAAGCTTCTCCCCTACCTGCGGGGCGTCATAAGATACTGGCGCCGTCGAGGGATTAATTTTACAATTATTAAAAAAGGGGGCCCCGAAATTTTGAATGGCCTAGGGCCCCCATTTGGCTTAATCCGGCACTGTGTAAAAGCTATAAAAAATTTGACATTGACGATGCACAAATGTTTATTATTATAGACGACTATTTCGTCGAGTGCGTGGCTGATATTATTTCGGCATTTGACTTGTTATTCATCAAAGTGCATTATGTATTTAATGTAAAATTTGCTCAAAGTCTAACAAAGTTTTATAATTTTTTCGATTGCTACATTTATAAAATAAAAGAAATTAAGCCACTCGACTCCACTAACCAATTATATAAACTATTGAAATAAATTTTATTTTCAAATAATAAAGATTCAATTTTTTAAAAAATAATTTTTGTCTATGAAGTTCTATTTCATGGGTTAGGAAGGCGACATTAGGTAATTAGATTGAAATTCTAATAAGTTTTTTTTTTTTTTTTTTTATGTGAAAGACTAGAGTCTCAGGGAAGACCCTTTATACTGTCGACAATCTATTTTCTTCATATAGAGTGCAATGTCGAACAGCAGCTCTAGTCGGGGAAGGAAGGAACTGCCACAACCTACCCGCGATATTTTTCAGTCCACCTTCTTCCAACCATGACTATTGCGACTTTGACATCGGGGCATCGAGAAACAGCTCGCTGGAATGTTATGCCTCCTGAAACGAGTTGAATCTCATCAACCAACCGATGACATGCGCTTTTGGCGGAGCGGGGAAGGGCTAAGGAAGGCTATGACAAGAGGAATGAGGAATGTAAAGAGGGAAGAAGAAAGAAGGAAAGTTATGTAGGTGGGAAATGGGAAAAGGCGAAGGAAGGCGAATAAGTACGATACAAAAATTCCATAAGAAGGTATAAAAAATTGCTGTGGTGATACTCAATAAAAAATGTAATGGAATTCCATATAATTATACTAGAATACTAACGGAACAAACTGACGTGACTAGGATACGAAAAATAGTATATCATTACAAAAATTTAGATATCCATTTAAAATAACAAGGAATAAAGTGAAAAGGTTTGCTAGAATATTACCAAGTTTTACAGTGATTTCAATTAAGGACAATAAAACTAGAAGTGATGAAGATTTAGATGAAACCGCATCACCAAAGTTGATCTCCGTTGGAAAAAATGTACTAGTGATAATAATAATTCATTATCAGGAAAGCTTGAAGATCAAAGCATTTAGAGATTAATATATTTTAAACATCACTAATAAATGTCATATTTCCGTAAATAGTTTTTTCAACGATAGTTTATCATAAATGTTTAAAAATTTAAATAGTTATTTAATTATTGGGTCGTATTCATAAAAACGAGGGATATGCTCCCAAGCATAAGGTAGAAGTATAAGGTTATGATTTAAAGTAAAAGGTAGAAGTATAAGCATTTCCTTCTTTCCGTATTCATAATGATTACCTTATACTTGTGAGGATATCCTCCAAGCACAAGTAAAAGGTTTTTTTTTAGTTAGTAACCGGGTTCATGTTTTTTTAGGGATATTCATTTGTTTGTTGTTAAAAGTCAAATAATTTTAATTGAATTCGTCCTTTCATTTTGTCATTTCGTGGTTAGTTGTACCTTTTCGTACCTTAGATGTATTCCTCAAGCAGTGAAAGTGATACTGAAGGTGTAAACGCTAGGAATGAGCTTCAGTTTATAGCAGAAGGAGTTGCCGCTGCTCCTGTTATTTTGGAAAAATCGCAAGTACCAAAAATAAAACGAAGGAAGGACGAAGCAATTGGGTTCCTTACGAATAATTATGAGGCAACATTTGGAAAACCACTTGATGCTAAAGGCTTATTAAAAAAAATTAATAATATGAAAACCAGATTGAGGAAGAAAACGGACTTAAAAAAGACTGGAAATAAATCAATCAAATTATTGGATTGGGAAAAGCGTTTATTAAAGGCTATGGAAGGTGATAGTAATCCTACAATTGGAAGAATCGAAGGAGCCTTGCAGATTGGTGCTTCCGAAGATGACTCTGCTGAGCAAAGAGGGATTGGACCAAATATACGCTTAAGAGGGAGTAAAGCATCTCCCTCTTGCTCCTCTGAGCAATCATGTGGTGGTGATATTCAACCATTTAAGTTGCCACAAAAAAAGAAATTAGCGACAGAAAACTATGAAACAGAAGAAACGAAAGGACTGACTACAACAGAACTCCAACGCTTAGTTCTTTTGCAGCAGTATCGTACGAGTATAGTACAAAGGGAATATTATGAAAAAAAATTGCAAATGATGCAGCGTGAAGAATCTACAACAAAAACTGTTTGTGATGGAAGTAAAACGTACTTTACTTTATAAGCGAACAAAACGTGTTATTTGATTTTACCAAAATGTGTTAGGTATTTGGATTGAAAATATTTTTTTTAGACAAAACGGAATTTTATTTTATTTATTAACAATAATTAGACATGTAAACTTAATTGTTATTAAAATTGTTTATTACTATACTCAAGTTTTTTCTGATTTCTTGTCCTTGATGACGAAGAGGTATTTCATCATTATTATTGTCATAATTTTCTTCATCTTCTTCTGGTTCTTCAGCTGGTTCGAAGTCCGGATCGCCTAAAGTTTTTGCAACGTTATGGAGTACGGCACAAGCAACTATTATTTTTGGAGTATTTTCCAATTTAACGCGACAAACATATTGTAAGATGGGAAACCGGCGTTTCAGTTGGCCAAAACATCGTTCAATTACAACTCTTTCTTTTTTCAAGAGCTTGTTATAATTTTGCTCAACACCAGGAGCAGGATTTCTGAAAGGGGTCATGAGACATGGCTCTATTCCATAGCCATCATCACCAAGTAATACGTGTAGACCTACGTTAATAATTTTTTTTATACTATGACTTAGACTATGGAATGATAGGGCAAATCGGACAACGGGATCGTTTTCAGCATGCCAAAATCTACAGAAAACCATGTCGAAAGCGTTAAATTTGAAAAAAAGAAAAACTTCGGTGCAACGATGATATCATGTGTTAATAAAAATCGTCGATTTCGCGCCAAGAAGTTTTTCTTTTCAGTATTACAAAAAAAGTTTTTTCAAATTTAACGCTTTCGACATGGTTTTCTGTAGATTTTGGCATGCTGAAAACGATCCCGTTGTCCGATTTGCCCTATCATTCCATAGTTTTGACTTCCATATAACCGATCAACTGCAAATTTTACACATACGTATGACAATACAATCTGATCATTTTGCAAAAAAATCATGATGGCGGTTCCAAGATGGCAGTCGAATTTTGCAATTGGGCTCCCCGACCCCCTAAATGGGTATCAAATGAAAGGGTGTGACAAGTAGAAAACACTTCGCTATGTGGCGTCATTCAAAACCCAAAATGGCGGCTTACTTTTTCTTTAGAACGTCCTTGTTATGGGTATCAAATGAAAGTATATGACGAGTATAGTTCAGTAAGCTATCGACTTCACAATAAATATTTTTTTAAATTTCCCCGGAGAATTTTGTTTCATATTAAATAAGTTTTTTTGTAAATTC
Source organism: Thereva unica (assembly GCA_949987705.1). Classification (NCBI taxonomy): domain Eukaryota; kingdom Metazoa; phylum Arthropoda; class Insecta; order Diptera; family Therevidae; genus Thereva; species Thereva unica. Next base: position 54,733,463 of record OX465284.1, read on the forward strand.
GTCCGAAAATATGCAAATACATTACTGCAAAAACTATTTAGCTACTGCTTCGATTTTTTTCGATGGCGCGGCGGTGTGTTATACTTCTCAGAATGGATTTAAAAAGAAGAATCGTTCTCGCAATACGTACGCTGCATCGTCGGTTAAACGATACTACGGCAGCGTGTCATACTTATCGTAAAGGTAGGCTCATACGCAACAATTTAGTTTTTTAAATTGTCTGGTCTGGCGCAAGTCGAATTGTATTAATAAACTAAGTGCAAATGAGGAGTGAAAATTACCACCATTAGTTATTGCGCATTATATTTATACTTATCTACGCGTTATATTATGTTACATTGATTATGATAAGGTTAGAGGAGCAAGTGGTCGAGCGTCACCGAGACATATTTGGTACATAATCCAAACATTTTACATTGTGCAAGCCGAACAGTTGAGTTCACACACAACGATCTATTTGTGCCGTGTAGACCTACGTTAATAATTTTTTTTATATTGCCCCCGAAAAAAATGAATGGACTAAAAAGTACGAAATAAAAAAAAGATTTAAAAACCGACTTCAGAAAAAAACCGCACAAAATACACAAAAAAGGATGAAATAATTGTTTATAATTCTTAATAACATTAATCCAATCAGAATGGATCTAGAAAGAAGAATCACTTTTGAAGACGGTGCCAGGTAGTAGTTGAGTTTGATTGCACTAACTCTTGCTTCGGGAATTGTTTTCATTTCTTTGTTAGGCTTATGCCCTTAATACATCACCCACAGGTAATACATCACCCACGGTTTTTAAAATTTTGAAATGGGCTAAACACAAACCGCTGGAGCTAAAGCGCTGAAATTTTGACAGTGCGTCCCTATAATTACGTGGACAGTCACTAAGAAGCGATTACTCGAAATTCATCCCCTAAGGAATGAAATGGGGTTAACTCAATCCACTGGAGCTATAGGGCTGAAATTTCGACAATGCATCCCTATAATAACGTGGACATCCGCTAAGAAGCGATTTTTCAAAATTTATCCCCTAAGGGGGTGAAACGGGGTTGACATAAACCCTAGAGGGCTGAAATTTTGATGGTGCATACCTAGAATGACGTGGACATCCACTTTTTTAAACTTATCAGCTAAGGAGGGAATGGGGTTGAATAGGTTGTATCGGGAATTTTTTCTTCAGCCAGTTTTTTGTCGAATTTTGTATATATTGTATACTATATACCAAAAACGTTCGTCAAACCCTAAAATATCACTTCTCTTGATGATATATACATGCCAATCTCTATTTCAAAACTTGCAGATTTCTTCAAAACAGTGCACATAATAAACTGTTTTTATTTAAAGGCGTAGCAAGGCACGCCGGTCTTATGCTAGTAATCAAGGCAAGCGGTAGTTTGCCGAGTTCGTAAGGGCAAACAGCCAATGCCTTATTTACGCCTAAACATAGAAAACAAGGTGTTTTTTTTATAAAATTATGCGATTTATCACCTTTTTATAAGCAATATAAGTAATTTTTCATTTGTAACCGATACCCGATTGTAAATCTTCTCTCCCCTTTCCCACACCCGTTCAAGGCACTGCCGGCGTCAGAGCCAGTGTCGGTCAGCTGACGGGATTCTCCTTGCTTTAGGAGGCATAACACTCCAGCAAGGCGCATCCCGTTAACCCCGACGGTGATGACAATGACACTGCCGGTTGCGACTGGGGCTTGCAACCTTGTGTTCACAAAGCAACGATACAATAATTTTTGTATCGACTTTGCTAACATCCGTGGGTTAAAAGCGAATTTTTATTCCGTGTTGTGCCATCTCAACACTTATTCTCCCCCAATCTTCGCACTAAGTGAAACCCAGATTTTACCTAACGATTGTTTAGATTGTTATCAGGTTTCCGGGTACACTTTAGTGCACAATCTGTCCCCACATGGGGGAATTGCCATTTATATTAGGAAAGACGTTGCCTTCCAGAAGGTGTACAGCAGTACATCATCTGATTTTAACCATCTCGGTATTAAAATTTCACTTCGTAATCACGTCATTTTCTTCTGTTTTCTATACAGGAGTCCTAATATTAGTAATGAAGCCTCCTTATTAGCATTTGACGCTATCTCCGAACGTATCTCCGAATTTTTATCCTCCCATCCGGAGTGCGAAATCATTGTTGCGGGTGATTTCAACGTTCACAACGTAAATTGGCTGAATTACTCAAATGGCACCAGTGTTTCTGGCAGGGATGCCGAGCTCTTTGCTGAGACCAATAACTTGCACCAAATAGTGAAACAGCGTACGCGCGTTCCTGACACTGCGGGACAAGGGGCACACCTCCTTGATCTTTTTCTTACCTCCCACCCTTCACGTTACTCCGTTGAGGTCGATTCGCCTATTGGAAACTCGGATCACTGTCTGGTCAGCGCTTACTTCTCCTATCCATCTCCAACCCCAACAACGCCAGCTCCTAGGAGAACTGTTTGGCATTATGGAAAAGCCAACTGGTGGGGGCTGATTCGCTTTTTCCAAGCTACTGATTGGGATTTGTGTTTTCAGAACCGCGATGTTAATTTTGCGGCCATCTGTATTACCAAAATTATACTGGCCGGAATGCGTTTATTCATTCCCCATTCTTCCAAATCCATAAAGCCTAGGCAATATGGATGGTTCAATCGAGAGTGTATGAACGCAATCAAAACCAAAGAAGCCGCCTACAGACAGTACAAAAACTCTCCGAGCGAAACATCTCGACGTGAATACATCAGGTTGAGAAACTCTTGTAAATCCACCATCAAGCGAGTCAAAGAATTATTCGATGAGAAACTGAGAGGTAAACTCATAAACTCCACTGCCGGCAGTAAAAACTTCTGGTCCTTGGTAACCTCCATCAGGAAGAATTTCACTTCTCATTCAACGCCTCCATTCATTTACAACAAACAGGTGATAACAGAAAGCAAACCCAAGGCCGATCTACTCGCACTTCTGTTCGCCGAAAATTCTTCCTTACCCGATGCCGTCATGCAACCCCCCACCATCGAGTGTTCCGCCCACTCAATGGATAGAGTTTTCTTCAGGACGCGTGAAGTATATAAGTGTCTCAAAGAGCTGGACTCCAACAAAGCCACTGGCCCCGACAAAATTCCCCCTATAGTTCTTAAAAAATGTGCCTCACCTTTGGCTAAACCTCTGCGCAAACTTTTTGCACTTTCATACTTCTCCGGAGTTTATCCTGACTCCTGGAAGCTGGCTCATGTTCAGCCCATACCGAAAAAAGGTGAAGCTAGTGACCCTACTAACTACCGCCCAATAGCAATTACTTCTATTCTCTCCAAAGTTATGGAGACAATAATAAAAAGAAAGCTTATGGAATATCTTGAATACAACCAAATATTGAATGACAAACAATACGGCTTTAGATCGAAAAGATCTACTGGCGATCTCCTTGTATGCCTAACGGAGCACCTCAGCCGAAGTATACACCGATTTGGTGAATCTGGTCTGGTTGCTCTGGATATCTCCAAGGCTTTTGACAGAGTATGGCATCCCGCTCTGTTGGCTAAACTCCAAGCTATTGGTATTGACTCTGTTCTGAAGAACTGGATTGAGAGCTTCCTTTCAGGCCGTTCAATCAAGGTAGTATTGGATGGCGTCGAATCCGACCCCCACCACATCTCCGCAGGTGTCCCCCAGGGCTCAATTCTATCACCAGTTCTCTTCCTAGTTTTTATAAATGACCTGCTCTCAGTCCCCTCTAACTCACTCCACAGCTTTGCTGATGACGGTACTCTACGTTACTCCTATGGTTTTGATAATGTAACACAAGCGCGTGCCAGACCTTGTCTACATCATCGCCAACTGTTGACCAATTCAATCAACAGGGACATCGAACGAATTCTTGAATGGGGCCGCAAGAACCGTGTCGAATTCAATGCATCTAAAACGAAGTACTGTCTCATCTCCAATAAAACTTGCACCGAACCGCTTTCTATTTCAGTGGACAACAAGACCGTAACGGCAGAACCCTCTCTAAACATCCTAGGCGTAACATTAGCTGAAGATCTGCGCTGGAATAACCACATATTCCAAAGTGCTAAACAAGCATCCCAGTGTCTAGGATTCCTCAAAAGGTGCAAATTTCTCCTTCAGCCGTCTGCCAGGGCTATAATATACAAGTCCTACATTCGTCCCCGTCTTGAATACAACTCGTATCTCTGGGCCGGGGCCCCAAGAACCATCTTAGCTTGGCTGGACAAGGTGCAAAACCGTGCTCTCAAACTTATTGGTGACAGCGCCATTTGCTCTTCAATTGACTCATTAAGCCACCGTAGGAATGTTGCAGCTCTAGCAAAATTTTATCGTTTTTTTCATAATGATTGCTCCACTGAAATAAGTAACCTTATGCCTCCACGGCAACATTTTTCCCGCAACACAAGACTTGCCCGCTCGGCTCACCCCCTCAGTTTACAGCCCTTATCTTCGCGCACACTCCGATCTAGAAATTCGTTTATAACAAGAACCACTCGTCTGTGGAACAACCTTCCAAAGACGGTATTTCCGAACTCATACAACATCCAAGAGTTCAAACGCAAGGTTCATCGCCACTTTCTGCAACACCCCCTTGACTCCCCCTAACCTATTATGTCCTTCTCTCTATCTTTCGAGCTAAGCTTACTACTGGACATTGCACCATGACCTAAACGACATGACGTACTAGTAGTACAAAGGGTGACACCTGAGCTTAGACTATCACATAAAAAAAAAAAAAAACCCAAAATATAAATAATTTATTATTCCATGAGTTTGTTTTCCTATCATTCTTCGTTTTCTTTATTTTTACATTTTTTAGATTTCGAATCGAACTTTTTTCTTCTCCTTCAGTCTAAAAAAGTGGGTACTCAAAATTATTCTGACAGATGGCGCTCTAAGTCATTTCAATTGCTCAATAAAGGAGATGGTGCTACTAGTTAGTCGAAAAGTGTTTACTCGAACTGTTGATGCCAGTGATGGCATTAGATGATTAACAAAATGTATTCATTTAAAGTGGATACTCGCAACTATGGTATCAGATTGCGTTAGGTACTATAAAAAACAAGTAGTTCACAGTACAAATATACAGTAAAATTTTGAAAATTTTCTTCACAACCCCCACGACATGGTTATCCAATGAAAGGGAATGATAAGTAGAACACAATAAGCGATTTAGTATACTTAAAATATATTTAGATCCACGGCGGTTATCTCAAGAGGGCGGATTACCATTTTCTTCACAACCCCCTCGACATGGGTATCAAATGAATGGGTATGATAAGTAGAATACAATAAGCTATGTCTTTATATCCATGGCGGCCATTTCAAGAGGGCGGACTACCATTTCTTCACCACCACCTCGACATAGGTATCAATTGAAAGGGTATCATAAGTAGAATACCATAAGCGATATAATATACTCAATATCTGGTTAGATCCATGGCTGTCATCTCAAGAGGGCGGATTATCATTTTCTTCACAACCCCCTCGACATGGGTATCAAATGAAAAGGTATGATAAGTAGAATACAACAAGCAATATAGTATACTCAATAAATAGTTAGATCCACTGAGGCCACCTCAAGAGGACGTATTACCATTTTCTTCGCAACCCCTACGACATGGGTATCAAATGAAAGGGTATGATAAGTAGAATACAATAAGCTATGTCTTTATATCCATGGCGGCCGTCTCAAGAGGGCGGACTACCATTTCTTTACCACCACCTCGACATAGGTATCAATTGAAAGGGTATCATAAGTAGAATACCATAAGCGATATAATATACTCAATATCTGGTTAGATCCATGGCTGTCATCTCAAGAGGGCGGATTACCATTTTCTTCACAATCCCCTCGACATGGGTATCAAATGAAAGGCTATGATAACTAGAATACAATAAGCAATATAGTATACTCAATAAATAGTTAGATCCACCGAGGCCACCTCAAGAGGACGAATTGCCATTTTCTTCACAACCCCCACGACATGGGTATCAAATGAAAGGGAATGATAAGTAGAACATAATAAGCGATTTAGTATACTTAAAATATATTTAGATCCACGGCGGTTATCTCAAGAGGGCGGATTACCATTTTCTTCACAACCCGCTCGACATGGGTATCAAATGAAAGGGTATGATAAGTAGAACACAATAAGCTATGTCTTTATATCCATGGCGGCCGTCTCAAGAGGGCGGACTACCATTTATTCACCACCACCTCGACATAGGTATCAATTGAAAGGGTATCATAAGTAGAATACCATAAGCGATATAATATACTCAATATCTGGTTAGATCCACGGCTGTCATCTCAAGAGGGCGGATTACCATTTTCTTCACAACCCCCTCGACATGGGTATCAAATGAAAGGGTATGATAAGTAGAATACAATAAGCTACGTCTTTATATCCATGGCGGCCGTCTCAAGAGGGCGGACTACCATTTCTTCACCACCACCTCGACATAGGTAGCATTTGAAAGGGTATCTTAAGTAGAATACCATAAGCGATATAATATACTCAATATCTGGTTAGATCCATGGCTGTCATCTCAAGAGGGCGGATTACCATTTTCTTCACAATCCCCTCGACATGGGTATCAAATGAAAGGGTATGATAACTAGAATACAATAAGCAATATAGTATACTCAATAAATAGTTAGATCCACCGAGGCCACCTCAAGAGGACGTATTGCCACTTTCTTCACAACCCCCACGACATGGGTATCAAATGAAAGGGAATGATAAGTAAAACACAATAAGCGATTTAGTATACTTAAAATATATTTAGATCCACGGCGGTTATCTCAAGGGGGCGGATTACCATTTTCTTCACAACCCCCTCGACATGGGTATCAAATGAAAGGGTATGATAAGTAGAACACAATAAGCTATGTCCTTATATCCATGGCGGCCGTCTCAAGAGGGCGGACTACCATTTATTCACCACCACCTCGACATAGGTATCAATTGAAAGGGTATCATAAGTAGAATACCATAAGCGATATAATATACTCAATATCTGGTTAGATCCACGGCTGTCATCTCAAGAGGGCGGATTACCATTTTCTTCACAACCCCCTCGACATGGGTATCAAATGAAAGGGTATGATAAGTAGAATACAATAAGCTATGTCTTTATATCCATGGCGGCCGTCTCAAGAGGGCGGACTACCATTTCTTCACCACCACCTCGACATAGGTATCAATTGAAAGGGTATCATAAGTAGAATACCATAAGCGATATAATATACTCAATATCTGGTTAGATCCATGGCTGTCATCTCAAGAGGGCGGATTACCATTTTCTTCACAACCCCCTCGACATGGGTATCAAATGAAAGGGAATGATAAGTAGAACATAATAAGCTATATAGTATACTCAATATCTGGTTAGATCCATGGCGGTCGTCTCAAGAGGACGGATTACCATTTTCTTCACAACCCCCTCGACATGGGTATCAAATGAAAGGGAATGATAAGTAGAACACAATAAGCGATTTAGTATACTCAAAATATATTTAGATCTACGGCGGTTATCTCAAGAGGGCGGATTACCATTTTCTTCACAACCCCCTCGACATGGGTGTCAAATGAAAGGGAATGATAAGTAGAACACAATAAGCGATTTAGTATACTCAAAATATATTTAGATCCACGGCGGTTATGCCAAGAAAGCGGATACCCATTTACTTTACATAGCCCATCTACACGGGTATCAAATGAAAGGGTATCATAACTAGAACACACTAGCATGAAATAATTAAACACGTGGATTTACGAACGAATTCAAAGGAACACTCGAACAAGGTCATTAGATCAGCATGTTGAAAGAAAAATCGAGCTGGTTATGGATCAATAATTCCATAGTACAGAAAAAATCTTGGCCGAGAAACTCGAAAGGAGCAGCTTATGTTTTTTTTTACAAAGGCAATAATATTAATTTGAATTCCTGCATTTTGTTATTTTGTTATTACCTACTTATAAAATAAATAAAAAAATATAATGAACAATTAAATACATAATATTTCTTTATACAGAAGATTATTTACTTTTATTTTAGAATGTATTAAAACAAAAAAGAGTGATATCCTACCAAAAAAACATTAAAAATGTGAATTAGAAGTTCGTGGGCGCGGAAATTATTTATTGGGACAGTTTAAAACACACTTATAACAAAAGGAAGTGATATGGATTAGTCAAGATGAATCGTTAATAGCATGAAATAATTAAACACGTGCATTTACGAACGAATTCAAAGGAATTTTTCAACAATTTTAGAGCATGAATCTTAGCTTCCCTTCGAAATGTAACAAATTTTATTAGAAATACTATAGACTGAGCCACACTGAATTCAGCAAAGATTCATGCTAGGTATACAACGAACACGCCAGCCAACTTTTTCGCGGTTGATAATACTTTATTGAGTTTTAAATAAAAATTGGCAGTTGTATAATTCCTTTGAATTCGTTCGTAAATGCACGTGTTTAATTATTTCATGCTATTAACGATTCATCTTGACTAATCCATATCACTTCCTTTTGTTATAAGTGTGTTTTAAACTGTCCCAATAAATAATTTCCGCGCCCACGAACTTCTAATTCACATTTTTAATGTTTTTTTGGTAGGATAAATAAAACTACCCGGCAAACCCGAATAAACACCAAATAAAGAGAAATAAAGAATGCGATTCTGAGTAAGTGCACTTATTTTATTTAGATCTAGCATACATTTCGTTTCCAAATTAATTTGCCATTATATAAGTTGTATTCTGCCAAACATAATAAAAGGTATTAATCTACTCCGTGCACTCCATTTTCTACAATTTTAGTAGTAGATTAAAAGCTCATTTGCCTGAGTATTGCAAAAAATGAGTATCCAGACCTCATTACCTACGAAAAAAGAAAAATATTCATAATTAAAACGAAATATTTTATTTTTACCGAAAGAAATGTTGATAAGTTAATCATTGCAAGACCCCCAGCACGAAAGTTGAACTGCTTGTGAGTTCTAAGCATGAAAATTAACAAAGTTTTCTTAAATATTGGACTTTGATCCGGCCAATTGCATGAAAATAAAGCATCGAGTAAGTTTCGACTTTCCAGCATTGCTGTATTTCCATAATAGCATGATAAAAAAATTTCCACAGGTACTATTATAAAATAAATTCCAAAGTAGACGTATTGAAAGAGCTCATTTGCCATTACAGCGAGAAATATTATTACTATGCACATGTTGATTCCAGTTACCAAGAACTGAATTAGCATTCCAGGTGATATAGCCTTTTGTATTATTTCATAAAACCTGAAAATATAACTTAATATAATATATTTAAAATATACATTTCATTGTAAAATTTCAATATACAGTAATCCCTCCATCTGCGCGGTTTTCGATTGCGCGATTTCGCAATTGCGCGGTCAAGGTTTTAATATCAAATATTCGGACTGCGCGGGAAAAAATTCGTAATTGCGCGCTTTTTTGTAATTTTTGTTTTTAAGAAAATTATCATGTTTTGACATTATTTTTTGTGAATGGAATTAGGATGACGATGAAGTAACCGGGGATTTATCATATTTCGTTATATTTTGTTATAATGCGTATTTAGTAGGTTTTATGACCCAAGTGACTTAAAGTGTATGCGTAGCAAGTATATAGTAGACGCCCAGCAAACATTACGAGAAGAGATCGAATCAAAACCGGTCGCGAAATCATCGAGACCAGATCGATATCGAAACGAAATCGATTTGTAATAAAAAACGGAAGCTATAGCGAGTTTTTGGCGAGTGATTTTCAACTCAAAAGAGACGTTAAAGCGACGAGTCGAGAACCAAGTTTTTGAACATTGCACATTTTCGACTCGATGAGTCGATAAAATGTTTGCAGACCCAGTATAAAGATAACAGGAAATAGTTGAAGTAGTTGATAGATTTGCTCAAAGGCATGTAAACAAGATGGCGCATGACTTGTAGATATTAGCCGCGTTCTTTTTACGCCAAAATCCCACTCAGATCATTAACTTTCAAGCAAACCAACAACAACAATTTGATCCAAAAAATATTTGGATCAAAATCTGTGATACGAAAATAGCATATGTACCAACCATATCGAAGACACATCTCATTGGAAAATCCAGTGCTTTTACAATTTTTGTATGTTGTTACTTCTTTTTCTTCACTTTTGTGCGTTCTGCCTAATTTGACATATTTATTTGTAAAAAATTGTTGGCGGGATTTGCGCGATTGCAAATTAAGATTTTTGTATCATCAAATTAAGATTTTTTTATCAAAGCTAGGTAAGTAATTTTGATAAATTAGTTTTAAAGCGCGGGAATCTTTTTAGAAAAATGGACAAAATTAGGAGGACTTGGACAAGGGAGGAGACAATGGCGTTTTTACAGGCATATTCCGCCAGAAAGGAAGAATTCCAAAACATACGAAAAAAGAAACAAGCCATGAAGAATGTTTTGGAAGATTTAATCTCACAAGGAGTATTAGTATGTTGCATATTTCGCCGAAAACCTTAATTAACAATACTTTTTACAGACACAGGCAACTACAGAGGAAATGATTAAAGTGAAATTAAAAAACCTCTTACGAGCGTACAAGGCTGGCATAGACAACAACTTGAGGACTGGTGCGTCGCCGTGCAATCTTCCTTACGAAATTTTTGGAGATCGTCCAATTATTTCAAACTCCCACACACTAGATTTGTCTGAAGAAAATGTAGAGCCTCTGCCGGTTTCATCGTTTGCCAATGAAACGATGGTTGAGCTTAGTGCGCCACATGAAACGGTTAGTACTTCATCTGCCCAAAAAAAGGACAAGGCAAAACTAAGTCAAAGAGACAATACTGCAGAGCCAAATTAGAGTGCAGAAAAGTTTTAGGTGAAAAAAAATTAAAAATATATGAGAAGTTCTTGGAGGATAAATTAAAGAGAAAGGACGAGGAGGAAAAGGCCAAGGAAAGGCGTCATCGCGAGAAAATTGATACGCTGTTAGGTAAATTTAACAACCGTTGTTAATATTTTTAAATTTCGATAAATACAGGGCGTTTTGCGATAAGTTCCTAATCCATAAGAGGATGATATCTGGTTGTTTTTGAATACATAGAATGGGGCTATCGGCCCTATTCTCTGAAATACAGGGGGTTTAATAAAAGACGTTAATGCAATTTTGTAATTTACTTCAACTTTAATCTCAACTATTTATCGTAGTGTAGCGTAAGGAGCCTTACTTTATAGAAAATATGTTATTTCAAAGGTAAAATTTTATATTTTTTAGCTAAAATTTCCAAACCTTTTTCTCCAAAAAATTGCCTAAATGTCTTTTCTTAAACCCCCGTAACTCAGAGAATAGGGTCGATAGCCGCATTCTCCAGAACAATTTTTTTGTCCAAATACATCCTATATAAAGAACTTTGCTTTTTTTATTTAATAGAATTTTTCTTTATGTGATTTGTATTATGAATTATTATTATTATTTTTTTTTTTTTAAAGAATGTTTATTTAGGTTATTTATGTTATGATGTTTTTTATATTTAAAAGAATGTTTATTTATGTTATTTATTTACATTATGAATTATTATTTTTTAATTAAAAGAATGTTATTTATTTTGATCTTATTTATTGTATGAATTTTGTTTTATTTTATCTAAAAGAATATATATATTTTATGAATCTATCCCCGCGATTCTAGATCACAGAAATCTGACTATAAACAGAAAACGGGAAAAAGCTCAAAGCTCTTGCCCCTTCAGTGGAGACTATATGCCGATTTATACTACACCTTATTTTATTTGGGATTTGGGGATAAACTCATTTTACGTATAAACGGTATGCTTTACCCACACAAACTTAATAGAATATGTATACAAGGACTGTTTATTTTAAAATTTTAAGCAAACGTCAAAATTAATTTTTGAATATTTGAAAAAGTCTTTTGAGATGCCTTATTTAGTTTAAAGGGTTTTATATTCTTTCTAAATACAATTTACAATAAAGAGCTCAGCTCATTTGTGCAGTTTTTAAATGTGCGGTTCGGGTTCGAAATAAGTTGATATGCACCCAAAGAACAATGGTTGTTCATGGCAAAGGGTAGCATCATGTGCAGAGAATTTTACCGGAATGTGTATTATTTAGAAATGCCGCCCTTTTATTTTATGCTTTTTTCAGGTCATAGGTGTTTAACAATTTAGGGTAAAAAACCCACTGCTCCTCCGCACAACTTTTTTAGGACTACATATAATCGAATTTCCCTGCAAGTAACTTTTGCAGATATTAGTTGCTGCTGCTATTTTTACGATAATATAAATAATGTAAATTAACATATAGTAGTTAATTAAGGTAACATTAGCTATATTGTCACCAAAAACTAAAACTATCTTCAATGAGTGATTTCATTTAATCATTCATACATATTATAAGTATTTGCCATTGGAGCCCCGGTTTACAAAACAATTCTTACTTTGTTTGTAAACAACTGACATTCAGAAAATCTTGTTTCATAACCAAATTAGCCCACCTAGTAATTTTGATCATGACTTTCTATTTTTGGCCTTTAAAATACACCTTCGGCCTGTTTCTCAGTTCCAGACGATTTCATTTCGCGACTTCAAACGCATCAATTTGCAGCAACTGGAGTTTGCGTGTCGAGAGTTATCTTGGGATCCTGTTTACTCAAGCTATAATATAAATGAAAAACTTTAAGCGTTTTATGACTCTATTAGACCTTTATATGAAATGTTTGTTCCTCTAAGGTTAATAAGGATTTATCCACGACGGTGTCCTTGGTTCACGCGTGAAGTGCATATTTCAATAGCTGAAAGAGACTTCTTGTATCATCGGTTTAAAAAAACGCGTAATGAGGATGTGCGCAGGTTGTACAAACGAGCACGAATAGGACAGTATCGTTAATTCGTTCAGCTAAACGCTCCTATTTTAGTAACCTGCTGGATACAAGTTTGCAGGGCCGTAACGTGGATTTTGTGGGCCCTGGGCAAGACCTTCAAATTGGGCCCCCCTCAATAAAAAAAATTGAGAAAAAATTTACCATGGCTATAGTTCCTGTTCTTTCACATTTAGTAGGAATATCACTTAATAAATAAACACAAAATAAGGAATCTTTAAATTGGTCCTGTCCATATTTTTTGTAAATTGTTTTTTATTTTATATTTATGAAGAAAAACGAATTAAAAATTTATTTAAATTGCATTCTTCTTGCTTTTTTCTCCGCAAACTCATCAATTATATTATTAAAATCTATTTCTTGCACTATGTTAGATTCAATTGATATAATAGACAGGTTCGACAAACGCTGTTGTGAGAGCGACGATCTTAAATAGTTTTTAATTAACTTCAGTTTACTAAAAATTCTCTCGCAAGAAGCGGTGGTGACTGGTAGGGTTAGAAATATTCTTAAAGCAGCCACCATGTTTTGGTACGATTCGACTAATTCGAAATCATGTATAGTCTTGTAATATACTTAGAGGAGTGGTTTCTTTCAAATTTTCCACCAGCCCACATACATTTAAAACTTTCATTCTCACAGCTTAATTCGTGACTATTCAAATCTTTATCATATTTTCTGGATAAATCTGCCGCCGCCTTTTGTAATTCAACAACGCTCATTGATTCTAATGACGAGCCAAAAAGAAAAGAAAAATCTTCACAATTTCTCTGTGAACCTTCACGGATGCACGATTTTTGAATGAAGAAGATTTATGAATGAAGTCACAAGAGACTTAGACTTCATTTGTGTCTACCAAGATAGAGGGTTAATGATAGAGGGATAGAGGGTGAAAATGTTTGTTACTAGCCTTTTTCCCGGTACTTGCAAAATATAGTGATAGAACATATTAAAATTCAGAGTTTGAACTAAAATAGCCTGAAAATAAACTTGGTTGGCCAAAAGTACAAAAGATCATGATATATTCGTAAAGTTCAATTAAAACCCTTGCGATTTCATGTAAAACAAAATTTTTTGAGGTATACACATTTTGAGATATTTTAAGTTGAAAAAAAACTGTTTTTTTTTTTTTTTTTTTTTTAACGCCATTTGAACCATTAGATCTAAAAATTTCGCTTCGACAATGTCATAAATCGATTACATAAAATTTCCTATCAGAATAGTGTATTTTTACATTTTTTACTGTTCACTATTTGCAAATTTAGAAGAAAATTCAACTATTGTGAATTCTGACTTCGATAAAAACATACAATAAAAAATCGATTATAAAAATCAATAGAATCAACGAAAAAATCTTATATTTGGCAAAATTTGTTGTTTTTAAGTGCAGAAAACGCCAGTGAAGTTGAATTTAAAATCCGTGATGGGCGGATGGACACTCATGCTGAGTTGGCATGGAATTACCCATATGTGATTTGGAATATTCATTAAAATACGAATGAAAATAATTGAGATAATTTTTTATCGGGGTTTCCTGGGCCCCTCTGGGGCCCCCCTGGGCCCAGGGCCCTGGGCAAGTGCCCCTATTGCCCCTGCCTAGTTACGGCCCTGCAAGTTTGCCTCCCAAGAGGCTATGGAGTAATCTCCGTAATCTTGGAGCTGTTGGTCAAAATTACCTAAAAGCAGAGTTAGATCCTGATGTCCTGAATACATTCTTTTCTTCCACCTCCGATGCAGTCTGTAATTTTCCTTCTTTCAACTTAAATTATACTTCTGATGGCTTTGTATTTCGCTGCATTGGCGAGGATGAACTTCTTTCTACACTATACTCAATAAAATCTGAGGCGGTTGGCTCTGATGATTTTCCACCTAAGTTTTTAAAAATCATCGCACCGTTTGTATCAAATGTGCTCACGCATATCTTCAACTACTGTCTTACGTGTTCCCAATTTCCAACACAATGGAAGCTAGCGTTGGTGGTACCTATTCCAAAAACAATTTCCCCTTTGCAACCCTCTGATTTAGGTCCAATTAGTCTTCTATGTTTTTTGTCGAAAGTATTTGAAAAAGTAATTTTTAAGCAACTTATTTCGTATATTGAAGAAAACTGTCTTCTTTCTGAATGGCAATCTGGCTTTAGAACTGGACATAGTTGTGAAACTGCACTACTAAAAGTCTCTTCTGATATCTATGATGCTTTGGACAACCGTAAAGTAACTTTCTTGACTTTACTCGACTTCTCGTTAAAATATAGTTAAAATCCAGGATAAATTTTCGGAGCCCATACTTCTACGCTGTGGAGTGCCACAAGGCTCTATTTTAGGTCCCTTGCTATTTAGCATTTACATTAATGACCTTCCTCTTGTAATTAAAAGCACATCTATACACTTCTATGCTGATGATGTGCAAATCTACATAAGTATGCCCATAGATTCAACCGCTGAGTGTATTCGTAGACTTAACGATGATTTGAGGAGTATTTATGATTGGACTGTTAATAATAAATTGCCCCTAAATCCTAGGAAATCTTCATGTCTGGTGGTTAGTAAGACTCCCTTTGTATTAAGCACACTCGCACCAATTATAATAAATGATGTCATTTTGCCTTATGTTCACTCAGTCAGAAACCTAGGTGTTGTGTTTAATTCTAAATTTAGTTGTTGTAGTCATACGAGCAGAGTTCTTCAAAAAGTCTATGGATGCTTACGTCAATTATGAGTAAACTCCAGCCTTCTCACACCTGATATGCGTAAAATGCTTGTGATTGCTCTAATCATGCCTCACCTGAGGTATGGTAGTCTAATTTTCCCGAAACTTGATTCAGTGTGTATGAGAAAAATGGAAGTTGCATTTAACGATTGTCTTCGCTTCGTCTGTAGGCTAAGACGGCATGATCATATTACACCATATGGGTCTTACTTTTGCAAACCATCGCTCTTACCACGAATTAAAATTTATCTTTAAGCTTATGAATAAAATGTGTCCACGTTATTTGTTTGAGAAACTACGTTTCTTACAATCCAATAGGCAGGTAACATTATTGATTCCTAGGTGTAACTCGTCATTTGGTGATCGTTCTTACTTTGTCCAAGTTGCGCGTAAATGGAATGCTTTGCCCTGTGGCATTCGGAGTGCAACATCTAGCCGAACTTTCAGCAAGCTTTTAAAAAACCACATTAGTTGATTCTATCTTTCTTTCTTTTCACTCTTTCTCCTTCTTTCTCTCTTATCTTCTGCTCTCATTCTTTTCTATTTTAGCAATTGTTCAAATATTTTTTATTTCCTCTTTTTTTATGTACAGTTAAGATGTTTAATCTTTGTACTCTACCAATAAATGTTATTATTATTAAATTATTATTATTAAACTTCACACAATCACATTTTTTTAAGTTTGAATGTGTGAGAACATCATCATCCATCGAATAACCTCACTTATTTCTGAAAAATATGCAAACTTCGCATAAAACTAATTTCGCATAACCTCACTTATTTTTGAATTATATGCAAACTGCACCGGCCATAAAATTCAGTTGGAGCTCACAAGGGAAATATGCGAAGTGCACAAGATCAAATATTCACCCATAACCTCACTAATTTTTGAATTGCAAGGAAACTTCGCAAAGTTCACCCGCCAAAAAATTAAGTTTTGCCTAACAACGGAAATATGTGAAGTGCGCAAGACCAAATATGCACCCACACAAACCCAATTCGAGGAAAACCGCAGTGCGCATGCCCCAATCCCAAATTTTTCTGGAACAGAAAAATTTACCCCCTCCACCGCAAAAGCTCATTTATTCCGGATTATCTTTATCGTATATTCAGGCATTATGTGCTTTTGTTAGAAAAAGTGAGGATTTGGTATTCTAGATGTCAGATCTAACAAATGGAGGGGAATTTTAAACTTTGAAAATCTGTTTATAGCGAGTCGCTGAGCAGGCTGTGACGGGTTTTTTTTATTATTTAGTCGATACACGGGTGTTTTAAAAGCGAATAATTAATTAAAAATATTTGAAGCATGGACCCAAATACAAGCGGGTTAATATTGGGTGTTTTGAAGTTGCTTTTGAAACTTTTGGAGCAGAATGTGCAGTATGATATTTCGAGGTAGGTGATTGTTATTGTTGACCTAGTGCGGGAATTGCAATGATTTTTTCTTGCAGACGACAAAGGCGTGCATTGCGGGTAATGAGAGACACCAACAGACCGTTCGATACGTTGAGTGATCGTCAGTTCCGTCGGAATTTCCGATTTCCAAAACGGATTGCCAATAAGCTGATCGACACTCTGAATCCGTTTTATGACGACCGCAACTCAGTGCTGTCTTTTGAGCTAAAAGTGCTGGTTGCATTGAAGTTCTTTGCGTGTGGATCGTATCAGAACACTGTTGGATGTCACGGAGGACTCAATGTTAGCCAATCGTCAGTTTTTAGGGCCATAGAAAAGGTGTCCCAATTAATTGTTCACCACATGCACTTGTGCATACGTTTTCCAAGGACCCTAGATGAAGTAGATGTACTCGCAAGTGGCTTCCGTAGGAAGTTCGGATTGGAAAACGTTGTTGGATGCATCGATTGTACCCACATTGCAATCGTGGCGCCCCCATATACCGACGTTGAACACCAGCCGAGGCATTTCCGCAACAGGAAAAGATTCTACAGCATCAATGAAGAAGCAGTAAGTGCACTTGACCATATGTTCTGTAAGAGTGTAATGAATAACAAAATGTTTATTATTCAGATTTGTGATGCAAACTTGCGGTTTCTGTCCGTAAACACAAGGTTTCCCGGAGCGTGCCACGACAGTGGAATATGGCAGATGTCCCGTGCAATGCAAGACTTGCAGACAGTTCGGCAGTGCTGGCTCTTAAGAGACAGCAGATATCCTCTGGAACCGTGGCTCTTAACTCCCTATAGGGCAACAAGCACAGAGCATGAAGAAATGTTTAACGAAAGGCACATTCGCTCACGGAACAGCATCGAAAGAGCCTTTGGGGTTTTGAAAGCCAAGTTCCGCTGTCTTCTAAAGCACCGGACACTGCATTACCACCCAACAAAAGCAGGTGTGATAATTAACAGCTGCTTCAGTCTTTATAATTTCCTCCTGGACGAAGGCGCCATGCACGATTGCAACGATGAGGACAACGATGAAGACGGCAGCGTTGCTGAGAGTATGGAAGTGGAGGTTGATAACCCAGCACATGGAGATGTCATAGATGATATGAATTTTTCATCCGGTATAACTTTTTGAAAATGATACATTTTGGAAATTTCTTTTAACAATATTATTTTTCAGTCCCTCCTGTCGACTCAAAATATTTAAAAAATCCATTTTACTTACCTTTATTTATTAACTTGAAGCAAACACATTAAAGATATCAAAGCATAAACAAACACGTCTATCATGCGACTGCTGAAGGGATATTGAAAGTCTCCAAAATTAAGGAGAAAGCTTTACGCGAAAGCTCTTTACGTAATCTGGGGAAGAGTTGTTAGACCTAACAACAATCTAACATCTAGAATCGCGGGGTATATTTTCAATTTGTTTTATTTCTTCTTTTTATTTATAATTTATTTTGGTTAATTTTTTTGCATTGCGTCTGTTAGGATTAGACCAAAATCCAAGCTAGGCCAAAGATATCATGAACGATGGCAGAACGCTATACGCTGAGAATTTCTACACTAGCAAAGAAAGAAATGATAAAAAGTTAAGAAAAGGATAGTATATAATAAAAGAAAACGAAAATGCATTGCAATATACCAGCATGATATGCAGCGACACAAAGCTATTTTCCAGAACCTATTGGCAGTAAAACATAAACATGATTTCCTAAAATAAAATGTTGTTAAAAATTATGATATATTATATTATAACTAGATGTAGATCATTTAGTTAATAACACGATAATGATATTATAATATCGAAATGAAAAGGCAAACCATTAGTGAGATTCTCTCGACAAAGCTAAATCCAAGTATCCATTCTTCTTGTATTTGAGCTCTATCTGCAGATTTTAAACCAGCATGATATTGTCGCTGCATATCATGCTGGTTTAAAATTTGCAGATAGAGTTCAAGTACAAGCTATTTTCCAGAACGTGTTGGCAATGAAACATAAACATAATGATTTCCTAAAATAAAATTGTTAAATATTGTATTATAATATAGAAATGAAAATTCGAACGAGTAGTGACGATTTTGTCAACAAAGCCAAGTGTTAAAATCCAAAAGATAAGAGCTTGTAGAAGATTTGTAGGTGTAGATGGTAGCAGAACAGCATACAAAAGCATACATGTAGATAGTACCAGAAGAGCAGTATTATTACGTATTATTAAGAGTATGTACAAGCAAAGGGAGATTTCTTATTGGATGTAGTCAAAATGAGTTTAGACCACGAAAACCTGGAAAACAAAACCGATTTGGCTCACCTGCAAAATATGTATGGCACAAGAGAATAAGTTGAATACAAGTCTTCAAAAAATAAAAATATTAGTTGAAACTACTATTGAAGTGGTTGTGTAGGAGAATCATACATGTTAATTATCACGAATAACATTTTTATTTATCAGCTCACTTATTAACCTATCTCTCCTGTTGATATTAGAAGGGATTGATTGAGATTGGCTTGAGCTCTCATTTGCTCCAAAAATTGATTCATTTAACACTTCATCTACATCAAATTCATCTTGATTATCAATACAAGTATTGTGTAAAACGCACCCAGCAACTACTAGTTCAGTCAATCTGTCAAAAGAATTGCACAAAAAAAAACAGTCGGATGTCCAGTTTATTGGGGGAAAAATGTAGAGGGCATCGTTATCTACAATTAATGTCATTGGTGCAATATTGTAAAACAAAAAATGTGCGCAGTAGGTAGCGCTAAAGTGCCAAAAAAAGTGTTTTTCAACTTTTTCGCCCTTAAATTTTCATTTTTCAGCTCTTAAAAAATTATCGTTTTTCCCAATAAACTTTTCTGTAGAATGCATAGTTTTCGAGAAAAATGCATTTCAAAATTTTTTTGAGTTGTTTTTTTAGTTTTTTCAAAAACCCACAGAGGTAGCAGTTGGCCACGCCCAAGTAAGCTTTCTTACATCATTTCCTAACGAC
Source organism: Thereva unica (assembly GCA_949987705.1). Lineage (NCBI taxonomy): Eukaryota > Metazoa > Arthropoda > Insecta > Diptera > Therevidae > Thereva > Thereva unica. The sequence continues at coordinate 54,753,482 of OX465284.1, forward strand.
TCACCTACATTTCATCCGACTGGTTTTTTTTTTGTGCAATTCTTTTTTTTTCGACAGATTGACTGAACTACTACATATTTATACGAATTTGGTCAGTGAAGTGTAATAATCTTCTGAAACGAGTTTTTAGAAGACTTTTCGAAAGCATTTTCAATTATAAATCTCCCTGATGATTGCAAATTGTTAAATTCCCTTTGAGTGGTAGTTAAGTGACCGTTATCTTTAAAGGGTGGTATCAACCATTCCAAACACGAATAGGCCGAATCGCCTAACAAGAAGGTATCGTTTGGAAACATACAGCGAACATTTTCTAAAGGTTTCTGATACAAAGAACTTCTTCGAAGGACGCGACTGTCGTGAAGACTTCCAGGTTCTCCACAATAAACGTTTATAAATTTTTGAAGTGAAAACTTCTTTAGCCGCGTTGGGCACTTTTTGATAGGGGAAAATGTTATGGGTTCGCGTCACCGACATGCTCATGACTGCCGCACGCGCTCAATCGATTATAATCAAAAACTTTTTGATTTTGAATAAAAAAATAAATCTGACCGCCTACTATTATTCAATTAAGTATCGAAAATGAAAATATAAAACCAGTCATTTTGAACGTCACACTTCATCTTACTAATATTATAAACGTGAATGTTTGTATGTATGTTTGTTACTCTTTCACGCAAAAACTACTGAATGGATTTTAATGAAACTTTACAATAATATAGCTCATATATCAGAATAACATATAGGCTATAATTTATAAAAAAATTCAACATGGCCGCCGAAAACTCAAAATGGCCACGCAAATTGTGTTCCGATTTCAATGAAAGTTGGTATATAGAGGTTTTTAAGGTCGCTAATAACGAATTTGTAGTCAAAACTTATAAATTCAAAATGGCCGTGCCAATATGGCCGACGAATTTGCCAATTGTGTTCCGATTCCAATGAAAATCGAAATCTGGCGGATTTTAAGGTTGCAAATAACGAATTTATGATCAAAACTTATAAATTCAAAATGGCGGACGAATTTTTCCAATTGTATTCCGATTCCAATGAAAGTGAATATCTAGGGGTTTCTAAGGTTGCAAATAACGAATTTATGATCAAAACTTATAAATTCAAAATGGCCGCGCCAATATGGCCGACGAATTTTTCCAATTGTATTCCGATTGCAATGAAAATCAGTATCTGGGGGCTTTTGGGGCAAACAACGAATTTATGATCAAAGCTTATAAATTCAAAATTGCGGCTCCAATATGACGCACGAATTTTCCCAAGCCACATTCTGAAATGTAGTAAATTTCTAAAATTCCCTCTAACCAGTATAGAAACAGTAAAAACGGTAGAAAGAGTCGAAGTTTGCAAATTTGTGCGCCCCTACATTGTCATCACGAGGTTAAACGATGTCATCTATCGCTTCCAAAAAGTTCGATCGGAAAAAACGGGACCTGGAGGAAGCTGTGTTCGGGACGAATACTGAGTAAGAAGGGAGCAGTGTAACGGCTAACCGAAAAGAGAAAGTTAAAATTCCAATTCACCGAGAAGTTACATGTTTAGATGCATCTACTTGAATACATAACGCTGTTCTAATTGAATCACCGATAAGATTGGGAAGAGGGAATTTTTTTCCAGATTTATTGTTTTTTTTTTCCTACCGCGAACAACGCACACATAATTTTTTTTTTTATTTAAAAGCCTTGCAACGCACACGTTTTTTGCTATAGGCTATCTTACTAATATTATAAACGCGAATGTTTGTATGGATGTTTGTTACTCTTTCAAGCAAAAACTACTGAATAGATTTTAATGAAACTTTACAATAATATAGCTCATACTTCAGAATAACATATAGGCTATCTCGAAACCTTCGGGTAGCTGTAGTGTACTGATATAGAAAAATCCGAAACTTTTGTATGGGAGGTACTCTTCAAATTTCTGCTAAGGAAGTCAGATCCATTTTGTTTTGGTTTTTTTCCGAAAAAAAAAAAATACGATTTCCAAAGTTTCAGATCGATCGGAGTTTATTTACGGATAGTTGCCGTACAATTTTGTTGAAAAAATCAGATTTATCGCGAAGGACGCGGTTCTCTGAACTTGGATTGAAGTAACTTCGGCTGCATGTGCCTGATTTTAGCAATGTATGGCTTAAATGAAAGGTCTCGAAACCAAAAAGACGACAAATTCAATAATCAGATGTTCGTCGCTTTTTCTTTTTGAGCTATGGTACCTGGAAATTTGCATAGATTCCAATGTGCTTGATTTTTCAACATACAATAATTTTGCATGGGACATATTTTTTTTTCATATTTCTTACGGAAAAATTACTCTTTATCATGCCGTTAAATGTTTGAAAAGTTCGCCCAATGTTGCCAAACGTTGCTTATTGAACGTATTAACTGCCTCCATTCATAGTGTGAAGTGTGACATCATCGGGAATTGCATCAACGCTACTTGATGGTGGATGTTTAGTGTATTGAGCACCCAAGTTCCTATTGAATTTGAACCAGAGAGAAACACCTACATGTAACATCAGTAAAAACTCCCGTATTGCCACATCCGTGCAAAATTATTATTTTGGAGCGAATGCACCATGGCCTATAAAAAATAGGTCGAAGCGCATGACAGGGCTTCTCAAGATTTCCGAGGAAAAACTAATCCATGGTAGGCGCTCTGACACTACTTGCTCAACTTTGCCTGGTATACTTCGATCAAAGCCTGCAAATGAGCTGAACGGATGCATGCTTGAAAGCATCACATCTATGGAACAGTATTGAAAAAACCAACTTTTGGTCGTTTCAAATAGCGAAATTTCAATCGATAGCATCGATATTATTCGGAATCAAAAATACGAAAATGGCTCCTACTGTATTTTAAAATTCTTATCACCTCAACTGCAAAATAAACGGAAGCTATAGCGCGCACCAAAAGAATTGGAAATATAAACACAGGCGGCGAACTGGCAATTTCACACCCATTTAAATTTCGTGTATGGAAAAAGTTCAAGCGGACGTGCATTGTAATTTCTTCTTCGAAATTCATTTACGGGCAAAAACACTCCCTCATAGCATCTGACCACGACCAGAGTGGCAGTGAGACCGCTGAATTGTGATTAGTAATATAAATGAGAAAGTGATTTGGGTTTTTAAACGAACGGAGTTACACTTTTCTTTACGAATGTACTTGCATCCCGGGATTTGAGACTCTCAGTGCCCATCGATTTTGAGATTCCCAATTGTTTTGCGCACGCCATACTATTGGCTTATTTGTGCAGCGAGGCGCACCGGGTTCCAGCTAGTTACTTCATAATATGGACATACATACTAAATTCACTAGAGGCATTGGTGTTAATGTTAATGTTTCTGATATAGGCGAAATATGCGTTGCTCGTTGCAGTTCCGAGAATGGGCAATACGTATTAATGGTTGCCGTTTATATTTCGCCTGGAAAATCTATGAGACAGATACAACAATTTTTATTCGAAAATTTGATGATTTATACAAAAGAAGGTTCTGAAATTCTCGAAAAAAGATTCGGCGAAAAATATGATAATGTACCGATGATTTTAAGTGGAGACTTCAATATTAACTTTGCAGATGATAAAAATCTACCATTAATTGAATTTTTAAATGCAACACTTAATTTAAATATGTCCAATGATCGGAAACTTAGTACTACCAAATATAAAACGACGATCGATGCGGTTTTTACGCGATACTTAGATAAATTTGAATCACATTTCATTTCTTACTTAATCACATTTTCATTTCTTACTTTAGTTACCATAACCCGATTGTATCTTTTTTACAATAAGTGCTAATGAAATAGGATGGTCAAAATTGCTACAATTATTCATCATCATAAATAGCTCCACAGCCTGTTATTGGCCTTGGCTTCCTGCAACATCCTCCTCCAGAACTGTCGGTCCCTGGCTTGAAGTCTCCAATTTCTTATACCTAGGGTTCGTAGATCTTCTTCTACGCTGTCTAAATATCTCTTTTTTGGACGTCCCGTACCTCTGTGTCCGTCTGGTCTCTTGTTCATAATAATTTTTGTTATGCTGTCGTCACTGCTACGTTCAACATGTCCTGCCCATCGGATTCTGTTAATTTTTATAGTTTTAATGATGTTTGGATCTTTATACAACTGATACAATTCGTGATTGTATCTTCTCCTCCAAACACCGTTTTCGTTGATTCCTCCATATATAGTGCGCAGGATTTTTCTTTCGAAGCACCCTAGGAGGTGTTCTTCGTTACTTCTTAATGTCCAGGTTTCGGATCCATACAGTAGTATTGGCCTTATAAGAGTTCTGTACAGTTTTACTTTAGTGCTTCTTGATATATTATTACATAATTTAAAAAATAATTCTGAGATATCGGTTGAAGATGCAGCAGCATTAAATTTTATAGAAAAAAGTACACTTATTAATGAAGACGCAGTTACTTGTGCTACATATTTTAATAAGTTGGTTAATGTCCTAATGAAAATACTGCAATCAAAAAGATTTAGTCCTTTCAAGAAATATAGAATTTTGTATTACTTCAAAAGAATCGAATTTCAACATCTAAGTTCGAAGTTTTCACTTCTATCGGCAGTCCCTATAACTGCCAATTTTTTTTGTCGGAGTCCACAACTGCTTGGAGAACTACACTGTAAAATATTTTTCTATTAAAGTAATTTTCTTTCGCGGTAGAAAGTGCTCCAATTTTTATATGGGATCCATCTATGCATCCCAAAACACCTGGCAGTTTACAATTCCTCTCAAAAGCTCTAGAATTTCGTGCCAGATTCTGTCCTTCAGGCCATTTTATATATTCTTGACTAATTTTAACTAGCCAGGAAGAAACTCGTTGGACAATTCGCCAAGCACAGGATTTAGTGACCCAAAACAAGTTAGCAACTTCGCGAAAAGAATTGGTATTGGCCATGTACCATAAAAACACGTACAGTTCTTTTTGTGCTCCAACTTTTTTTCGCCCTCTATTCCGCGCATTATTAAAAAATCTGTTCTCTTATATCGATCTGAAATAACAATGATTATTTCAATAAATAAAAGTATGTTATGTTTGCCAAATCACTAACCAATAAGCATTTGAACGGTTGATCGATTTAATCGCAAATGTTTTTTAAAATCGCGATCACTATAGAGATGTATTACTTTTACAAAATTCCGAATTTTGTGGTGGCTTTCGTAGGATAATTCTTCTGATGCTGCATCGCTTGAAGAGTCTACATTTGAAAACTCACTTGAAACTACGTCATCCTCAGAATCTGTCCAAAGCATCTATAATTATAAATTGGTTAATGCCACCAAATATAAAATTTATTTAGTTTTACGAACTTCGATAGCTTGAATTTCGTCCAAATTCATTTTTTGTTTTTGGCAAATTAAAACGCGAAAACTAACACTTTAAACTGATAGTTCAAGACTGACACTTCAAAAATCAGAGCTACAACTTTGAAAAATAAAATTTCGTCCATGATCCAGTCCGTTCTTTTATCGTCGGCTGATCTGATCTGGATCACGGTGTAAAAAGAACGCGGCTATTAGAAAAAATACGAGAGAAGTAGTCCCGGAGCTAGAAGTCCAAGTGACAAGTGGGTCATTTCATGCCAATTGATTCCTTTTGGAAATGACTCCTTTTGGGTAGTAAGTTGATGATCTAAACGTCAGCTGCGTGTGTATTGGTGGGGCTGGTCATGGCAATATGTACATTTTATCCCCACTACCCCACTATGATCGTGGTGTCTATTATTATATCAGCCTTATCTACACTATCAATTACAAGAAAAAAGTAACTGATCAGAAACGACCATCGTAAATGCCTCCCGGAATATTATGTATAGATTATGTTTAATAGGGAATTTGCAGCATACAGCAAGAAAACGATAACGTGGAGTGCCAGTTTTTTTGTAAAACTAAAGAGCGTTCTTTCAAAAGGAGCCCGGCCAAGGTTTGCATTTTATCTAACATCTGCAACTTAACCGTATGATTCCTACAAAATGGGATTCAGAGTACGCTGTTTCCATTTGCGCGCTGTTTTTGTAGAACGTATCTACCGCGCAGTTAGAGGGATTACTATATATATATATATATATATATATATATATACATATATATATATATTATATCTATATCTATAAAAATCTCGTGTCACAGTGTTTGTTACCGTACTCCTCCGAAACGGGTTGACCAATTTGCATGAAATTTTTTGTGTATATTTGGTAGGTCTGAGAATAGGTCGTAGGCTATTTTTTATACCTTTAACCAAAAAAAACAGCTGCAAAATCCAAACAAAAATGGTAATTTTAGGAATTTTCACTTCATTTTAGTTTCAATAGCTTCATGGCCTACCTATTGTTTGACAAATGTAAAATTGTCATTAAATTGAATCATTACATTTAATGAAAATTTCAAATTTACGCAGCTGTCAAACAATAGGTAGGCCATGACGCTATTGAAACTAAAATGATCCATGGCGGCCGTCTCAAGAGGGCGGGGTACCACTTTCTTCACAACCACCTCGACATGGGTATCAAATGAAAAGGTATGATAAGTAGAATACAATAAGCAATGTAGTATACAAAATATATCTTTAGATCCATGGCGGCCGTCTCAAGAGGGCGGGGTACCACTTTCTTCACAATCACCTCGACATGGGTATCAAATGAAAGGGTATGATAAGTATAATACAATAAGCAATGTAGTATACAAAATATATCTTTAGATCCATGGCGGCCGTCTCAAGAGGCCGAATTACCACTTTCTTCACAACCACCTCGACATGGGTATCAAATGAAAGGGTATGATAAGTAGAATACAATAAGCAATGTAGTATACAAAATATATCTTTAGATCCATGGCGGCCGTCTAAAGAGGCCGGATTACCACTTTCTTCACAATCCCCTCAACATGGGTATCAAATGAAAGGGTATGATAAGTAGAATACAATAAGCAATGTAGTAGATCCAATATACCGATTCATGGCGGCCGACGCAAGACCCATGTTGTTTGAGGCATTTCATCTGTGTAAAATTCATATCTCGAAAAATATTAAATCAATGTATGGTTTTTATTGTTTACTATTGACTTATGGGTGCAGCGTAGGCGCACCGGGTCCCAGCTAGTATATATATATATATATATATATATATATATATATATATATATATTTTGTTTTGTTTTACGAGGGATGGTGAGAATCTTCAAAAGACACCGCTGAGGATCCGCACTCAGACGGTAGTGTCAGATTTCTACTGACTAAACTCACCACCCCTTTGTGTGACGGTTTACCCCGCCCGGGACCGCCGCGAGGCATTACTTCGGGCGGGCGCCACCACCATGACCCTTTAGGTGTCCCTCTGGTCCTTACCCATGGGGGTTGCTACTGCTCTCGGCATTTCTGCGCCTTTCTCTGTTTCTTGTGGCCTCTTCTTGCCTTAACTTTCTGTGAATGGCCTTCAGGGTTTCTTCCACTTTCTTCCACATTTCCTCGGATCTCATCATATGCTCTGCGATGTTTTCCGGCGTTAGTGGCGCCTGGGCCGTTTCTTCTAATTCCGCCATTTCCTCGGCGTATCTCGAGCAGGCAAAGAAGACGTGCTCTGCGTCTTCTTCCGTCGCTGGTCATACCGGACGCATCGGTGAATCGTCGTGCCCGAAGCAGTGGAGATATTTCCTATACCCCCCATGTCCGCTCAGGAACTGCGTGAGGTCGTAGCTTACTTCCCCACGCTCCCTCGAAAGCCATATTTCCACGTTAGGGATAAGTCTGTGGGTCCAACGACCCTTAACAGAATCATCCCACGTCCCCTGCCACTCCCTTAGGGACTTACAGCGCGCAATCTGCCGCCGTACCCTTCTTGGCTGTCCTCTACCATATTCTGGGTCATAGAGACGCATGCCCTCCCTCGCCAGAATGTCTACGGGAATCATACCCGCTATCACGCACGCCGCATCGTCGGACGTGGTCCTGTACGCGCAGCAAGCGCGGAGTGCACTTAGCCTATATGCAGCCCTCCATTTTCTACTATTTGCAGTCCTGTTTAACGCTGCTGCCCACACTGGCGCTGCGTATAACAGGACTGAGCTGACCACCCTCCCCAAGAGGAGGCGGCGACTAGGTCTAGGGCCCCCAACATTGGGCAGCATTCTAGCGAGTGCTGCACAAATCGCAGAAGCTTTGTCTGCCGTGCCCTCCAAGTGCGCTTTGAAATTTAGCCTCCGATCGATCATCACTCCCAGGTACCTTAGAGCGGGCTGTGAGTGGATGATCTGTTCCCCTACCTTGATCCTCACGGATACTGGCTTTCGCCGTTCGCTGATCAGCACTGCTTCAGTTTTGTGCTCAGCAAGCTTCAACCCAGCGCGTTCTAGTCACGCTTTTATTTCCCAGATCGCTTCGTTCGTATACAATTCGATGTCATCTGGGTGTTTTCCTTCGACAACTACCCCGATATCATCTGCAAACCCGATCGCCACTGCTTCCTTTGGAAGACGAAGCCCCAACACATCATTATACATTGCGATCCATAGGAGAGGGCCCAGGACGGAACCTTGCGGGACACCGCATGCTGTCCCGAACACTTTAGGACCATCATCCGAATCACAATGAAGCGACCTACCCTGGAGGTAGTCGGCCACTACACGCACTAGGTACTTTGGTGTGCCTACCTTGATCAACGCCTCAACTATTTTGCTCCACCTCGCTGAGCTGAAAGCATTTTTTACGTCGAGGGTTATCAATGCGCAGCGGTGATTTTTCTCTATGGCGGCTCTTGCTATGCCCACCACCATATTGACTGCATCAGTTGTCGTCCTTGCCTTTCTGAAGCCGAATTGCTTGTCCGACAGGCCACCTGCCCTGTCGACGCTAGGGAGAATCCTGTTACAGATCACCCGCTCGAAAAGTTTGCCTATGCAACTAAGGAGGCATATCGGCCTGTAGGACGATGGGTCCCCTAAAGGCTTGCTCGGCTTCGGTAGGAGCACGAGTTTCTGCTATTTCCATCGCTCCGGGAAGATCCCCTCTCTCAGGCACGCTGTGAAGACTTCAGCGAACCTGTCTGGCGCTATTGAAGCTGCTAGCTTCTCCGCTTCTTTGGTATGCCATCAATGCCAGGGGCTTTGTTGATGGCTACCTTTTTTGCAGCCTCCAGAATCTCATCTGCGGTCACCGCAGGTACCTCTTCTGGGTCCACCTGAAGGGTGGGTAGTTCGACGGTGCGTACGTTCTGTGGAAATAGGACGTACACAATGCTCTGGCCTTGTTGAGCCTGAGCCAGTGTAAGCAGGGCGAAGGTGACCGAGTCGACGTTGTCGGTTGCTAGTGAGCGCGACAAGTAGTCGGCGACAACGTTTTGTTTACCAGACACATGTCTGATGTCTGTGGTAAACTGAGAGATTAGACCCAAATGTCTGGTCTGACGAGGGGATCGTTCGGTCTTTGTGTGAAGGGCGCGAACCAGTGGTTTGTGATCAGTATAGACCACGAAATTGCGTCCTTCAACGAAATAACGGAAGTGTTTGATCGCGATCGAATGCAGAGTACTTCCGTTCGGTTGGTGACAGCTTTTTGGAATAAAAAGCTAGAGGTTGCCACCGATGACCGTTGAATTGTTCCAAAACGCCTCCGATTGCATAATCAGAGTCGGCGCTTCTCCGAAGTGCCGTACTTCTCGAGCAGATGCTGTTTTATGTCCTTGTATGAAGCGGTGGAGAGGTCTACAGTGCTAAGCCGCATTGCCGTTACCGCCTCTTCCGGCAATGCGGCTATAACATTGTAGACTTTTAATTTGTCTGACCGACAGCCCGCCAATTGAAACATAATTTCGGCCTGGTAAAACCAGGAGGCGGGCTAGTGTACCCAGAACTTTGGGATGTCGAGTCTTGACACGGAAGCGGCATTGACTTCCGAAGTTCCGGGCTTTGGTCCGTCTAAGTGCGAGACCCCCATCTCAATGTCTTCTGGCCTTGACATATTGTAAACTTCTTATAAAAAAAAAATACTCAAAAAACGAATAGGGGATTAAGAAAAAAATAGAAAAAAAAAACAAATATATACTTATATATAAGGTGCGATAACGAGCCCAAAAGAAATATATAGGGGACAGTGGGGAGTTTTGAAGCATGGGGAGTTGCGAAGCACGGCCATAGATGTGGCTTAGCAGTGATTTTGATAGCTCTTACTTACTGTCAACATTTTTTCATCTAGTAACTCAGTTTTGTACTAGAACTGGTCCCGATAGCACACTTCTTTCGTATCTCTCCTGACAGTGTGTTCATCATTTTGTTAGAAAAGTTTTTTTGAGCATTCGTTTTTGTGGCATTTTTATAAGAATTTTCAAGCGAATCGAAAAGGTGAGTACACACAAAGTAATCAGCAACGATTAGGCTATCGACGTTCAAAAGGATTTATGCAAAAACATTCGATGTGTTACTGGCGCGGCGGCAATTTTAAAATAGTAACGAATGGGGAGATATGAAGCACATCAAGTGGGGAGATGTGAAGCACTGCAAATATGACAGAAACTGTGAGAAAACTACGAAAACAATGAGAAAACTACAAAAACTATGAGAAAACTTCAAATATTTGGTATTTTTTCGCAAAAATGCAATTTTCTGCGATTTTTATTGTTCTTATGTACGTGTATAAAATATAATTATTTATACATTAATATATAATATAAAGTACTATAATATAGAGTAATAGTAGTATGTAAAATGAAAAGAAAAAAAAACTTATATATTAATATGTATATATATATATATATATATATATATATATATATATATATATATTGAAACAATTTAAGTGAAGGAAACGTTGCATATGATTTAATTAATTACAATACGTCATAAGAAATTTTACGGGGATGAATTTAATGTAATATGAGCAAATTAATTGCAGTTACAACTTTGACATTTAAATGTAACCTACGTTCATGTTATCCAGTTTTGCCCAAAAATCAACCGATTTCAACTTATTTTTGTCACAAAATGTATGCACATGTTCGTTAGTGTCTGAACAATAAGTGCATTTAAAAAAAATTATGATAAAATGAGACAATTCGGAGTACTTCGACTTACCATGCGGGTTACAACTTTGACGTCAAAACCTAGGGACAAACTTCAGAGTTGTTTTTTGGAAAATATAGCGATTTGACACTGCACCGAACACAACTGCATTTTTCCTTAAGAGTTAAACTACAACTTTTCACTTTTCACTATTTGTTTCAACTCTTCCTATCACAAATATAAATAGTTTTTCATTCAGATTAGCGCTAAAGACAGGCCGAAAAGTGACAGGTAACGGAACATTTTTTCAAATTTTATTGCAATATATCGTTTTAAATGACTTCGTACTTATATCTTATTGTTCATTAATAGTTTCTTAACATTATTGATAGCTTCTTTTATTTTTAATCTTCTTATAAAAATTGTTAGTCATAAAAATTTCGAAGCGACAAGCAGGTTAAAGGTTCTGGAGAATCGGCCATATATATATATATATATATATATATATATATATATATATACAGATATATATATATATATATATATATATATATATATATATATATATATATATATATATATATATATATATATATATAGTAGAGCGTCGATAATCCGGATTAATTGTGACCGGACCTGTCCGGATTATCAAAATGTCCGGATTTTCGAACAGGACCAAAAAAGGTCGTTTAAGTTCATAACAAAGAGAAAACTTGCTAAAACCGTTAATAATCCCCTTTTGTCGTTAAATAATTGAGCAGATAAATAAAACCATTAATTAATATGAACTAGGTAATTCCTGAGCTTGGCCGTGCCACATAAAAAAATGTCTTCACTCGAATTTTTTTCCACTAGAATCGAATCCGGATTATCGACGGTCCGGATTTTTGACGTCCGGATTATTGACGCTTTACTGTATATATATATATATATATATATATATATATATATATATATATATATATATATATATATACTAGCTGTTACCCGGTGCGCCTACGCTGCACCCATAAGTCAATAGTAAACAATAAAAACCATCCATTGACTTAATATTTTTCGAGATATGAATTTTACACAGATGAAATGCCTCAAAGAACATGGGTCTTGCGTCGGCCGCCATGAATCGGTATATTGAGTCTACTACATTGCTTATTGTATTCTACTTATCATACCCTTTCATTTGATACCCATGTTGAGGGGATTGTGAAGAAAGTGGTAATCCGGCCTCTTTAGACGGCCGCCATGGATCTAAAGATATATTTTGTATACTACATTGCTTATTGTATTCTACTTATCATACCCTTTCATTTGATACCCATGTCGAGGTGGTTGTGAAGAAAGTGGTAATTCGGCCTCTTGAGACGGCCGCCATGGATCTAAAGATATATTTTGTATACTACATTGCTTATTGTATTCTACTTATCATACCCTTTCATTTGATACCCATGTCGAGGTGGTTGTGAAGAAAGTGGTACCCCGCCCTCTTGAGAGGCCGCCATGGATCTAAAGATATATTTTGTATACTACATTACTTATTGTATTCTCCTTAACATACCCTTTCATTTGATACCCATGTTGAGGTGGTTGTGAAGAAAGTGGTAATCCGGCCTCTTGAGACGGCCGCCATGGATCTAAAGATATATTTTGTATACTACATTGCTTATTGTATTCTACTTATCATACCCTTTCATTTGATACCCATGTCGAGGTGGTTGTGAAGAAAGTGGTACCCCGCCCTCTTGAGACGGCCGCCATGGATCTAAAGATATATTTTGTATACTACATTGCTTATTATATTCTACTTAACATACCCTTTCATTTGATACCCATGTTGAGGTGGTTGTGAAGAAAGTGGTAATCCGGCCTCTTGAGACGGCCGCCATGGATCTAAAGATATATTTTGTATACTACATTGCTTATTGTATTCTACTTATCATACCCTTTCATTTGATACCCATGTCGAGGTGGTTGTGAAGAAAGTGGTACCCCGCCCTCTTGAGACGGCGGCCATGGATCTAAAGATATATTTTGTATACTACATTGCTTATTGTATTCTACTTATCATACCCTTTCATTTGATACCCATGTCGAGGTGGTTGTGAAGAAAGTGGTAATTCGGCCTCTTGAGACGGCCGCCATGGATCTAAAGATATATTTTGTATACTACATTGCTTATTGTAATCTACTTATCATACCCTTTCATTTGATACCCATGTCGAGGTGGTTGTGAAGAAAGTGGTACCCCGCCCTCTTGAGACGGTCGCCATGGATCTAAAGATATATTTTGTATACTACATTGCTTATTGTATTCTCCTTAACATACCCTTTCATTTGATACCCATGTTGAGGTGGTTGTGAAGAAAGTGGTAATCCGGCCTCTTAAGACGGCCGCCATGGATCTAAAGATATATTTTGTATACTACATTGCTTATTATATTCTACTTAACATACCCTTTCATTTGATACCCATGTTGAGGTGGTTGTGAAGAAAGTGGTAATCCGGCCTCTTGAGACGGCCGCCATGGATCATTTTAGTTTCAATAGCGTCATGGCCTACCTATTGTTTGACAGCTGCGTAAATTTGAAATTTTCATTAAATGTAATGATTCAATTTAATGACAATTTTACATTTGTCAAACAATAGGTAGGCCATGAAGCTATTGAAACGAAAATGAAGTGAAAATTCCTAAAATTACCATTTTTTTGTTTTTTCAGGCAATTTTTTAAATTTTTCTCTCCGTAAGAACCATCCTCGTACTTCAACGAATATTCGAAAAAAAAATTAGTCCAATAGGTCCAGCCGTTCTCGAGTTTTGCGCTTAGCAACACATTTAGCGATTCATTTTTATATTATAGATATATATATATATATATATATATATATATATATATATATATATATATATATATATATATATATATATATATATATATATTATATCACGGTGGTGAGGCTTGTGGCTAACTAACATAGATACACGAAATCCCAAGGTGGAAACAATCGTGCCGAGGGGATGTATGGTACTGCGTCAGTGTACCGCTAACGATGGACTCCGAATACCAGGCGACCTTCGGTTTCAATGTATCTTTCCCGTGGTAATGCGGAGCTCTGCCATGGGTGACTGTCCTTTCTCGCGCAACTCGTGGGATTCAACATAGAGAAACCAACAAAAACTAACGAGTTTGGAGCACCTCCCAAAGCTCCAAACACAGCTAGGGCTTTTATAGTCCAACAAAGGGCGACTCCGGAAGATGGAAATCCCATCCAAAGGAGCAGAAAGACGGTGAGAACACCACCATCAAAGAGTGCTAAGGACCCGGAACACCCCGATTCTGAGCAACACAGTGCGACTCCCCAAGAAGGAAATCCAAAGAATTCCATCCCAAGGAGCAACAAGACGGCGAGGACACCGCCGACAAAGAGTACCCTTTTGAGAAATTAGGGGTTATGGAGTATGTCGACGCTAAGAAAAACGTCGAGCTCGCCATAAAGGAGAAGATTAGGTGGGTTAGGTCAACCTACCTCAAAGCAAAGGAGGAAAAATTACTCAGCAGAGGGCGAAAGAGCTGGTGGATACATCGGCTCAAACAGAAGAATTGCCGCAACATAAAGAGAGCCGTTCATCCGGGGATGCTGGAGAGAAACGGCCCCAAGGGAAGAGCAAAGAGCCGCGGCCGCGCAAGCACCGTAGAGAGCTCAATGTGGAGGTGCAGCTGCAGCAGCACACCCCAAAGAGGAAAAAGGGAAAGACTCCCGAAGCAGTGGCCGAGCCAGCCTCACTGCAGACGGCACGCCCGTCAAAAACGAGAGCAGGAACCCAGAAGGTTCTGCCTGGATGACGGTGGAGCGAAAAAAGAGGAAACTGAAAAAAAAGGTTGAAAGAGGGAAGAAAGCTGAAGCAAAAGACCAGGGGCCAGTTCACGCAATTCGACGTCGACTGAAAACGACGCGTTAAATGTCGTTTTGGGTTCACGCAAGTCGACGTTTTATGTTTGACGTTTTAAAAGTGTCGTTAGTCTTCTCGACGCCAGATTTGGCGTCGAATTCATTTATTGTTGTATTAAAAACAAGTTGTGGTGCCAATTAGAGCACAGCAGAAATAATTTTACACAAAACTTTTTACAGTTCTGAACGAGCAAAATGCAACAGAAAAAGAAAAATTATTAGTTGAAAAATAACAATTATAACTATTCCAAGAAGATTTAGATGTACAAAAATAAATTCAGAGCTGAGATTTTCCAATATTATTATGAATTTGTTTAATTAATTAATTTAATTACTCACATTATTGAAGTTTTAGTATTATTTGCAACTTGTCCCCCCTAGTGCACCGGTTTCTTTGGATTTTGCATAACTTTAGGAGAAATTATTTTGGGAAAACGACATTCGACACGTCGACTTACGTGAACCCAAATTCAACGTCGTTGAAATTAATGTCGTTTTCATAAAGTGTCGATGTCGACGTCGAGTGTCGATTTGCGTGAACTGGCCCCAGGTCGAATGCCATTATCATCACGACCAAAGGGGAAGCGACTTACGCGGAGATCCTTCGCAAGGTGAGTGTAGAAAATTGTAGTTAGCTAGTAGTCCTTGATTTTAATTATTGTAATTGTCACTTTTTCTTTTGTTAAGTTTTCTTATAACTTTCATAGAGCGAACACGTTTTTATGTTCAACGGGATTTTATTATAAAATTAATATCGTTATTAATGTAATCGAGTTTTATTCTTTCTTTTACCTATTTTCCACATTGGTGCCGAAACCCGGGATTAGACCAATTATCGAGGGATAAAAATCGATCGAAACCGTTTAACGTAACACGCGTTTTTATTTTATCATGGACTTATCGAAGCGCTCCGTATCGGTTTTGCGAGGACAAATAACGAAGCTATCAAAGTCCACGCGTTTTTAGGGTCTGACGAATCGAAACCGAAAGACAATGATGTTGGAAGTCTGAATTTCATCGAAGAGAAGTTAGAAGTTCTGCTAGAACGCATAAAAGCGGTGCATGCTTCTCTCAAGATTGCCAACTCAGAGGTTCTGGCGGTTATAAAACCAGATGAAACGGAAAAGGAAATCGAAAAGTGTGCAGAATATGATGATACCGTAGTCAGCGCAATAGCACGACTAAATCAAAGATTGACCAGAATAAAGCTGTTTCAAGATTCGAATATTCATCGAGATGGCACTAATTTTATATCTCAAGAAAAGCGAAGCGGTGTAAAGCTTCCTAAATTAAATCTTAGGACGTTTGCTGGTAATTTCAGTGAGTGGATTCAGTTTTGGGAGCAGTTTAAAACTGCCGTCCATGAGAATCCTGGGCTGAGTTCAATTGATAAATTCAATTACCTGCAATCAGTGCTTAAAGGGAAGGCTGCTGAAGTGTTAGCAGGATTTACTCAAACCGAAAATTGCTACGAGAGTGCTATATCTTTGTTATTAGATGAGTTTGGAAATCCTGAAAAGTTGATAGATCAACACATACAAAGATTACTGTCTATGAAGCCTGTTTTATCGAAAATCGATACAGCGGGATTAAGACGTTTGTACAATTCTGTAGTCACTTGCGTTCGTTCCTTAGCTGCTTTGGGAGTACCATCAAATCACTATGCTGTTATTTTGAAAACGTTGATTTTGAAGTGCCTTCCTGGAGAACTGCGCGTGGATTTTCACAGAGTCTATGATGATTCTGCTCGTGACGAAGGAAACGAGAAATCGAAAAGCACTGTACTTTCGAAGGATGACGTTTCGGAAAGCAGTACCACTTTATCGCTTGGTGATGGACAGATGAAGGCTCTTCTACGCTATTTGAAACGTAAAGTTGACTCGCTAGAAAAGGCAAGTGAAGGGTCAAGAACTTCAATAAATTCGAGTAGCCCAAAATTAATGAAGACAGCTGCTGGATTATTTGCTACGACCTTTTCGAAGATGAATTGTTTTTTCTGTGAGTCCGATAAACACGATTCCAGTGAATGTAATGATGGACGTACAGTAGAGCAACGAAAAGACCTTTTGAAGAAGGATAGCCGATGTTTTCGCTGCACGAAAAAGGGCACACTTCAAAGTTTTGTAAAAGGATTAATGTTAGCTGTGTTAAGTGTAAGAAGAAACATGCTTCGTCTATGTGTGAACCCGTTTATAGAGAGCGCTACAAATCAACGCCTCAAGAGAAATTTCCACCAAGAGATCAAGTATGTTCTTCTATAACGAAACCGACATTGAATCTGTGTGCGACAAACGATAAGCCCCAGTAGGACCGGTAAGCTTACAGAAGTACTGAAATCAGCACTTAATGGTAAGGGGTAGGCCTTACCACTCCCTTTTACAGAAGTGCTTACTTTTACACACGATGTCATAGGGGGTAAGGCCTTACTATGGTACTTACCTTAGAGTACTTATAGAACTGCTCATCTGTAAGGGGTATAGTAAGGCAGCAAATGGAACATTGCGAAAAGAGATATTCATGGGCGCCTGTGGATATGTGATCCGGTGTCGAAATGCTTTTATTATTATTATTTTTTTTTTCATCTTTTACAAATGCCTTTTTTCTCCAAGCCCGAGAGTAGCTTTACCTAAGCAGTCCCCCAACTAAATTCTCCACTTCTCCAAAGCTGCTTGTCCTCCGTATCGAATGAGAGCCGCGCTATTGAGTATGCTAATGTCGCATTTTATGTCGACGAATATAATTGCCCGTTTTCTTTCTTTCTATAAAATTTATGAAAGCTCCAGGAAAGCTCCCTTGAGTCATCGGGCAGACTCTCACTTGTTTGGGTATAATTCGGGACTACACCTTACCATCTGCCTTCTCTTGTAAGGGGGTTTGTAAGGGCTCATCTAGCACCAATAAAATAAGGGGCACCCCTTACCAGATGAGTACTTATTTCAGTGCTCCATCGGTAAGGCCTTCCTAGAATTCCTACTGGGGCCTGACCCTTTGGCTGACGTTTTCCTGCAGACCGCCTGTGTACATGTTTTTGAACCTCATCAATCGGAACTTAATCTCTCAGTGAGAGTAGTCTTCGATGGCGGTAGTCAACTTTCCTTTATACGTCGAGATATTTCAATGAAATTGGGATTGCCTATTGTGGGAACTCATATCTTAAGTGTAGCACCGTTTGGAAGTCAGTCTCAAGCCCCAGCTCAAACCTGCAACCGTGTCCGCATGGTATTAAGAAGTCAATATGACGATGAGGTTCATTTATTGGAAGCTATAGAAGTTCCTCATATTTGTGTCGATGTTTTACCTGCTCCTGATAGTAAAAGCCCAATCTTCTCTGAGTTGTGTTTAGCTGATAGCGGTGCGGCTAAGATGCAACTTGAACCAGGAATAAGCATTTTAATAGGAGCTGACCAATATTGGAATTTTGTCACTGGTAATATCAGGCGAATATCTGACAATCTAACTGCCGTACAGAGTTTGTTTGGTTGGACATTGCAGGGACCAGTTTCTTCTGGAATAACCTTGGCCAGTTTAAATTTACTTTCACGAGTTTCTTTATGTACTTCTTTAATAAATGAGTTTGATTTTAGAAAGTTGTGGGATCTGGAGGCAATCGGGATTAAGAAGGACGAATTGGAAGCAGAGACTTTCATGAAAAACTTTTGCCAAGACTACATAATTAAGTCGAACGATAGATACAAAGCAACTCTACCATGGAAAAATCTGAAAGAGCCTTTGTTGAGTAATCGTACTGGTGCCCTTGGTCGATTGAAGTCGCTTACTAGAAAATTGTTGATGGAGGTTGGAAGAGCAGCTGATTACGATAAAGCCATACGAGCTTTATTATCGGCAGGGTACGCTGAGCGTGTTCAACCTACTGATATGTCAGAACGGGTTTATTATTTACCCCATCGGCCAGTTTATAGAGAGGATAAGGTAACTACTAAGCTGCGCGTTGTGTTTGATGCCTCAGCGCATGAACCGTCTCAACTCTCGCTTAACGATCATGTCCATACTGGTTTTATTAAACTTCCGAATGGGTGTCATCGGAGTTACAGCTGACATTGAAAAAGCTTTTCTTCAAATCCTTCTGGACGAAAGTGACCGAGACTCTCACCGTTTCTTTTGGTACAGCGAAGAACCGAAATCCCTTACAAACTTACCAAAGATACAAGAAATACCGTATGACGAGAGTTACCTTTGGCGTGACCTGTAGCCCGTTCTTATTAGGAGCACATTATTTCCACACACCTGTGCTGTATTAAAGGAATGTTTTTATATGGATGACTTAGTCACCAGCGTTGACAGTGAGGTAGCTGCTCTTAAGTTATGTAAAGAAGCGAAGGTCATAATGAAAAGAGCGTCCATGAATCTTAGACAATGGAATTCTAATAACGACAATGTTCGATCCATCTTCAGTGATCCACCAATTCCACAACAGAAGATTCTTGGCATTCCTTGGTCAGTAATGAGTGATGAATTGACCGTTGATTTGACATCTGTTCTAAGTTTCATCAATACCTCGAGCGAAGGAACAAAGCGCAACATTCTACAGACAATCGCTCGAATGTATGACCCTCTTGGATTCTTTGGACCTTGCACCTTGGGGTTAAAGATATTGTTTCAAACTGCTTGGAGATTGAAACTTAGTTGGGATTCCCGTTCTGCCAACCGATTTACTTCAAGCGTGGCACGATTTTCGTAAGGATTTACTAGACCTGAAAAAATTAACCTTCCCAAGATGTGTTCTAAACGATGATGAACTTCGAGAGAATGAGATTCACATATTCTGTGATGCCTGTCTAAAAGGGTATGGATGTGCTGCTTATGTCCGATCTATTGACCGTACTGGAGGAATAACCGTGAGATTCTTGATTGGTAAAAATCGCGTTGCACCGTTGTCGGAAACTGGAACGAAAGAGCTTACTTTGCCACGTTTGGAATTAACCGCCGCTGTACTCGCTTCTCGATTATGCAACTTCCTTCGAAGAAACCTAAAAATTACCTTTAAGACTGTGCTCTGGACCGATTCCCAAATACCTTTGCACTGGATTCTTGGTACGTTAAAGAAGTGGAAACCGTACGTAGCGAATCGTGTAAATGAGATAAGAGAGCTCACTAGCATAGAGGTATGGAGACACTGTCCGGGGGATTTGCTGACACGAGAATTAAGAGTAAAACAGCTGCTAAAATCTGAATTATGGATGGAAGGACCAACTTGGTTAAAGGATCACCCTGATCATTGGCCACCGAACGAGTTTGACAACCATGACCTTTCTACAGTTGCTATTTTAAAGGTTGAATTAGCGAGCCCCCAATCAAGCACTATAATAGAACCTCTACTACCTTTCAAGGAGTATAGTAAATGGAGGAAACTTCTGCGCGTAACAGCTTTCTGCTTACGATTTATAAATCGTGTAAGAAGAACCCGTGACTGTAAAGAACACGACGACTGCAAGTTTTTAACCGCTTCTGAATTACAAGCCGCGGAAGTATATTGGATAAGCTATGTTCAAAGAATCTTTTACGAAAATGAACTTAGTGCCATTCGAGCCAATCGAAAGATCCCTCATACTTCCAAGATTGAGACGTAGCGTCCGATTATAGATGAAGAGGGACTTTTAAGAGTGGATTCTCGATTGCGATTTTTTTCAGATTTCCAAACGTCTCATCCAATAATTTTGCCGAAGGAATCTTATATTTCTGAGCTTGTAGCCCAAGACCGACACGAAGAAACGCTTCATGGTGGAGTTAACCTTGTACTTTCGCGTATAAGGGAGAAATTCTGGATCCCAAAAGCTCGACAATTAATAAAGGCTGTAGTAAAGCAATGCATATTTTGCAGGAGGATGTACGCTAAACCTATGTCTCAGCCATTTGCTCCGTTACCGCGTGAACGAATGATGTCTTCACATCCTTTTGAAACAACGGGAATTGATTTTGCTGGACCGTTATATACCAAACCCTCTAGCGGACCTGAGTCGGTCAGTCAAAAGGTGTATATTATGCTTTTCACCTGTGCAACTGTGAGAGCTATACATTTAGAACTTGTCATGGATCTGACAACGGAAAATTGTTTATTGGGGCTAAGGCGATTTATTTCAAGAAGAGGTACACCGCAATACATCTATTCAGATAATGCACGAACTTTCAAACGTGCGTCCAAAGAAATTGCTGTGTTACAGAAAGTTTTAAATGATGAAGAATTTCATGACTTCTTAAGCCGTCACCGCATCAGTTGGAGATTTATCGTTGAAAGAGCGCCATGGTGGGGGTGGCTTTTGGGAAAGAATGGTTCGGAGTGTGAAAAATATTTTGAAGGCTGCCATTAAAAAATCTACACTGGAAAAGATGAGCTAAATACTTTGTTGGTCGAGACAGAGAGAATTATAAATTCAAGACCTTTGACTTATATGTCTGATGATCCGCTGGATATGGAACCTTTGACTCCCATGCATTTTTTGGAAGGCAGATATGCAACCATGCTCCCATCGTCGTCGTCAAGAACGAAATCCACACAACTCTCGGAGAAAGCATAAGACAATTGTGGGCTAGTCGCTGTAAACTTATCGATTTTATCTGGAAGCGCTGGAGGATAGATTATTTACAACAGCTTCGGTCTTTACATTACCGCCCTAAAGGAGGATTTTCATCAACCCTAAAATTAGGTGATGTTGTTCAGGTACACGACTCTTCAGCGCCTAGGCTATTTGGAAGTTGGCCGTTGTGACGAGTGTATTTCCTGGAAGAGAAGGAAAGATCCGGGCCTGCGAGTTGCGATTTTCCAATGGCACGAAAATGAGACGACCAGCTCAGTTGCTGTATCCCATCGAGATAGTTGGATAGGTCTTTTCCAATTTGCCCGCCGGAGGATGTAGAAAATTGTAGTTAGCTAGTAGTCCTTGATTTTAATTATTGTAATTGTCACTTTTTCTTTTGTTAAGTTTTCTTATAACTTTCATAGAGCGAACACGTTTTTATGTTCAACGGGATTTATTATAAAATTAATATCGTTATTAATGTAATCGAGTTTATATTCTTTCTTTTACCTATTTTCCACAGTGAGGACAGATTCCTCCCTCGCAGAGGTCGGAATAGCGTAAAAAGGGTCAGGAGAACGCAAAAGGGCGATCTCCTGCTTGAGCTCAAGAGGGGAGATGCAAAGACGGAGACTTGGAGCAGAAGGTAAAAGCATCGATAAACGGGGTGGCTGAGGTGAGAGCAGCAGCACAAATACGGTGGTGATCGAGTGTAGAGACTTGGATGAGATCACAACCAAGAAAGAGGTCTGCGAAGCACTGAGGACCCAGCTAGGTCTGACGGTCGAAGAGAAGGATGTCCTCAGGCTAAGAGAGTCGTGGGGGGCACACAGACGGCGTTTATAAGCCTGCCTGTTGAAGCTGCGAAGAAGGCTATCGCAGCACGTAATATTCGAGTCGGCTGGGTTGTATGCCGAATGCGGGAGCGGGTATCGCTAAAACCGTGCTTCAAATGCATGAAAGTTCGGTCACATAGCGAAAAACTGCAGCAGCAGCCAGGATAGAGGAAGGCTGTGCCGAGTCTGCGGGAAAGAGGGTCACAAGGTAAAGGAGTGTGACCAAGCTGCCAAATGCCTAATTTGTAGGGAAGTAGAGGGCAGCGATAAGTGGGCAGGTGACCGGAGGTAATAGATGTCCGGCGTACAAGGAGGCGCTGAAAAACAGACAAAGATAAGGTTTATACAGATAAACCTGAACACTGTCAAGCGGGCACAAGATCTGCTGGCACAGACAAGAAAATCGACGTCGCAATCGTCTGCCAGCAGTATAGAAACCTGCACAGCGGCGTCTGGATAAACGATAGCAGCAGCACGTCAGCGATATCGACGTGTGGGAGCCGAGCCATGGAACATACCATGAGAAGCCTAGAGAATGGCTTGACGCGGGCAAAAGTAGGCGGAATACACGTCTGCAGCTGCTATGCGGCGCCAAGCCTGGCATTAGACGATTACGAGTCGATACTGGAAAGGTTAGCCGCCAACGCGAGCCGCCATCACCCGGTAATATTAGCGGGTGATTTCAATGCTTGGGTTTATGGCGGCTCTTGTTATGCCCACCACCATATTGACTGCATCAGTCGTCTTCCTTGCTTTTCTGAAGCCGAATTGCTTGTCCCCGACAGGCCACCTACCCTTTCGACGCTAGGGAGAATCCTGTTACAGATCACCCGCTCGATAGTACAAGGTTTGAAGAAAGTTTAAGGCTCTCGAACGTTGATCCAGCGAAATCCATGGACCAAGAGCAGCGTTTTTACAAGAACGCCTTTTTTGGAAAAAGTGAAATTTCAAGGAAACTGTTCAATATATCGCAACAAAAATTACACCGTTTTTTCAGCTAGCAAGAAGCAATATTTGTACCAAATAACAAATATGTAAGT